>VXBB01002420.1:28092-84791 GCA_013399915.1 Illadopsis cleaveri
TTTTTCAATTAAATTTGTGGCAGAGCCCTAAAGTGACAACGCGTCTTTGTTATCACTCGAGGAATCTGCCTCCGGGTTCCTCTAATAGTGTTTAATGACAGAAAGTAACATTGCACAGCGAGCTCACCTGATCGGGGCTGGTCGACCCCAGCCGTAAAACTTCCCTGGAGTAATTGTCGGTGGTTCCTTCCCGCTCCCTCCCTCCGCCCGCCCTTCCCCCGAGGCTGAGGGGTATGCCCTCGATATGACTCGGCAAATAACCGCGCATTTCCCCCTCTGGTAGCTGGATTTGTTTCACTTCCCTCAGCCGGCATTGTCCCCTTGTTACCGGGAGCCCCCGCCTGGCGCGGGGCCAGGCCAGGCGCCCAGCCGGGCCCGGGGAGGAGCGGCGGGCTGCCATCAGCAGCAAGGGCTCTCTCAGACAGACACACCGACAAACAGGGCAGCCGGGAAACAGAAGGGAGAAGTTTGCTCTTCCCTGGCGGGAGCCGGGTGTAAAAGACATCATTTCTTTAAACGAGCACCGGAGTCTCTCTTGGAGGGCCTGCCGAGCTGGCCTGTCTTGCGCCGGCGGGGAGTGGGAGTGCAGGTCGGGGCAGCTTCTCGGGGGCACGAACGCTGCTACCGGGTCTCTACCTCCTCCGCTCTCTCACCTTCTGCCCCAAAGCCAAAGTCGGCCCCGAGCGCTTTGTTACTTCATCCCGCACCTTTCGGCCTCTGATTATACATGTCTATACGCATATGCGTGTGAAGGATCTAACCTGCCTTGCGTTCGACCATGTGTGAAGCTATTGACCCTCTAAGCAGCACCAGGCACATCTGGGTCACAGCTTGCCGTCACCGTCGGCTGCTGAGCTCGGTGGGCTGCAGAGCTGGCGGGACCCCTCGCATGTGCCGCCCAGCAAGGGGCAGGCGGGGCCCCGCACCTCTCCGCGGGCCCGCTCGGCTCCGCGCTCCGCCGGGGGCCCTGGAAACGCGCTCCTCTCCTCCCCGCTTCCCCATCTGCTCCGAGGCCATCGCAAACGCCGGCCTGTTTGGCCAGGTACCAAACCGGGACGTTCATCTCCGTCTTGAGGAGGTGGGGGTGCCCTTTCGGGCAGATGCCGGCTGGCTCTGGTCCTCCGAGCTGTTTGCACAGGTAACTCGATCCTCCCCGCAGTCGCTGGGTTCAATTGTATTCGCACCGCCACTGAAGTCTCTTTAAACGCCAGCACACAGAGATCTTTATCTGCCTTTCCTGTGGAAACAATCACTGTCCGCTCAAAGACTTTCAAGAGTTGTAGGGCTTGAATTAGATCGGTTTCTTTGAAGGGATTAAAGTGCCAAGTCCTCTCCCACGGCTCCATATTGAGTCCTGGGGAGAAATAAAAGCTCGACCCCGTGTAACACTACGCAGCAGCCATATCAAGCTCTTCCCATGTGCCAGGTAACCGCTTCACCAGGCTGGCAACAGGAAGATAAGGGTCCCGCGTCTAGCGCTTTTACCACGCACTGATGAATCGAGGGAAGGTTCGCCACTGCTGCAGGATCCCGCGGCCCGGTAGCAGCCCCCGCCAGGGTGTGAGGTTGTGGGCGATGGGGCTCCCCATCCGCCTGCAAGGGTGCGGGGCTGACGGGGTTCGGCACCTCCATCCACCACACACGAACACCTCCCAGCATCGCCGATGCGCGATCCGCCGGGGGCTGCGCCGTCTCCACGGGACATGGCGGCGAACGGGGCACCAGAGCGAGCCCCGGCACACAGGCATTGATTGCCCCGCACACTCCGCCCGCAGCCGTCGGGTGCCCCCCGCTCACTGCCAGGCTCCAGCCGCGCCACTAGAGCCGCATCGGGGCAGGAGCGCATTCGTGCTCCCCTCGAGTCTAAGCTGTAGCCAGGGCAGCCGGAGCCGACGGGGAACCCCACGTGGGAAGCCCGACCCGCAGAGCAATAACTCGCCAGACAAGCGAAACGGCGTCGCTCACACTTGCGTTGTCCCTAAACCTCTGTATCCCCAAACTTAGGTCAAACCCAGAGATCTGCGAGATGCCCAATTTAACCCCTACCTCGATTTTTAAAAATTCGTTTTACCTAGTATTTGCCAGAGAATACTCAGAAATATGTTTCTAAACGAAAAGAGAGGGGATAGGTCGATCAGGAGACACTGAGCACCCCGAAGTTCCCTCCATTCTCTAAAGTACGGTATTTCCCCAGATACCTCGACGAACCAAAAAGATTTGTCAAGTTACAAAAGAGTTAGTGGAAAACTGGATAAGTTTCTATACAACTGCCACACTACAAATGCCATAAATCTGCATCCAAGAAAGCACATTACTTAAAAATCGAGAATAAATTCTCACTTCTGGAAGAAACCAATGGGCTGAAAAATGAAACGTTGCAGTGATAATTTTCTGTACAAATAATTAGCGTTCCAACTCGGAGCATTTCAGTCTCCTGAAATGTATTCTTAATGAAGTGATGTTCAGAGCTGTCATTAAAAATGCAGGGCTGGAAGATCAAAGTACAATATTTATTTTAGAAATTTGTTTCAGTTATCAGGAGATACAGGTATCAAGGCCAAGTGTCAATTCAGTTACACAAAGCACTGTTTCCATGAGAAATGGGCTGCCGCTCCGTCCTAGTGTAAAGCAAAGGGACACCAGGGATGAGTCGCAGCGCGGGAGGTGGCGCGGCGCCGGCGGGGGGCGGGGGTTGCTCTGGGCGGCGCGGCCGGGCCAGAGGCCGCTCGGAGCGCGGCGCTGAAAAGCGCAGCCCTGCGTGCAGCTTTGGCCCGCACACCGAGGGGCCGGTCCCGACCGCCGGGGCTGTAGGGGCCAGAGCGGCGCTTGGGCCCACCGGGGAGGCAGCGGCAGCGCTGTCGACGCCGGGGGCAGCACGGCGACCCGCATGCAGAGAGCGGGAGCCTGAACTGCTCTATCCACGGGGCTGAGGGGCAAGGGGCACGGCTCCCACAGCCCCGCTGCCCCCATGGGACACTGCCTGCTACGGCGGGCGGCGAGACCCCTACTGCCCCCGCGGTCAGAGGGGCTCCGGCTGCACTGGGATGGATGGCTACTGTCGATTTAAACACTGCAGATGTAAATCACGAGTCACCATCACCATTTCTTAGGCAAGTGTCTTAAAAATCAGAATTTTTCAGATTCAGGTAAGCCAGAGTGGCTATACCACCATGCAGGGCTCTGTGGACCTTGGTTTGAATGCAAGTAGCATACTTGGGAATAACAGCTGCTTGCATGCCAGTGGTACCCTCCACGATCTCTGCTGTGCCTCTGACTTCAGGGCCCCAGGCACCTCATCCTGGACCCTACCCCAAAACCTGTCCCAGTGACACCTCACACTGCCACAGCCAGGTCCTCTCATGACATTCACAGTCCCTCCAAAGATATTTGCAGTCATCTGCCATGACCACCCCCAGTCCCTCATGAGATCAACACAGTTCCTCAGCTCTTTCAGCACAGCGATGAACAGCCCTGGAAGCCTGGATGGGCTCTGGCAACCTGCCTGTCCACAACTTGGGGTTCCTGGGTTGCTTTCCATGAAAGACTGTTCTTTAGCAATTGTGACAAAGGATCAGAAACAGGATCATTTTAAACTGAAGAGCTGCATTAACATTCAACCAAACCTCCTAGTCAAGTTGTCCTTAAGAGGTGACAAAATTTAAACCTGAAAAAGCTTTAATAAGCTTGCTCTAGAATGCAGTGTCTTCACACCACCCCTCATTCTTTCTGGTTTAAAGATGTACTAACAGAAACCACCCATTCACAACAGCAAGAAGTTTCATCAGAAGGTAAATTACCCTAGGTATACAGCTTTAAGCATGTGTGGATACACTGCCAAAAGTTCTGAGTTGTATGACATTAATACTGTTTTTATTTACTTCAGCATATTCACATTTTTACAGTAGACAACACGACTGGCATCGTAAGAGGAATCACCAGTTCACACAGTGTAATTTGAACATCAGCAGATGAAAATAAAAGGAACACTAACAATTGCTATGGTATCTCCTGATTTTTTCTGCGCTTTAGGGAAAAAGACAAAATCCTAGACAAAATTGACACGTTAAAGCATATTTAGGATTTAAAGGCTTGCCTCAACATTTCCCAGTGTAGGTGTGGAATTGACAAAGATTAATAGAGGATTTCCCAAACTTCTGAAAGCTGAGCTGCCCTTTATGAGAAGTAGAACAAGTTTTATGCCTCACAAAGTTTTATGCCTCACAAACCTGTGGTCAAAGTTTTAAATATCTTCATGTATTCATCTTCTGCTCCATGCTTGGCTAGCCCTCAGTGACTCTTCCTCCTGTCTTGGGGAACATTGGTGAACTTTTTTGGATATACTTACTTCTCTTGCTTCCCTATTTTAAAAAGAATCAGACTCTTAATCATAACGATATTGAAAGTGTTATTCTTGGCTCTACTTGCAATGCCTGGGACACTTTTAGTTCAAGATGATGGTTTCAAATTCTCTGGAAATCTGGCATACATGGCTACATTTTTGTCACAACATTAATAGGTAAAAATGGACTTCTACAAAATGGAAAGCAAGCCAAGACTCTGATGAGCAGCTGAAAAGGATCTGCTGTGTGCACTCTGCTTGTTCTCTCATTTGGGGAAACATTAGGTAAAAAACACCTCTGTATTTTTGATGGAATGCATTTGTTTGGGGAAGACTGGATGGGAACTTTTAATTTTATGCCTACAGATACATACAGCTTTTTTTTTTTTTTTTGCATTGTAACTAGTATAGAATGAAAAGGTAATTAAATTGTTATTTGCTTCCTCTTAATTACAGAGAGCATATTATCTAAAAATTTCTCACGATAAGTAATTTTAGTTACTTAGTATATTTATTGACAAATTGAACAGCTGTGTCTATACTATGTTAGAACTGGAAACAGCACAATGTTTATCCAGAAAGATCATTGTTTAATCTACACATAAATACTGGATGATCACATGGCTGCCACATTGCTATTGATTTGGCTGAGAGGATTAATACAACACTGTAAAAATACACCTGTTAGTTAATGAACTCATGCTGTAATTTTAGAACCTTTTAGTAGAGAAAACAGTAGGTATTTTCTAATGGCAGAATTTTTCAGTATTTCAAGAATAATTTTTGAAATAACCCATTCTTCAAGGACTGCTGAACAAGAATGTATAAAAATATCTGTCGGAGTCCAGGGCATCCCTTTGGATGACCTGGAACCTGAGAAAGGGAGTTTGAACCCTGGACAGGAGGGTGTGGAGCCGGTCCAGGGGGGTTGGAGACCTTGGCACAGAGGTGATGACACAAAGTAGTTCTAGGCGATTGGATTAAGGTAGAAATAACCCTTTTTGTGTAAGTACCACACACTGGCACAAAATAGTAAAGAGTGGACACGTAGTTATCTGTATAAGAACAAAGCAACGCCCCATCAAGGGGCAGTCACGTCGTGTCCCAGCCGCTGCCCGGACCTCAGCTGGGAGCAGAGAAAATTCTGAGATACCAAATAATAAACAACACGAGAAACCTGAAAACAAGGCCTTGAAGGACTCTGCTTTTTCTTGCGACATGGCTCTGGGCTTTTAGAGGGCTGGGGACTTTTTAACAACCTGAATCTCGGGTGAGAAACCAAATCCGAGAAATATCCATAATCTTTATTATAAAAGGCAAGTGCTCTATACAAACTCTTCAACAACTCCACTTTAGCTGGGGAAAAAAACCAGAGATGTGAAGAAAAAGCCCAATAGTTGGATTGTGAGTGTCAAAACAGGGACACAGATATGGTACATGACTAGCATTAAAGGTGTCTCAGGTAAGAGATACTGTCTTCACACTATGGGAAAGAATCTGAAGATAATGCTTTCAAGGTAGGTTTTTCCATCCATCCATCCATCCATCCATCCATCCATCCATCCATCCATCCATCCATCCATCCATCCATCCATCCATCCATCATTAGTGATACACACATATTAATGAAAGGCAGCCTATAAACTACGACATAGGTGAGTGCCCCTAAGGGGAAATGTTTTTGAACAGAAGAACCTAGAAAAACTAGACTTTGAAACTGAGGTGCTTGGTTTTTTTTAATGCCGGTCTTCTTAACTGCCACCAGAGGATCAGGATCTCATGAAAGATTGGGGAAAACTTCAATTACAATTCTGAAAGGACTTATCTCTCCCTGGCTGAGCACTCCTCTCACAGACTGGCAGAAAAGTCTTTTCAGGAAAGCAGTGTACAGTATGTTTCTGTGTCATTTCATAAATTGATGTTGTAAGTGCTGCAGAATAATACATGAATAGCTAAATGCATAAATTACATGAACTACCTAAACAAATATAAATTTCCCTCCAATTCTGAAAATTAAAACACCATCAATAAAATTATTTCAAATTTATTTCAAATATACAATATTTTTGTTATGCTTTCCATCTTCACAGAACTATAAAAAGGTGAAGTCATTCTAACCATAGTCTTACATCCTAGAATCAGCCTCCTTCCCCTTCTTTACAAGGGGAATGATGCTTGCCACAGACACAACTGCTCCAGGCTTGAAAAGAGGTGCTCTTTGCCTCAGTTCTGCACATAGATTATTAGGCTGCTCCTCACCAAACTACCTAAACAACTTACCCCAGCTCAGCTGAAACCTCAGGAGTACTGGCTGAGGCATGTACCTTCTGCTGGCTGGCTGGCCATGCCAATCACAGCAAACAACCCTAATCTGGGAATAAATCACATTTCGCTTCAGTCTTCAATCAGCTCCTATTGTTCAGGGACTAACAGCTTGACCAGCTGTTTGAGAACCCATGAGAAAAGGATAACCCTGGAGAAAGGATATTCTCCTCAAAGATGAGTGTGTCAGCATGGCCATGACTTGTGAACCAGTCTAATGCACAGTATAATTTTTCTCACACTTCTGGAACCTCTGAGACAGAGGGAGAAAAAAGAGACCTTCAAATGGTTACATTTTTTGGCTTTTCTCCCCCACTAAATCTCACATACCTATTTTCCTACTACATGAAGAAAGCTTGCATGTTCTACTGGCATTGAGCTGAGAGAACCACAAATTACATATGAAAGAGAGAAGAGTACATGGCAAAGCACGGACACTGCAACAAAGTTGAAATGTATTAGTCTAAATTACCTAATTCTTATGCCTGGAAATAAGAATGAGACTGATGCTGCACTGCTGGCACTCCGATGCCCAAATGATATAGAAATCTGTGATTGAAAACCACTGACTGCTTCTTAGGAAGCCACACTAAACCACAAAGAACTATTTTCCAAATTTTTTGTCTTAAAAAGAAGCTTGGAGAAAAATCCAAATGCCAAGTCATGCAATTTCATCTGTAATCAGACAAACTTTACAAAATGCTGTCATTCTTATCAATGCACAAGAGTATGGGGCTGAAAAATAATGTTCTGTCAAGATTCTTACAAAAGGCAGTGGAGTAGACGCCCAGAAAAACTGAATTGGGCTCATGATTTACTACTTTTTTCTACTTCCATTGCTACACATGCTAAGTGTACTTGGCACATGGAGTGATTCAGAAAGAAGCTGCTCTATAGTGCCAATGATTCTCTTTAATGAGATACAGTTATCAGTTGATTTATGAATTTCTGCTGCCTGTTCTCATTAAGGGTAAGGTAATTTGCATTCTAGAAGTAAGACTGTTTACAAGAGAACATAGTAATCAAAATCCCTCTAAATCAAGTTTTAGAAATGTACACAGCGAGGCTAGAGGTAGTTCTAGCAATGTGCACAGCTTTATCCATTAAACGCTACTGCAAAGACTCAAGAGGTGTTACATCCTCAGTTTTATCTAGTTTTCCAAATCATTATAGCATTCATCTCAGGAATTTAATATGGGAAGAGACAAAATGAACTTTCTGCTTGAGCCTTCTGATACCCTTGTGACCTCCTCCTCCTGGGGGATCCTATGCTGTTAATTTAGATACCATATGCCTCAGTGGTCATCAATTCAACTGCTGCTCTCTATGTTACAGCCTTCACAGGGATTTTGATCGCACTGCCTATAAAACAAATAATTTCCTCTACCTCCTGTTGCTCCACCAGTCAGACAAGCCCCAGCTGACCCGTATTTTCTTATAAATACTTAGAAATAGCACAATCTAGTCAGCTTTGTTCTTTCTTTTGGTATATGCTTCTCCACTATCATTTAGACACTATTTGCAGTGCTCCAAAGTAAAGCATCAACAACTGGAAAACAACAGACGAGGAATATAGGAAAAAGAAGCAGAGCTACACAGATTCTGAACTAACACTACTGGTCAGGTATCTGAAGGTAAGCCAGCATTTTGGGAGGGGTCAGAAGCAAAAGCCTAACCATCTAAGTGGAGAGAAAAGGTAACCTCCAAGCACACATCACATCAGTGCTGAGACTGACTATAGAAGCTAAGAATAAGCATGGAATTACACATGTTAATGCTGGCGACACTGATTATGAGAATACCAAGATGAATTGAGCAGCTCAGCCTGAGCAATTGATTGAAGCTGTTTTCATCTCTGTGGGGTGTTCTTTTAACATTTCACTCTATGCAGCCATATACAGCTACCTCTGACACTCAACTCATACATACATTCAACCTAGATAAGGCGTGGAAACATATCTACTTCCCTGTTCTCCCCCACCACCAGCCAGAACAGCAACTACAGTTTCCCTTTCTTCTTTTTGTAAACTTCTGTCAACTTGCCAAGTTTACCAGTGACAGGGTATGTACAGATATACCAGCCAGGTGTGAGAGGAATATTCAGGATATTTTTCTGAGTAGCAGGAGTGTGGCCGCTGAGCAGGATGGAAACAGAAATTGGATCAACACTTAAAATCTTGTGACCGTCCTGAGTAAAAAGTGAGTGTACTGGGAGGAGCTTTAGTCACTTTGAACACATCATCTTTAAAGCATTTATCTTCAGAACTCCTCTATAAAGATGTACTTATTATTGCTTTTTTATCAAAGGCAACTGTCTTACGTTGCAACACAAGATGTAACCAAAAGTATGTATTCTATTACCATCTGTTAAAACCAGGTGGCGCAGTGTTCTTTATCTCTTCATGACCCATCCTCTCTGCAGGGGGATATCTTCTGTTAATGGGCCACTGAGTCTCACTGCATGACTGATAAAATTACATCATCCCACTGGGAGATGTTCCACCCAGGGGGAGGAGCCAAGCATTCCTACCTGGATATAATCTGAGATTCAGAACACCAGGACAGCCTGCTTCCCCTGGATTCCCAGAGGAAGACCAGATTCATCTCCCCACCACTGGACCTTCAGAGGAAAACTACACCCTTCTACAGGATCATTGCTTCAACAGAACCACTCCAGGAGGACTTGACTGGACTGCTCCCAACACCCTGACCAACAGCATGTCAGGTTGTATTCTGACTTTGTCGGTGTTTTCTTGTTTGGGTTTTGGTTTTTGTTTTTTTTTTTAATATTACTACATTTTTGTTTTAATTTTCCTTGTAAAGAACTGTTATTCCTATTCCCATATTTTTGCCTGAATGCCCCTTAATTTCAAAATTGTAATAATTTGGAGAGAAGGGGTTGAGAGACGGTTTACATTCTCCATTCCAAGGAAGGCTCCTGGCTTCCTTAGCAGACACCAGTCTTTCCAAACCAGGACAGCAACACAGAGCATCACATACCTTGTTCTCTGTCATATATTAACCCTACTGAAGAGCAGGGAGTTGGACTGATGAGCAGAGGCACACAACTCGGGACCAAATAATATGATGTTCCACCTCATTTCCTTTGCAAAATCTAAACTCTTTTCTATAGCACTCCCATCCTTGTGATTTCCTATTAGTCTCTTCTGACACTTGTACACTCTTTTAGCAACTTTTGAATTATGAGCAGTTGTTGATCTTTCAGACAGAGTGAAATCCAGATAACCTTGGACATGCAGAGGGGTAACAATGAGACCGTGGGAGCAATGAGACAAACATGCAGCCTATGCAAATAAAGCAATGAGCCAACACACCCATGACACCTATATTTCTACTCTTCCTGATGGACAGTGATTAGAACATAGGATAAGCAAAGAACCAGAGCCCAACACCTTTGCTTTACAAAGATGAAATACACATTAGGTGGATTGTACTTAACAACCAGACATGCTTCTATAACTCTAACAGTGAACATACTGAGCAGAAATAACTAGATACTTGCTTACTTTTACAGCCCATCCTTTCTCTGCTTTAGCAAACTCTTCACTACAGGATTTTATCCAAGGTGCTAGTTTCACTTGCCAATCATCAAAACAACCACTCTCAGTGGTGATGACCTCCCCTGTAGACAGATCTGCAAGTTTTGCTCCTGAAACAGCTTTGGGAATTAAGTAACACTATCATCTGTATTTCCTTGATCACACATGGGAGCAGTTAGAAGATTTGATGTTCCTCCGCCTCATAGACCTTCTTTCTATGCCAGTTTTCTCTTCCCCTCAGTCAGTGTTCTACCAACCTTTTCCAGTGAATCCTTGTAACTACTGTATATGATCAAACACAGTGAATCTGATGCTCTGCAAATACATGAGGCACAAGCACTCAACTATATTGCTGCGTCAGCTAAGTTCTGGCACACTGTTTTTTCTCTTACCAGCAACTTACTGCTCCATGTTTGGCTGGTTCCCTCTAACAGTCTTACAGGCATTATTTATGAGGTAACTGGCATGTTCACATAATGGAAGTCTGGAGAGTATAAAAGAGGAATAGAAGTTTGGGGTATTTTTTGCTTCTGACCATTCAGAAGAATTTAGAAGATGTGGATAATTATTTCTGTCTAACCCTTGTTCAGCATCCTTCCTTGGCATCCTAAAGTCAATCCAGGTTTTGTTGTTCTCCTTTACCAATATACACTGATATACAAAGAGCTAAATGAAGACTCATAGGGTATTGAGAACAAGTTTGTATTCCTGCCTCTCAAGAGTCTATGTGAGCTATTAGCAAACACAATTTTCCAGCTACTGATTAATAATTTTGTCAAAACCAAAACCAGTGAGATTTTAATGGAAGTACCCAGGTTTAGCCTGGCTGAGCAGACAGATCATGTATTTAACTGTATATGGGCTGTAAACATCTGAGATCTTTACATATGGAGAAAAGAATACTATCTATATTTAGATATTTGAGAGAAGCTAGGGTTTTTACAAGATTGATCTGGATAAATTGAAGTGATATAATTTGATCTTTGGGTATTTTTCTGATATCTCTTCCTTAATTTCAAGGTGAAAAATACATGTTAGCAGTATCCATCTCTGTGCAGTTTGTCTAAAGAAGCAAATAATTTCTTGCAATGTAATGACCCCCAGTAAAAGGAGAAAAGTAACTTATTTGTAGACTACATCATTCTCACAATGAAGAAAAGAAAGAAAACAATCTCCTCAGATGAAGAATTCGCATTATTTTTGCTTCAATATGTTTATAAAAATGATGGATAAATCAAAGAAAAGATGTTTTCATCACACCATCTAGTAGCACATTTATAGAGAGACACCTGGAGAAACATTTGCTGATAATATATACTATATATCACCTACTTATGATTTTTATCACCTGCTTGGTAGTCTATCTTCCTGAAGTTAAAACGACTAAATTTCTAGCATACTGAACAATTACTATTTTTGAAAATTAATAATTTCAGACTTTTTTTTCTTGTGCTGACATTTTCTGTAAACTCATGACAAGAAAGACTTTTACCAAAGCTTATAGTAAGACATAAAATAATCCTTTTAAAACTTGATACTGAGGAAGTACTGCAAGCCTAGGAAAAAAAAAAAGTTTTACTTTGAACCATCAAAAATTGAAGATTTTTTTTTCTGATCTTTGAAAGAGTAACCAGATCTCAAGATACAGATTGCAGTATTACAACAATTTCCCATTGCAGAAAATGTAGGAATTTTATACCTGGAACATTTTATTTGCCTTTACTTTTGTAATTTGAATTACTAGTCCATTTGTAACTTTGCTCTAAACAAACCTATTTGTAGTTGCAGTAATTGTACCATTTGGTTTCTCAAGAAGCTTCCAAAGCATCTTAAAGTGATTTTCTACTATAGGTATTACATACATTTTAAGGCACTCTGCAAGATGATTTAATGCTTTATTATAGTATATGATGAGAAAAAACTTCAAAATTGACTGAAGGTTGCCTCTACCATGAAACCTAACTGTTCATGTCTTTTTTCTTCTTGTCTCATGTAGCTTCCTCTCTTTTCTTCTAAGTCTCTCTCAAAGAAGTTTTCTACTCCATTGTTCCCAAGTCTATTAATTCCCTTATGAAAGACCATTAATACTTCTCCCTTCATGTCCATCCTTTGAAAGTCCTTTCCCAAGTGTCACCCAGAAATTGGATACAAC
This sequence comes from Illadopsis cleaveri, assembly GCA_013399915.1. Taxonomy (NCBI): domain Eukaryota; kingdom Metazoa; phylum Chordata; class Aves; order Passeriformes; family Timaliidae; genus Illadopsis; species Illadopsis cleaveri. Next base: position 40,466 of record VXBB01002420.1, read on the forward strand.
AGAGATTAGCACTGTAAGAAGCCACAGGGTGAAACAAGCAAGCTTTGCCCTCTCAGAAATAACAAATCACATGCTCTCCATTTGGTTCCATGCAGCAAATACAAGCAGTGAAGCTGCCACCTCAGGACTGCATTGTGGCAGAGACAATGAAGAATCCACCTCTAATTCTTTTAACACAAAGGAAGACAGAGAGAAAAACCATGACCATGTTTCCTGCATGTTGTGATTGAGCAGAAATGGCAACAGAAATTTCAGTAGGAAATTTCCCAAGAAAATACCTAACAGTCCTCAAAATATTGTCCATAGCTCAAAAATACCTTAAAAGAAAGAATAGTAGCCTTTAATGCAGTTGAATCAATACCTGTCATAAACACTGTATTTCCTTTGAGAGTTTGTATCACTTCTAGCCTGTCAGCAACATTTTCAAGTACTACATGTATGCACTTCTCTTAGAATCAAAGGAAAGGAATACTTATATTCTCAGAACTTCCATGTGCAAATTAAAAAAGGAATTAAATAAAGTAAGCAATAAACAGAACAGTGACTGGAATTTCTTTCTGAAAGCACGGTATTGAGTTATTAATGAATTTCTAATAGAGAAAACTCAAATTGCTTATACCTAGTGGTTCAATAACAGGTATGCTCACCTTCTTCAACTGTACTGTTGCACAAGGAGTCTAGAATGTGGTCCTTTTTGCCTCCAATTTTCTCCATAATTTGCAGATATACTCTAAAAACCATTGGGAATTTCCAGCTTAAGTGCAAAAACCATGCAGATCTAGGTTCAACAAAGGTAGCCATCTAACAATCTCCACAAACACAACACAGCTGACAGCTGACTGTTACCAATGGGGCCTCAGAAACAGGGCTTAACAATTTTGTTTAAGATCACAAGTTCACCACCAACACTTGAGCCACAGAAGAATGCTCATTAGCTGTTATAAAAGCAAAAGTGGTAGGGCTTTGTATTTCAGTGGAGGGCCTGAAAGGCACACACATGCAGACACACACCAACACATTGGAGAGTAGTATAAATTCTTCAATTTAAATAATTTGCACTCTTTTCTTCCTCTTGATAATATGAAATTACACTTTTTTCAGTTAAAAACATTTTTTTCTCTACATTTAATCATGTTCATATTTCTTTCTATTTAGCTCCCACTAGTCTCTTTACATAGCATTCGGTATGATTTTATATTGTGAAGAAAAACACATTCTGTAGCTAGAGTTGTTTTGTCCCACTCTTGTTTTCTTTAATCTTTTGTTTGATGTGTGGAAAGATGCTAACCTTTCTTTACTATCTTAACTGTAGTGATCCGGGAGCAAAGCAAATGAGATTTAGCAGATATGTTTCTGTTGTCATTATTAAACTTCATATGCTTTGCTATGTAGGCAACGTGTTTTATTTCTCTTAAGCTGAAAGAGGTTTCTGTCTTATTGTTGCAATTTATTAAGGGCAAACAATCTAGGGCTTATAATAGGCCTGTAGGCAGAACAAAGCCCTTGTCAAACGGAAGGGTTGGCTGCTCAGCTGGGTAGCATGTAAATGTGCAAAAAGAACTGTTTTGTTCAAAGACACTAGATATGCTTTTTAAATAAAACATATAATTGAGAGTTGCTATTTAAGTGTTGTGTTGGAAATGTTAATTAAAAAACCTAATTTAACTGAAGAAATACAGTTGCAGTGAATTATTATTTTTTTGTAAACTCTCATAATAAATAAAATCCTACATATCACTAAGGCTTTTACTAGAGGCTCAACATAGTATGTTTCTCAAACAGCAGTTTCTTGTCATTTTATAATGCTATGTTATGCAAGTTCAGTGACTGCTGTACTCACCTAGGCAGACTGTGTAAACCTAATCTTATCCAAAAGGTATTTTTTGTTTTTAATATAGGAGATCACCCTGCCTGTTTCTTTAACATAGTATCATGTCTCAAAAAGTAAGACAGTTTCTCATTCTACAGTTCATTTAAAATTTCTCATTATGTGCCTCTTTGCAAGAGCTGAAATTAAAATGACAGATAAAGATAATAACATAATAGGCATTTTTTTAATGCACTGGTCCACTTGGGCACAGGCTGTTCTTTTCTTCTCTTCTGTTAAAATGTATAATCAGGACAGTAGCATCAATTAGATTTTTCACTTTAACTTTCCGTAATGTTTCCAGACTTCTCTATTTGGCAAAGACAATTGGGACAGATTTCTTTATTTTTTCCTCTGGCCTAAAACTCAAAACCCCCCACTTCCCAAACTGTTACCACCGAAGAGTTTATTAAATGGCTGAAAAAGACAGCTGGTCCCACCATCTGTTAAAAATTTTCAGGGGCCAAATGAAACAGGTTACACCTTTAGCCATGCCAAGTCTTCCAATACCCCCTCCCTCTCACAGCCTGTGGAGGGCTAATCTGAATTTCACGCTCTGATTTTGCTATTGCTAATGTCTGAGCTTCTTATGTGTGCTTCTTGTAGTTGCTTATATTAGTTCTCTTGCAGTATCAAAGCTCCCCTCTCCTTTCAACCTAGCTCATTTGCAATCAACGGAATCCTGGGTCTACAGTCTCTTTTACAATAAGATACTGTACCTTGAAGGAAACCCACAGAGAACCTAGTATCTTACTTTTTTGGAGCAAGAGAGAAAACCAGGAGTACATTTCTGTTGTTTTGCAGCCACTTTTCTATAAATGCTAATGGAAGTAATTCAGATGTGCCAACAAAGACTGAATCTGCAACACACTGCAGGTGTGAGGGGGCTGAAACAAAAGGGATGCTAACCCTAATGGTATTTCTTGTCATTAACAATTCTTTGATGTTCATACTCGAGGCTCTCTTTTATCTTGCAGTTTTTCAGCCATCTTTGTTAACATGCAGTGCAACTAAACCTTTTTTTCCTTAACCTTTAAAGACATCTGCAAAATGTTTATGCTAAGTTAGTTTCCATAGCATCTATCTGTAACACACATTGAAGTAAAATGAGATAAAGCTTGCAAGGTTATTACTAAAACATCAGTAAGTTTCTATCATTAAGTGAAAGGAGCAGATCAATAAAAAGAAGCTCTTAATGTTACTTTAATAAGGATGAGTTTCTTGTAACAGGACTGGGGATTAACTTCAGTGTAACAGAAGCACTGTTTATAATATAGCAGCTATGTTGATAAGAACCAGTTTGTTTTACTTGTACTTGTTAAAAAGAATTAAAAATATCTGCAAGTTCCCATATTAAAAAAGCATGTCACAATATAATATATTTAAAGACATTCTTGTTTTCCAGAAGGGATTTCTCTACCACTAAGTGGGCAGTGGCATTCAGTCAAGGAGCTGTAGGTGGAGATTCTCCACATCCATCTGTCTTACCATGACTTACAGATGGAAAAACACCGTTGTCTTTTAAAATGTTCAACTCAGTAGGACGACAGTAAAATGAAATGAACAATCAAAGCACACAAGATGCCAATCTGAGCTACTGCACAGCACTACTAGCAAACCCAGCATTTTGCTCTCATCCCATCGGTCATGTCCTGTTAGATCACATCCCATTTTATCATGGTCTGTTGCATTATCATTGCAGCATGCTGGAATGTTAAATGTGTAACGTAATCAATCAATACTAATTTCCAACTGGAACTCAGCTGTAAATCTGAGTTGATGATGCCAGAGATTGTAACCCAAGTTATCAAAAGTTACAGTTTTATGAAGCCTCACGTTTTTTCTTTCAAAACTTCATTTCTAACAGGTCAATTTAAGCAAATAAATTAAGTTTGTGTCTGCATTAAGTACAGCACTTACCTTTGAATTTGGATGTAAACTTCCATCAAACTAATCCTACAGAACAAGAATGGAATGCTCATTCCTGGGGTAATAAAAATTACAAAACTAAAAGTTTCTGTTTCAAAGACTTTGTGATCTCAGTAAGAGCCATTTTGTCATAGAAGTCTTTACATAATCTCTCCAGTTGCGGAACTGTGTTAACTTATTGCTTAAAACAGGGAGCAACAGCAAAACCAAAAATCACTAAACAAACCATGTCACACAGTTTTGTGGAAGTACCTCCTGTCCATTCCTTTCTCTTTGCTAAGGGCCCCAATGTAGCCTCTCCATATCACCATTTCCCAGCTGTACTGCGATGCTGTACTCCACCACCCACCTTTCTGAGGATCAGTTCCACCAGCAGCTCCAGATTCTGCTATCCCTGTCCAGGCCTCAACCATCTCCAGCAGTGCATTAGACAGCATGGGGACCCCAGTTGTACTATTCTACTATTCCAATTTTAGATAGGTCTTCGTCAGAGACTTGCCATGATCAGTAGTGCAACAATTTTTGAAAACAGCTGTGACAGGCCAGCCTGCCTCCCAGCACTGAACTCCAGCCCAGTGGATGACATCCAGTCTTTGTTGTGGTGATACCACCTCACTTAGAGATTGAGATTTTCACTGGTAATGGGTCAGAAATTGAGACTTGGATCTTTTGCAGAAAAAAACACACATGTTGATCTACCTACTTGCCATCTCCATTTGCCAACTATATTATAAAATCCTAGTTAAATTATTGAAAAAAATAGTATCTCTCTGCAATTCAATTAAAAAATAAGCCTGCCAAACAAAAGCAAGGGATTTATCCAATACTGGCCTGATCAATAATATGTAATCTGGTTTCTGGAAACATTACTCCAAGATACAGTTTTTACTTATCTGCTCCTATGTCCTTTAGCAGCACAGCATGAATACTACAATAAACAGTTCCATGATAACAAAACGTATATATTTACTGTTCTGGATGGCCTTGGATTTATACACATAATAAAACAATATCCAATAACTCTTGACAAATCTATTAAGACAAGTTAGGCTTCAGCCTGTGTATTTAAAGACACAGTGCTCTATTATTATGAATTGTCAACTTTCTCCCTTATGTGTTCCAGTGCCCATCACAAATGGGATACAAAGCCTCTCACTGAGTTCTGTAATCTTTAACTCTGACCCAGAGGGCTGTTCCCTAGCCTTTGGTTTTCAAGCATCCCGTGCTACTTTTGTCAGTTTGGGAGAACTGCTTTGTTGTCAAGCAGAAACAGTTTTTGTTAAGTATGCATTCTGCTACAACTCCTCCTAAGGTGAGTACTGTTAAAGACAAAGTGTGTTATTGAAATGTATTTCTAGTGTTAACAACAAAACTGACATTACTTCTCACATTTTGTTGTCAGAGTTAAAAGCAGGATGGATAAGTTTAGTATGTGCCATGTCTCGTGCATATATCGGTACTAAAACCACTTACCCATTTCTCATAGGAGGATACTTTTGTGCTATATGGCTTTATTTTCAATGGTATACACTGTATTTATCTGATTAACCTGAAGACATTTGAAAATGCCAGAGTTTGGTTGTCTCTCCAAATTATCTGTCTGTTTTGAGACAATGAAAAAAGGAATGAGAAATAACAGTATGGTAGACCTGAGTTATCTCATTGCTATTTTACAACAAAAAAAGCAATATTCCTATATAATTACAAATCTTAGAACAGAAGGGGATAAACATTCAATTATAATTTTAAAAGTTTTTAAATTTAAAATCTAATTTTTTTAAAAAAAATTAAATTGGGACTCAAATCCCATTCTCAAATCAATTTTTTATAAGGTGTAAACCAGACAGTAGCACCCAGTTTCACATAATTTATAGCCACATTTTATAAGCTTCTATGTAACAACAAGTCCTTGGATAGTCTCTTAGGGGCCACTTAAAAGACCTTTAGTGCACAAAAGCCCTTTCCACAACTCTTATAGTGTATGGGTGAGGGAGGTCACATTGAGGGCAAATTTAAGATAGCTGCAATTTACTCCTATTCTAGGGTCCCTTTATGTTACTAAAGTGATGTAAATGTTTAAGTCAGAAGCACATTTAAAATTACCAAATGAAAGGGGCTAATCTCCAAAAACTCCCTGCCCGATTTTTTTTGGCATAGAGACAAGTTTTTAAGCTGCCATAACTGAAAGGAAGACTTTGTCCTTGGCTAAAACCAGTTTCTAGTGCCATTAAGGTCTACAGAAGAAATCTACTAAAATCCCTTGTTGAGCTTCATCCTTTTCTCTCTCATCTGCTGAAAACTGTTTAATATATTACACACTGTCTAAGAAATTTTCTTCTTCCTAACAGGATTGAAACTTTTTACTTTTATAAAATATTAATAACAGGATATGTTATGAACTATTAAGCAAAATGCATTACTATTTCAGAATAATATACATGAAAGGAAATAAATTATAACAATGCTTCAATGTTATGAAAGCCAAATGAGAAAATCTAAGCAATTCTTGTTGATATGCTTCAACTGACCAGGATCATCACACTGACATACCTCCTGTACTCCCTTTCACACACAAATCAATCCACCCAAACACACACTTCTGGCAATATGATAACAGAAGTTCAACTCTTGGGTCAGTCTTACTGTGACTGCCTGGCTCTACAGCAAGGCTTTTAATAATTGAATGGCATACACATGCTCTAAAATCAGGATGAGAGAAGACCACCTTACAGGGTCATCTACTGATGATGAAGTGCAAACAAACAAGGAAAGGGGGTAAGTTAGGAAAGAATAAAATACACAGACTGACTTTGTGCACAGTGTTTAGCTAAGAACTTAGTGACATTAACTAATCTGAAAAAAGTACAGCCGATGTAGATAGCAGCATTGCATATAACAAGGAAAATACTGTATTCTACCTTTTCCATGCAATTAAACACTGCTTAAAATCTCTTTGAAGTCCATTTCTGATGGCTGAGATTGATATGAGCTTAACAACTGGAAGAAGAGAAAGGAAGAAACCTAAGGATGTACTTACAAAGTTTTTGCACTTTGCCTGCGCTTTATTCTTTAACCTTCTGAAGCTGCTCTTGTTAACTCGAGCCCCCATTCAGCAAAGCACTTAATCACGTGCCAAAATTTCATTGATTTCAATGGGACTTTGGCTTTGGCTTAAGTGCTTCACTGAATTAATATATTATTTTTCACTTTCCCTTACTTCTCTATGAACTTAACTATTCAGAGTAATGTATTACTCAGTGTACGGTGAACTGCTGGTTTTAGGCAGGTGACATAATATCCACCTGGAAACCTCACTGTTATTTAATTAAAACAATTGATAAACTCCTAACTATGCATAATGATGTGAATCGCAGTAATAATGAAGCTTTATTTTCCCAAATAGTTTTCAAAAAGGAAGGATGGAACCAGAAGGCATCAATATTGCTAGAACTCTCTGTGCTATGCCAGTGGAAGAGTAGAACAAGTAAAAATGATCTTATTTTCCATCCAGATATGTTGCAAAGTAACTGAGAATTTATACATTGCATAGGAAAAGTTACATAATTTTTGATGGCTTATCATAACATCTACTCATTCTTGTTACATTTTGACAAAACATTAAGAAACTGAATTGTACACATGCATTCATATTAGTTGCCATTTCTATTTGCGCTGCATTTTTTAATGCCATTAATTCATCTGCAGGTATTCACCAATTCTCTGTTGTTTAAGGAGTTCCTAAATTTCAAAGGCTCTTAAGTGCCTTTAAAGTAAACCTACCTAGATGTTCATCAGAGGAGAATGAGGAGTGAACTGAAAGACTTCAGTATCTGTCAGGATTGTAACTCCCAGCTTCAACCTTCTCTCACATTTTCGGTGAAGAATGACTGAAGAATTTTTCTTCCTGGAATCCTTTGCTCATCCTCATCTGTCCCACCTAACTTAATTTCTGTGTATGTTAGGAGAAATAAGCTTTTGTGGAACTATTCAACCTTTTCTTTTGAACCCTATTCTGGCTTAGGGATACTGTGACTGCACTTGGGTCTCATTTCTCCTGAAATTTCTCCTTGTCCTGTGGTCAAAAAGACGATGCCAGTGAACACTGCTAGAAATAAATTACGTATTAAGGAACAGGTGTGAGGTGCATCTATTAGCACAGCTCAGGGTAAACCCATTGGAGCAGAGATAAAAACAAGGATCATAACTAGGTCTGTAAAGCACATGGTCAGATTTAATCAGTATGGTTTGTCAAAAGAGAAAAAAAGAATCATTTTGAGCAAATGTATAAGGCAGTAAATGTGAACATTTTATTTCCGAAAGTTTTTGAGAAGAGCTTGTCTGGAAAAGAAGCAAAGCATGGTCACAGATCAAAATTGTGTTTCTGAACCAGAAATAAAAGAGTAAGGTGAAATAGTCAGCTTCTGCCAAGGAAACAGAATCTCAGTACTCTGTAGAAAGTCACATATTGTTTCATTAAGGACTTTCAAAGAAGTGAAAAGCAAGTAGAAAAATTTGCAGAGGACTTTTTGTCCCCCCTGCATTGTACAAGAGGGCTGTGGAAATGGAGGAGTCATCGAAGCTCATACATCCAGCTTAAGGAATAAATTAAATATTTGCATGGATAACAAGAATAACTAGTCACAATGATGGTTTAAGTCACAACGACTATATGAAGCAGTGTGTGACACGTTAGCCTTAAAATTGTTTTACTTCTTATATTTGAAATGATTCCTCGAGTTACACTTACGGTAAACTAATACTTAATAAGAAAACTATTTGCAAGGTAAACTGAGACACAATTCTATTTTAAATTATTTTACTCTGTACATTTTTCTAGTGTTAAAAGCCACACACAGCAGAGAAAGTTATAAAGAACAATGTTTAATATCAGTCTAATGAAATACAAAACATTTTCACTATGACCCCAAATTAAAATTTTTAGTAGTGTTCTTTTAATCTAGTTCAGTTCCTTGATCTTACTTTTCACACAGCTCTACCAGCAGTTGTGCCAGCACAACAGAAGGGATGGCACAGGGTGGGAACAGCAGCTGGGGGAGGGGAAAGCAGGAAAGAAGGGGTCAGAATTGGATAAACTAACCTTGCTGCTTAAGAAATGTGTCCATTATCAACATCAATACATACAGGTAGTGACGCTCCCCTTTACCACAATTATTTATAGAAATACAGCTAAAAGTGACAGTGTACAGCTGCAAAACCAGGTCTAAATCAGTGAACTAAAGTAACTAGCTAACATGGTATTTTTAATACATTATATAAATACACATAAACAAAGCAACCTGGAAGAGCTTATCAGCAGGAAAATACTCTTACCAGTAACAGTCAATAGAAAGAGTGAGGTTCAGCTTTGAGCAAAAGACACATCTGTTGAAGAAGGAGGAGATGGAGAGCTGAGAAAACTGTCATCTTCAGGGGTAGATTCAACAGCTGACAATGATTCGTAATACTCATCTTCTCCATCCAGTACTTTGATTTGGCTTGAAAGTAAACAAACAACACTCCTTAAGTTAAAATTTAACTTTGATGAGAAAGATACAGCTTTTATACAAAACCCAACTGCTATTACATTTTATGATTATATTCTGAATGGTTCTGAGGATCAGGGAAATGCAATATCATCTTTCAGTTTTGGAGTATAGAATGATAGAGCAACTATTTGCATCAAATGGGCATTTAATTTGAGCAATGTGGTTCTTTTTGTCTGTGTATGTTCCACAACTAGGATATGATTTTGGTATCATATTTCAGATGATGGTTTGCTGTGAATATGAGCCAAAGACTACATCATCAATTTTTGGGAAAAGCCTTATTGACAGCAAGGGGATTTCATTTTTCTGTGATGTATGATGAGCACTGCAGTCTCATGTTAGTGCTTTTATTTCCAGAATACAAACTTTTTTAAACTAGGGGAGGGAGAGAAAATAAAACAAAATCTTGCACAGTCATGCAAAATTTTAGGCTTTAACCTTGACTCGAAGACCTCTTGTTCATCCAGTTACGTTCAGAAGATTAATAAAAACCAGAGTAAAAAATACAGAAGGTTCTGGTAAATTTTTGGACTGAATGTGTCTGTAAGACCAAGCACCCATCAGATCTCTCTGGTCTATGCGATCAGGCAAGAATATTTTGGCAATTGTATAGGAGTCAGCCTAGTTTCTTCTACCTATACCAGGTAGTAACTGCTGGTGTAGCAATGAGAACCGACTCAGTTCAACACAGAAGGAGCAGCTCACTTTTGTGCTGAGTGGCCTCTGTCAGCTCCTCACATGTTCTCCCCAAGGAAGACAGAGGCCCACTGTGAGTGTGCTGCTGTGGGGCTGGCAGGGCTTCTGGCACTGTTCTAGGTCACAGGCCATCAGTTCTAACACCCTTCATCTGGCACCTTCCATTGTGTGAAACACACTTAAAAATATGAATAACGCTATTTTATTGGTAGTAATAGTACACAGAGAGAGCTGGGGAGCATATTTTGTAAGAAACAGTTCTAGTGTCTGCAGACAGCAGTACATGCAAGTTTTACATTTGCTTCTGCAGAAAATGTCCAATGTCAGTGCACAGAGATATGTTAATTGTTTATTTTTAGAAACCTCTCTAGAAAGTTTTGCATATTCTGTAATATCACAAAGGACTTCTTCTGTTTACAGTTGCTTAGAACTAGGAAGATAGATATTTACCCAAGTTTTCTTGGCTTCCTCTTGCTCCCTTGATATTCTAGAGTTCCCTGTGGAGAGGGCCAAGAACACACAGTCAAAGCAAAGCAGCAAGTCGTTAATTTTTAATTCAAAGTGATTTTGTGTTGAATGCAAGCAGATGCTGATAATATCAGAAGTCACAGCATAATTTTTTTGATCAAAGGGCTCAAGTGAGCCTGATGAAGCATGCATCTTGCTCGTCTTTGATAAACCACATCAATTATTCACCGTGAAGGCAGACATCCTGACATGAAAGCAACAGATAAAGAGCATAAGCACATGTTCAAGACGAGAGCAGAAGAACGTGGGGGTGGGGCTGGAGGGGCTGAAACAGGTATTAATAACAGAATTATTAACTGGAAACAAAGCCAGTAAAACAGCTTTATTGCCACTTTGAACTCACATTTAACTGGTTATAGTACATGTTATCCTCAGGGCTATTCAGCATCTTGGGCTGCTGACATCGTCGACGAGGTGTTCTCAGCTTCTGTTCAAGACAATTTTCTGAACCTACAGTAAGATAACACAATTTAGTTTTAAGCTGCGCCAGGTGCTGTGAACGTCTTAGCACATTTTAGTCTGTAAACAGTCGTTTCTTCTGTTCTATTTGGTCCTGGATTTATTAGCAAGTCTGTTCTGTACAAAGTAAGCAAACAGAAACTTGGGAATCTTTGCTTTCTCTTTTGAAACTTAGTTGAAATGCAAGTTTTTGTGCAGAACTTAATTTTCACTTTTGAACATTTTTTATTCTTCCATATATTTATATCACACAGTTCCTTATTCCTTTCACACTTTTTCTTAATATCTTCTGTTATCTAAGCAGGAAATGAGGTATATTGTGACTAGCTAGGAACGTATCATTCAGCAGCAACAAAATAGTTTTTCTACAGTAGACTAATAAAGCCTCTTGACTGATGAGACTTAGTCTATTATCATCATTTTCTTTATATGAAAAGGCTACCTTCTTGACATGGCTCTCCGTTTAATCAGATTAACTGAATCAGTTTGGAATTACACTTTCTTCATATGATTTGTGATGTGCTGTACAGTAACAGTTGCTTAAAGTCATCTGGAAAGCAGCATTTAAAGATGAAGGAAGTATTTCAGAAGCGTTTCTGCAAAGAACTAACAGCTTGCTAAGTTTTGTTTTTGGGGGGGGAAGGTGTTTGTTTTTTGTTTTTTTGGGGGTTTTTTCAGTATTATGGAGAAAAGATATTATGGTGTGCTATTCTATTTTACCAGATATTTTCCATGGTACATACCTTGGATTACAGGGTAAATATTTTCAGGGTAAGTCAGTAATTACAAGATACTGTGGGGGTAAGGAAAGATGATTTACTTTTCAAATGATTCTCCCAATGCCTTCGACTTTTCTCATAGCTGGCTGGTAAAAATTATTTTAGTGACAGTAGGAATAAAAACAGGGTTTGGCAGCACCGAAGGAAAAATATACATCTTACACATTTGCATTCCAGACTGCACAAGGAACTTGCTCCTATACAAAAGGCCAGCACAAAGATCAAGTAGCATGAGTTCCTTTAAACACTTCAAAACTGAAGTTAATATGGCTTTTGCAGATGCAGGGCTCTAATCTCACAACTCCATTGACAAGATCTGGCCTCAAGGAGCAGGCAACATTACAAAGGAGGTTTATTATGCACTCAGGCTTACAGTTTGTACCTGCAATCTGAACGAGGCAGAGGAGATGTTTGAACTTTGGCCTTTTCAGCCAAAAGACTGACTGTTCTGAGAGATTTTCTCTCTTTCATTTTCTTCTGCTCAACAATAAAATTTTAAAAATATTAATTTCCTCTCAGTGTGCAACTGTAATGTCTGTGTGGGAGAACAGCATTTGTTCCATTTCATCACAGCACCTGGGAGGGATGGTGGGCTAAATGACCACCAGGGAACTGACTGCAGAGCTGGGTCTAAAATTGAAACCCAGTTTTATAGAGAAAGGTTATATTTATCCACTAATACAAAAAAACTTTAAAATAATACACTCATGCTGCTTGCTAATTTAATACTTAATGCTTCAATATTTTATACTTTCAAGTTAAGTAAACCTTTATATTTTGCTAAAGAGATTGTGATGTCTGAGCCAGAACCTTTCCTACTTGCCTGTATTGTATACAACCAAGGCAGAGGCTGTACTAGAAAAAACTTCTGAGGAAATTGGGTGCCCAAATAATATCTGTTTCTTTGAAATTTTTTTTCACAATGATTCAGATAGGATATAAATGCAATTTTGTTCTCTTTGAAGTCTGAAAATGTTGCAGAAGACCTGTCATAACTACATTCTAGCCTCTCTCTGCTCTGAAAGTTACTCAAACTGATCTTAGAGCTTTCTCTCAGGACAGCAGGGTCTGCAATTTTTGCAAGCAATATTTTCAGTCACAAGGCCATTTGAGTTTTTTCTTACAGCAATATAGTTTTTGAATACCTCTCCACGATTTTTTTCTTTTTATTCTAGAAAGAGGCTGGTATGAACTCAGGTACTCACTGTTTTGCATAATTTCACACACCTCTCTGCAGCTTGCCAGAAGTAAAAAACACAGCATACAAATATTTAGAATTTTTTAAACAGTATAATAATGTGATGGGGTAGGTTTTTTCCCTTTTCCCTAAGTACTCTTGAGGCCTTCACTTTTTCCGCCCCCCTCCCCACAAAACACACATATATATAGGCTGGGGTTTTTTAATGTCTTTTATTCATTAGGATTCTGAGCCACTAATATTTAGCTCTACCCTTTTATCCTGACTCTTAATTATTTCTGTGTATCCTATGGGTGGTCTGCAGCTTGTGTTCTCCAAAGGAAATACCCTTTCAGTGGGCCCATTTGTCTTAGTTGCACACTACATGAACAGTACAAAATCTGGTAACATTTATCATAAACTACCATATCTGGAGAAAATGGTATTAACATGTGCTCAACACTCAGCAGCTGAATAGGCATTTTAAATGCTGTTCTAAAATATTTTTCTTTAATGACAAACTATAAGCCACCAATAAGAAAAAAGTCACTTGTAATTTAATAGCAATAGTAGCAGCACCAGTATCATTAACAAGGTATTGTCTACACTGCACAGAAATTGTGCCAAGTGCCTCTGGCATGTCCAGGCTCCTTAGTTTGCTGCAACTTTAGAGACCAAATGAGAGGGTGAACACATGCACTTTCTTCAGGTTGTCCTTCAGCACCACTTTTTAAGAAGAGATCTGACCTTTTGCCTGGAAGAAAACCTTTTCTTGTAACTCTGAGCAGAGAAATTCCTCAGGTTACATTTTCTTATTTGATAAATCCCTTACTGTAGAGCAGAAATAACAGAGAGCAGGCCAAATGCTTTCTGCCAAATGCACTATGTCAGCTGATCTAAGTGTAGGGTAGCTGAGGTCAGGGCATCCTCGTCTCTCTTGAGCTCAGAGAGGCTGACACGTGGGGGAGCAGGTTCATGTGGGTGCTTCCCTAAAGACATCACAAAATTGATGTGGCTTACAGTGAAGGGAAATAGAAATTGGCCACTGGATCAATCTGTTGGAGTAGAAAGTATTTATAAGTAAAGGAACTGATGGTGTTTCTGTTTAGTCCTCTATTACCACTGTTCGTTATCCTTTTTATTTCTTTGATACATAAGAGCCCGAGCCAAAAAACCAGGACTTGCAGAGCTCAGAGAGATAAAAAGATATATTTTTTCAAGGAAATGTGAAGTCAAACATTCAAGATACATTTTTATGAACTGGGAATTACGTAGTTGGAAAGCAGTGTCTCCAGGAGAGACTTGGGAACTGCAGATATTCAGCTGAATATGAAACAGACTGGCTAAAAAGAAGAGAAGACTACTCAACAGAAATAGAAATACAGTTTAATTGTTGGGTACAGAATTATTTTAAAATGGATGCAATTAAGGGGAGAATGTTTTGAGAACAGAAACAATTTGAACTCTGAAAAATCTGCCACATGGTGAGAAATATAAGACTGTTCTCCTTAATTTTTTTCAAAAGAAGGTGAAGAAGTGATCTGAAGGCAAGTCTAAACCCCTATATAGAAGGTGGAGGGTTTTTCACATTCGAAAACAAAAGTCTCACTGACTAATGGTCAGAAGCAGAAGAAAATTTTAGACCAGAATACAGCACAAACTGAAAGCAATCAATTAGGAGAAAAAATATTTAGCAGTATGATGGAAACTCAGGTTGAGACTAAAAGCTTTTAGAAAAGGCATGTTTTGACTTAAGCAAAAGTTAAAAACAATTGAAGACATGATACAGATCACATCTAGCTTAACAAGAATTAATTTCTCTAATGTGATTTTTATCAGAAGTCTCAGTCTGCAGAAGATCTGTATTGATCTTTTAAATTCTGGGATATAGTTTCTGAATTTCCACGTGATTCTTCTTCTTTGTTTTCTTATGGCTGAAATGGAAATATTTTTCTTCAATTAGCCATCATATTCATCATACTGACATTTTTAATGACATCTCTTGGCTTGGAGATGATTAGCACATTTCTTATATCTTAACTTATTTAGAAGGTTTTTCTGTTTAAAAATCCATCCTTTCCATAAGCTGCAAAGGACTCTTTCAGAAATGCACAAACTACCAAACAGAAAGATTTAACAAAAGACTTCAAACTGCTCTTTAGCACTGACACATGGACTTCTGCATCTAGGATTTGGGCCCTCACCAATACTTTAAAAACAGTAGTGGCAAAAATGTATTTTTGTAATGACTTTGCATGGGACAGAAGATGTCATTTGATATTCAGTGAAGATCTTATCTTAGATGTCCTTATTGTCCTGATTATCCCAGTATTGAAAGCATGGGTACCAGGCACTGGGCAGCCATGACAGAGGAACAGAGTCATCAGATTGGGAATAAACACTTGCTTCAAAAACCTCTTGCCAAACATCGCTAACTTTTCCTATATGGAGAATTCTGCATAGAAATTGTGAGGAACCAGCTTAACTGCATTTGTAACTCATAAAATAAAGTGATGTGAATCAAGACTGTTTTAAGGGTGGTGAAGCACATCTGGAGCTCTTAACACTGGCTGACGCCTTACTTTTTTTGCAAGGAATGTACACAAGGGTTCTTTGCCAATGCATCAGTGCCCCAATGAGGCTGTGTTGCCAACTCCCTTGCTGAAGGGACTTCATCCACCACAACACATACTGAAGAGTGGAGCTGAGTACACTCATTTTCCTTCTGAAGCCATTTACCCAAAGCATGTTTGGGAGGGGTTAGTCTTGTCTCCTTTTCTGCTATAGATAGACATAAACCTAGTATCACAGGAAGGGTAGTTTTTTCCTAATTACTCAAACGAAGAGATTTAGAGTACAAGAAGGGGCAGTTTGTTGAAGAAAAGGTAATGGGGCCATTTAAGGAATCATATATATTATTAACAGAGTAAGCAAATAAAGCAGAGAAATCACTATGACCAAGAAAAATAGTAAGCATGTAGCTGATTTCCAATCTATAATATCAGACGAAACATGAAAGTGCAACCCTTAATTATAAGCAAATATTAGCACAGACTCATGGGATCTCATCATAACATCTCAAGGTCTACATTCATGAAAATTTAAGCAATGTTTAAAATCATGTTAATTTGTTCTTTGTTTGTTTCTTTTCCTGCCAGTCTAATTTATTCCAAAAGACTTTGGCTCTCAAGCCTGGATATATTGATCATGCCTATGTAAAGCATTGTTATAGCCGGGGGAGAAGACTTTTGTGGAAAAACTTGTCTTTGTTCTCCTTTGATAATTTATACGTATTTTTATGTTTCCAAGTTTCCAGTTTTGAATCATTTTTCAAGGCAGCAAGTAAACTTCACTTTTTCTCTTGAAGTCTTAGGCAAATGCAGAAATGACCTCACAAACAATGATAATATACATCCTCCTCCTGGATGCTAGTGGATAATAATGTGCAGCATGTTGACTTCAAGGAACAGCTACATTTTCCTGTGTGCTATGCAAGTCTGTTCAAGGACAGGGCTCAAGGGGCTAATGATTCTGGTCCCACTCACATCAGTGTTAAATGTGACTGACTGAACATCACTTACGCAGTAAAAATGGCTGCAAATTAACTAGACTTCATGATTTTCATTATTTCAGCTTTATTTTTAAGAAGAGTGATTTACAATGGGCACACAATGGTATTTGGCTATGAGTGTTCATACAAATGTGTTTTCCTCCCCTTTCCATTGCCATGATTCTCCACCATTTTGCACAAATTCGTATCATACTTTACGCGCAAAACAGGAGTAAAGGGCAAAATGGGAGTAAAATGAAACATGTGCCTGGGAAGCAGAGTGAATAGTCCAGCAGTTAGTCCCCCCTGAGCTCCTGCTGTGTCTGCCTGCCATACTCGATTCTGTTAGTGCAGAACTATCCTGCATATCCCTGTACTAAGCTGCAGTCAGTGTGACTTTAGTATGAGCACACATTAAGAGATACCTGGCCCACATCACAGGGTATTTGTACACTGCCTGTTAATGCTACCAACTATAAAAGTATCAGAAACAAGGACAGGATAATAGGTCTAATAGGCTTCACTAAACACCTACTGTGATCTGTAGCTTCATTCAGAAATAATGAAGTTATCGTGTCTATGTGACATACTATAAATTCAATTATATTATGGTAGTTCTGCAAAAATGCTGGAGGCTGATAGGAAATAAACACACTGTCTCTCTAAAATTTTAATCTCAGTACAGGCTAAACCACACCAAGAGACAAGAATACAGGGTGGGAGAGAATAAAGAGCAAGACTCCTCGCTGACTTGAGTAATAAGGTATGTCTTCATTACGTTCTTTTCCCTTCTGAGGTTAGTAAGAGGGAAAGGAGAAAACTATAGGAAAGAGGAAAAAGACAAAAAACCACCCTGATTAAGTAAGGTACTGAGAAACTAAGGAAAAGAACAAAAGGGAATAAAAACCATTAATGTAAAGCAGTAGAACCTATGTTCTGGCATCAGAGGATTAAATTAATCTAGTAACATCAGGAGCCTGAAGGCATATTGACATAATACTATTAACAATTGTAATTCTCTCCAGAATATTTCATGCTTACCTACTAGTAGCTTCAGATGTCCACAAATGCTCAGTAAGGCCATCTATTCTGTTGATCTAATGAGATCTAGTATGATGGGAACCATTCCTGCCACCAAATTCCCTTGGTCCCTTCCTGTACACAAGAGTGTCCAGGAATATTTATAGGAGCTGGCACTCTTCATGCTGCTAGTGACAAGCAAGCATGGAAAGAACAATAAATCAGACATGCTTTGAGGGACTACAAGACCTCAGCCCTTGCTAACTCACAAAGTATCTTACTGAATCTTCACAGAAGTGTTGCTAATGGAAAGGATGGTAACTATTTTAAATATATATATATATAAATGCTTAGAAGGAATGATTAATCCTTAGCAACTCCAGTGTACTTAAAGCTCTTACCTGGATTCGTAACATAAGAATAATATATTAGATTTAATAATTTTCAGTGTCAAGTGTTTTGTAGTCTATAGCTCAAATGTAGTTACCCGATTCACTGAACACATAGAAACTGAAGGAGTAAAAAAATATTTTGTATCTTTCCTATAGAAAATAAAACAAAACCAAGCTTCACTATCACCTTGGATCCCACACACAATTGCGGTGAACTAGAATTCTGTTTATTCAGATGGAGTGTGCTCATAGTGCCAAGAGCCATAGACTGCTAGGGAAATTAGTGTAGCCTCTTTGATGTCATGTGCATCCCAGAATCTGTAACACACTGCTGAAACTGTGAGCATATCCTTTTGTTTAGAACGCTAAACAGAACCATTTGAATACACACACTGAAAGAACTTGTAACAGAAGCAATGCATTTTCTTCCACTCAGTGATTCATTATGTACAGCTTCATTTTGGATACTGCAGTTATGTGCAAAGCCATATGCTTTAGATTATAAAGCACACTAAGCAAATCCTAAGTTTTTCAAGATGGTATGTAAAGGCTGTTTTTGCATCTGTTTGTTGCCAACGACCCAGATGACACTGTAATTAGAACAACAAATATTTTATGTGAAATCAATCATTTAGCTGTCTCTGAACCCTGAGACAATGGCTTTTAGATGCACTGTGTTGGGAAACAAGATCCATAAATAGTTAGAATCTTGGCTTTTGCTTTTTTCTTTCCAACACAGTTCTGATCCTTCAGTAACTGTCAGTTCTTTCAGTTTCTATTGTGAGTGATTTGACTGTGGAGGGAAAAGGCAGAGATTAAACCAAGCATACCAAAGAATGAAACTATCAGTGACTAACATGGGTAAGATTCAAACCTGTCAGCACACAGCACGCTTCTATGGTCCTGAAGATGTCTTCTTGTATGTTGAATATACAGAAGCTCTGATAAGCCCTGCACATAATAACATCTAATAGTGGGTTCCTGAGGTGTGGCAATTAGTCAAAGTCCAAGAGGTTTACACAAATGCAACTGTAACTTCAGGGAAAAATAATTCATGCTAAACCCTCTGAACGGCAGAAACTACTTCCCGACAATGCAGAAGACTTAACTGATCATTATTTTTCTTTCCCTCTTCAAACTTGACCCAAGGTGGTTGTGACAGTTTTTGGTTAATTCATAAAATCAGAGAATGGCTTGGGTTGGAAGGAACATTAAAGATCAGCTAGCTTCAAGTCCCCCTGACATGGGCAGGGACATCTTCCATTACACCAGGTTGCTCAAAGCTCCATCCAGCCTGGCCTTGAACACTTCCATGGATGGCGCATCTACAAATTCTCTGGACAACCTGTTCCAGTGCCTCACCAGCCTCAGAATAAAGAATTTCTTCCTCATATCTAATCTAAACCTATTCTCTTTCAGTCTGAAGCCATTCTCTTTGTCCTGACACTACATTTCCTTGTGAAAAGTTCCTCTCCATCCTTCTTATGAGCCCCCTTTTTAGGTACTGAAGACTGCAATTAGGTCATTCCAAAGCCACCTTTTCTCCAGGCTGAACAATCCCAATTGTCTCATCCTTTCTTCACTGGAGTCATGCTCCATCCCTATAGTCAACTTGGTGGCCCTCCTCTGCACTTGGACCAACATATTGATGCCTTTTCTGTGCTCAGAAACCCAGAACTGGATGCAGCATTCCAGGTGGGGTCTCACAAGAGCAGAGTAGAGGTGCAGAATCACCTCCCATGATCTGCTGGCCATGCTGATGAGGATGCATTCCATAATACATTTGGCCTGTGATCTTTTCAGAAGAGACAGTTACTGACGAAAGCCAGGTCATTCCGGGTATGCTGGAATTACTATGTATCACAGCCTATTTCCTAGTTCTAGAGAAGCTGGTTAATACAATCGCCACCAGGTGATAAAAACCATCTCAAATTGTCATATAAGCTAAGTGAGTCTCTCTCACTGTTGGAGCAATGCCCTAAGCTCAGTACAAGTTAATGACGAACGTCACAGCAGAAAAGCCTACCAAGAGCAATTAAATATGAAGAGATCACTTCCAGGTCAAGACATCCTTGAGTGACAAACCATGTTTGGCTGGAGAGCGTTCTGGGCAAATATCTCTGCTTGCCCTACTTTTGTACTATACTCTAGGCTTTTCCTCTTGGTTACTGTGAGAAAGAGAAAATTAGGATAAATAGATTTGGATGGGCTGGAAATTTTCTTTTTTATGTGTGGGTTTTTCTGTTTGTGTTTTTTTGTTTGTTTGTGTGTGTGTGGGAGTGTGTGTGTATAAGGTTGCTATTATAAAAATGACCAGGAAAGAGAGCAACTTAAAATAAATAAATTCAAGCAGAACATCACCCTAAGAGGCACTTGAAATGGAGGCTGAGGTAACTTCTCACAAGGCAAATATCAGAATCTTCACTGTAAAGATAATTCAACATCAACTTCAACTGTTTATGGCAGGAAGGTTGTATGACACTTGCCGCTTTGCTAGCAGCGCACCACATCAGCCTGAGCCTCTGGAAGGTCAAAGCTCAAATTCCGTGCAAAGATGAGGACAAAAGAAAGCCAGTAATTCTTCAGTTTTCTGCACATGCCCCATTTTCCCTTTTCCATGAGTTTTTATCTGAGGTACTAGTCCTGAAGTAGAAATACTTACCCTAGGGACACCTACCCAGGCATCATGCACCCAGAAGTTTGCCAAGGTGCAAGCTTGTCTCTTCAGCATTATGCCATGGTTGGGACTCAGACTGTTGATGTCATTTATTTATTTAGTGAAGGTAAAGAAAATAGGATTAGAAAGAATCTCAAGTGAATATTTTGTCCTTCCCTATCTTCCAAAGTAAAACCATGCACCATGTTGGAGGTATGAGAAATTTTCAGAATTGCTCAGAAACAAAAGCTATCAAAAAAATTCTCACAAACTCAACATCAACAGTGGAGCAACTCATGATACTTCTGCACACTAAGATGGCAGCTATTTCTTCAAAGAAGAATTAGGATGATGATTTAGTCAATATGATTAAATAAATAGCTTTGGCAACTTTAAAGCACAAATCCTAAATAACATGACAGTATCATCTATTTTAGAGAGAGTCTCCAAAGCACATTTGGAGCTACTAATACACAAGTTTTCAAACTGCAGATTGTGGATCTTAAGAGCTGCATCTCATGTGCCAATATGCTTCAGAAAACTCACTGGACACTTGGCACTGGTTCACCTTGTGGATTCTAGCTAAGAAAAGCAAAGCATATGGGGGAAAAGATGAAACAAACATGAAAAGCAAACAGTGAGATTAACTTTTAAAAATAGTCAAAACATTCAGTGCATTAAAGAAGAGTAACAAATCACAAATACTTTCCTAATACTACTTATCTACAGAGCCAACTACTGAATTTGCCAAAAATGTATCGTACAATTGTGGGGAGTTAGTCTGTGCGTTTAAAAGTAGGGCAGGAGGCAATCTGTAAGTTCACACTCTATTAAAGATGTGGTTCATAACAGTCTGTGTTTCAGAGTTGCTGTTGTAGCATATAGCCTGGATACATTTAAAGGTAATCCCTCACTTTCTTCCAAACTGTAATAATAGCATTTTTTCCCCATGCCCTCAGAGATTAAGCCACTTGATTGACTTTGAATTCTGGACACACAGGAAATTTGTATTAATTTAGCATAATGATGAGGAGCAATAAAGGCTCTGTGGAACCACAACAACATGGTCTCTAAGGTTTTGTTTGTTACAGAAACACAATTTGCATATCTAAAGGCTTGAAACCATGGGTCCATATTGATACAACTAGTATCTCAAATTTGAGTGTAGCAGATTCAGCATATATTTCAAAGAAAAAATGGTAGAAGCCCAAGATAAAATTCTCAGTAGATTTCTTCATTAAGAAAGAAGGTCTTTTTCTGAATTCAAGGTAGTTGGCAGCAGTAACTTTTAAAGGAGGTATGAAAGCAAGCTTGACTGAAGATTGAAAAAATACCACTGGTTAGATATTTGCTTCCTGGTGTTGCTACAGTACTTTGGTCTGACATTTGTAAATGTTGGAAGTAAAGGAGGTTATCTTGGCTAGATAAAGGAAACTAATGCTGCTGACCTAAGTTCTACAGCAATCCATTTCTTTAAGGGGTTAAGTGCTACTGGGACCCTCAATTAGTGATAGTTCAGAAGTGATCTACAGATCAAACTCAGGCCACTATGTTCTGAAGGAATATTTTGAAAGAGAAACTGAAGAAGTATAACTATTCAGTCAATGTCAGATTTTGAAAAATAAGCAGGAGTAGAAAAAACCTTCAGGCTTTAAAGATGTCTGTTAGGCTGTGAAAGAGCATCTACGTATGTTTTTTGTATTACTTCCAAATCCAAATCACAATCTTTTGTTGACAACTCACACTATGAATCTAGCAGAAGAATGCTAGACACATAAAAATAAAGGCTCATCATTTTCAGTGGTGAAGTTCCTTATCCTTCATCCTGAAGTAGTAGATGGGAGTGTTCAGTATTACCAAAGTAAATTCAGAAAATGTAGGAGAGATCTTTAAAGAAAAGTGAGGGAGGCCTGCAAAGAACTCCAGCCCTGGGATCTCAGTAATAATACAGCAAATTTAAGCTATGTATTTCATGGTACTGAGCAACACCACCTGTAGTAAGAGTTTGGGGAGTGAAAAGCACACAGAATATGTGTAATTTTCATGCAGTCTTTCCAAAATGCTTCTAAGGAAAATTTTGGTGAAGATTTCAGCTCATGGGGGCAGAGGAAGATATACACGTATATGCGCATATACAAATAAAGTAAGTTGACCTGCTGGTATTATAAGTGACTTGCCCATGTGACAGTATGTTGTCTTGTTCTAAAATCACTGGTTTTGACAGGGCACAGCTTACATTAATAAATCAGCTCACTGATTATATTCCCCTCTGAATACAATCTTTGTACTTGAGTGTACTTTTTAAAATGGTAAACGCTATGGATTTAGTTGGATTCTTTATTTCTCTCATAAATACATAACTAATTCAAGTGACTTTGATGACATTTTATTCCTCAGAACTTGATGAACTCTTCTTTAGCAAAATGAACATTGATTTCAGGGTTCAAACTGAGGCATTGGAAAGGCTGATTTTTAAACACAGCTTACCCCTTTGGGAAAATCAGGCTCCTCCATGTACCGTGCACATACATGGAATTTCTTGTCACTCCAGAAAATACAGTTTATGGGATTTCTTGCATTTTTTTGTGGAGTTGATTTGGATATGTTTTTGACCTCCTAATTACTCCAGATATTTGATTTTTTTTTTCAACCCCTTTCTTACAAGTCTATGCTAGAATCTTGGCTGCTATTGAACAGCATATCCCTTTAGAGTAGCTTGTGATACAACATCAAAATCTGTTTGTGTCCTGATTCTGTACTTGGGTCTGTGAGTATTGCAGAGTATGCAAAGTTTGAGAATTAACACTTTACTAATTACTGTGCACTAATTCCTTGTGTGAATGACCTAAAAGGACCCCACAGAGTTACAATATGAACAAACTGGTGCACTGCAAGTGTACCTATTGCCACAGAATGCCACTTCTGATTTTTCTCTTTTGGATAGCCAGGAAGTATGGCTATATTAACATAACTCTCTTCCATAACATATCCTACTTCTCAGTAGGACTAATTAGCTTAGGCACGGCACTGCACGCATCCAGCTATACTGCCTCCGGGCTCTGATTCACATCTAGCTTGAGCAGCTTTGCAAAGCACAGGCATGCATTGAGTTGCCATATCATAAATTTATATTACAGCTTACTCTATACTAACTTTCCCATGGAGACAAAACCTAAAAATCAGCTTTACCGCTGTGAACACAGTCATCAAAATCTCCCACTGAATGCCACAATAATAATGAAAATACCTTGGCCACAGTAGGAAGGCTCATATCCTGAAAACACTAACATGGGTGCACACCTTCACTACTAAAACTAGTTCCTCTGAAGCCAGCCCCAACACTAAGCATATGAGCACAAGGGAAAAATTGGAAAGTATCAGAAAACACCTTGATATTAACATGGCTTAGAGAAATAAGATTAAAATGAAAAAGAATTTTAACTCCAGTCCTTAGAAAGGACTATCTTAATTATTCCCATTATTAAAGGGCACTGTGAAGTAAAAGGCTATGGGCAGAGAGAAATATGCATTTTTGTTCACTCATAGAAGATATAGTAAATTTTTTAAGTTCATCACTCAGTCTATCTACACAATACTCTAACTAACTGATGGAGCAGTTATAAGTCAGAGATAATTGAGAGCCATATACTTTCTAGCAACACACAATAGTAAGTAAGAGTACTTAAGGCTAACCTTTGGTGAAAAATTCTTGTGCTAGAAAAATTCTTGTTCTTCAATAAAACAAATGTAAGAATAACTTGTGCTTTCATGGAGAGTATGAATCAATGTGCAGCTGCTCATCATTGTCTAAATTAAATGAATATGAGGCTGCTGGGTGGACAAAAGCGAATTGAAGATAATCACAAAAATTATGTTTTCAAATAATGTACAAACCACATAAAGAGACCCATAAACCTATCAGTTTTGAAAAGCATTTAAATTAAAATGTAGAAAAAAGGAAAGAAACATGACCTGTGGACCTTAAGTTACGGTTGATTGTTTGCTTTCACAAGGTAGAGCAGGAGAAGATTATCTCCCTCTTGTCACATTTCATTTTTGATTAGGTCATTTTGCATTATTAGTAACTTCAAAATGAAGACACGAAAATAAGAGGTGCCGAAGATATTTTTTCTTCTCTGAAGATAGAAATTAATAGAAGAAAACTATTTATAACACTACATATAGGAAAACAAGATTTTCAGTTTTTACTGCAAACACTCATTCATGCCAGTCTACAGGAAGTCAATGTGTTATCCCACAGCGCAATGATGGATCACGTGAGGCCTTATGAGATGGCACTAATATTCCTTAAAATGTTATTTTTAGTGATTTATCCCTTTTTCTTCCTCTCAATCAATAACAAGTTTGTCCAAAACAAATCACTGTTCTTTCACCATTCTGTTAGCATTGTTCACAGTAGTATTTATATAGAACCATAAATCCTTATTTTTTTTCGTAAAATACATAGGAGAGGTTAACTACACTTACCATACTTTTTTGGCATTCTGCAATTCAATCTCTGTTATTAGGACTTGATCTGGAAACTTTGTGTAAAGATACAAAATATATTAGGTAGCTGTTTTGGCATATGAAGTCTCAGCTTTACATGTTTTGTGTATTTATTTTTGTCCTGGGTTGTAGCATGGGATGTACACAAAGTATTCTATCACCATCTTCATGAACTGTTGAATNCAATTTTTCAGAGAAAAAGGACTCCAGTGATTAGGTTTTACATAAACCCTTGCAGAGTAGGATGTGTGCAGGCTGGCTACCGAACTGCTGTGTGGCCTGTGAGGAGGACGTGCCTGTCCCACCTGACAGTGCCAGCAAAGGGCCAATGTCTTCATTACGCTCCTCCTTCTTTCTCTTTCCTCCATGGCTGCAGATAGCCAGGACTAGGATACCCGTCTGAACACACACAGAACATGAGGGACGAATTTCCCAGTGTTCTCTGATGAAGTATTAAATGTAGATGTCTAATGATGACATTCTACACATTATCACTACTTATTTCACTGCAGCTCAATGCACAGAGAGGAACAGAGAGGAATTCCTACCATGAACAGCTCCATGATACATTGCTCCCCTTACACAGGAAACAGCAGCAGCTTATGCCACAGTTCTAGAAAGACTTCAGTGCCCAAACACTAACTGGGAACCTGGGCTCACCAAAAGAAGGCTGAGCTCATCAAAGTTCAGTGAAACACCAAGGTAAGAGAGGGTCCAAGGGGACCATGGAGCTGAGAGAGCAAAGCTGATTACCTTTTCTAGTTTTGTTTCTGGAATGAAAACAGTCAGTAGCAAATGTTTCATGTCCTATTATACTAAAGAGGTGGCAAAGTTTGTCCTTCACGTAGAAATAGGAGGACAAAACAAAAAATCCTTATGATTTTATTTTACAATTTTAAAGAATTTATGGCAAACCTGTGAATAAGAAGTACTCTGCTGCTGCCAAAGTGTAACTATCATGGCACCCAAACATATTTCTAATACCTAATAAAAATAGAATGTTGGCAATTTAACTTAGACCATCAGAAAAACGTGCTTATTGTGCATATTCAATGAGGGAAAAAAGTCAATGATGTCACAAAAACTGACTATGTTTTGCATTCTGGTTTTGGGGTTTTTTTTGATGGTATCAAAAGATGGCATTTGAAGATGAGAAACTATTGAAGTAGCACGCAAAGTCAATAAAATGATCTCACTACACTTGCCAATGTGCATAAGGGGTTTTATATTTAAAAATAGCCCAGTATTTAGTTGTGTAAATTCCAAATGGCATTTAATGGACGAAAATGCCTAAAGATTTCTGAAAGGTGTTCTTACTTTTTGACCATTAGCATTCTGCAGCAGGATAATTTAAATCTTCTTTCAGTTCTGGGTACTCAAGATGACAGTCCTCCTTACTTCTAAAAGGGAGGAAGTTCCACCTATGTGGAAGGGAAGCATCCCAATAAAAAACATAAAACACACCCGTTGATGGGCTCTCGTCAGGAAGTGCCACAACCAGACAACTGTAGAGTGTCTAACCTGAGTTAGAAGTTAATGAGGCTTCTTTTTTATCAATTTGTTCCCTCACTAATACTGGAATTTTAGGGCAACAGAAACTTTTTTTTTGTTTTCGTGAATTCAGGTCATATTAACGAACAGTTTCAGCTGAAATAACATGAAAAAACTTCAGAGATGTTGAAAGAATTCATTCTGGCATCTCAAGAAACAAAACATTTTGATTTTGTCACAAGGGGACTCCTTTCCCAAAACAGAGGAGGTAGTGCTGCCACCCCTGATATCCAAAAACTCAGTGATTTAGGCCATGTTCTTAAATTGTGAAAGATATAGCTTCAAGCACCTCCTTTAAGTGATTTGGTACAGGGACCTGAACCCAAACATCATGCTTCTCAGGAGAGTAGCCTAACTGCTGGTTTAGAAAATATTCTTAGGTAGGTTTCTCTCAGCCTCATTTGTTGAAAGTGTCCCACTTTACATAAAGTAGTTAAATATTCATTCAAACAGGGACTGAAAGCCAGGTGCTGGCCCCCTTTTTTTCTGACTACTCAAATTACCAGGAGCTTAAGTCATTCGCATGCTCTCTGTTTCTGTGGCCTACTTACTATTTAATGTACATTCCACTGATGGGAGAAAGGGGAGAAGGAGAAAATGCTTTCTTCTCTGAACTTCTGTACTGGCCATGGGCATAGCCCAGAACAGTGATAATATGGGTCGGTGAAAGTTTTGAGCCTTACCTTTGGAAGAACAGTAGTACGGAAGGTAAGAAATTATCACTTTCTAACACATAGAGTAGATAAAAATAGTTTAATGACAAGAAATAGTATTACTTAAAGGAGAAAGAAGTGAGACATCTGCATCTATTTGTATCCAATGTTTATCCCTATTGGCACAATTAATAAAAGCTATGCATAAATCACACAAAGTTCATTAAATCCACTGGCTCAGGCTGCTGACTAATTGGTAAATACACACTCGATAAAAATGTGAAATGTATGCCAACTCCACGTTGTAAAGCTGTTTTCTCGTTAAGAAGTCTCTGCTTCTCTGTGGCTTTTCCAACTGAGCTTGATTTTCACAGTTATTGATCTTACGGAAACAATAATGCCCAGAACAGTGCCAAAAGGCCTTAGAATAGGAAAACAAAAAGCAACTCCAACTCTGTCAAGCTTACAGAGAGCAAGAAGTTTACCATCCCATGCCTAGGGCAATCTTCTAACACAACCATGAATCTAAGGTCTGCTGATGCCTGCTCTGTACAATTCAACAGACTGTTTTAGGCACTTCAACTCTTTTATGAATGTGGCCTTCAGCATTTGCTTCTGCAATGTTGCCTTCAAGCAGTCCAACATGAAACTATCACTGCCTAGCAAAAGTTGGCATCTTTTAAATCTATCAATTCTGATAAATTAAAGGTCTAGGAACTATGCAGGCCTGTGCAGACAGGCAACCAAACACTACCAGAATTAGACACAAACAAATACTAATTATAAAAAACATGACAAGTATGAGAGTGGCTGAGGCTGGAGAAGGTCACAGAAGACCACCTTCACTCATTTGGACAGGATGCAGCATTTGCGCTCCTTGGACCATTCTCCTTTTCAAAATAGGCCAGCACCCAGCCAGCCACAGATTTTTATAGATAGGGAGCTCATCAAAAGGTTTTAATACTTACAATACCTGTGCAAAAATCCATGGAAAGCCTTAAATGAAGGGTCTTTTGCTACCATCACTGAAGACTCTGTGGACAGCCTTCCTGACATCAAACAAACCCAGATGTAGAGAGGCCTTGGGAGCTAGCCCAGTGCTTTGTCTGGGTCTGACCTCAAGTTTTCTGTATTTACATTTTTTCTAAAACATGATTTAAAACAGATGTCACTGGACACCAGAGCTCTTCTCCAAGGCTGGAGTAGAAAAATCACAGGAAAAGAGGGAGATACAGAGCAGTTCAATTTACATCAGGTGAGAATATTGATCTGCATAGCAAAGAGAGGGCAGAATCCACACATCTCCAATTTTAGTTTAATTAGACCCACAATCAAACATCAGTGCTGGTTTCCCTCTATTAAGGGTCAAGAAAAAGGCTTAGTTTGATTTTGAACAGCCTTATAAACAAGTGAAATATTTTGGTTTAGGACCACCTCTGCTTGTATTCTCTGATTTCTGCCATTGACTTTGGCAGTGCCTGAACAACATATTAAATGCACTTGCCTCACTTACAGTGTGCATGTTTGAAACAAAGACGAAATAATGTTGAAAAACAATATTATGAAACTGATATAGATTTAATAGTGGCTAAATGAAAGAAACGGGAATATGAAACCCCCTTCTTCTCTAGACAATGTGTGGTGAAATAATCTGTTTGCAATGGAGGGAAAAAGCTCAAAAAGAAACATTTGGAAACAATACAATGACATATGGTCCCATATGTTGAATCTATAATGCTTCCTAATTCCTTCAGGGTAAAATTCACTCTTCTCCTGAACAAATTCCAAGTAACTGAGATTTGCCTCAGAGGACTGTAGGAAGGACCAGAATCTTCCTTCCAGACACAGACAAGAGAAGACCATGAAGCAGCTTCACTGCAGTTGCCATTTTATCCATGACTTGAAGCGACATCCATAATGTTTTTTGATCCTTTTCTGGGTAATCATAATTGCTGATCCATAGGTTCATCCTCATCTCTTCTCCTTGGTTGAGTCTACTCAGGGCATACTTTCCCTGTAGGGTGCTTCGTGCTAAAGAAGGCATGTGCTCAGCTTTCTGAATCAGACTAGGACAGCAGTATAGCTGGAGTTGCTTTAAAAGTTTTATATATAGTAAACTGCATGATGGTGCTGACAAGGCATCCTCAGGTCAATTATGCTCTGAGCAGTTTTTGGTGATGCCTTTACAGCCCTTAGGTTTTTGAGGTACAGGATTTCCACTCATAATTCCTGGTCCCATGTTGTTCACCATTCCCTGGATGAGGGAGTGAAAGAAGAAAAACGTTGCAAAATCTGGCAACAGGTTTTATCCTCTTAGAGAATAGATTGTGTAAGTGTGCTGAACACAACTGGTTAAACATCTACCCAGCAATGAAAGCACCTCACATCCAAATGCTCTAAATCAAATTGTGATATAATAATTATTATTGGAATTTTGTCATATGTTGGGTGGTTGCATTGCTCCAGATTGAGTAGGTAACTGCCTAGGTGAACAAATTACTGGGGTAGTTAGGCAGTCCCAGTTCTGTTGACTCCTCACAGCCCTGGAACGCCAGGCTACCTAGAGCTACGGTACCACTTGCAGTTTTCATCACTGACCCATATGGGTGTAACTTCTCACTGCAATACCTCTGTTTGCACACGAAAGAAAAACTTTTCTCACAATCCTCATTTTTATACTCCTTGCTGATAGGTTGTTTCAAACTGAAGGTGCTCCAAAGATGGAATATATTGCTATATATTGACTGGTCATTAAAGTGAAGCTCAATGCCCATTTTAAAGGTAATTTAAACTGTTTATCAATTTGCTTCGTTTCTGCCATCTCTAGTGTGCTTCAGGTGCTAGTAATTAGCTGTATTCATTGACCTATTTTGTTTGTATACAAATAGTTTTGAAATTTTATGTTATTAAATGTTATGCATTAGTATTCTTGTTCATCATATTCCTTTAAATTTGTGTTAAATACCATGCCATCCCCAGCTTGCTAGGAAAAGACATCTTTGCATTTTGTTTTTGTGTTTTACCCAATTGTGGTGGTAGTAACAGGAATTACCTGTGAACATTGGAGGGAATAGCACTGCAGAAACTGGCATTTCCACTGAAGAATGACCTATGAAATGATGCCTAGATTTTTCAGTTCAGCTGAAGTCCATCAACAGAGAGGGGTATTCAAAAGGTGAGTTCATGACTGGTATCAGAGAAAGATAAAAAATTTTAAGAGATATGAAATGAGATCAATCAAGCCACTAAAAAAACTTCATTTAGCAGAAATCCTGCTGTGAAATGGGAATAAAGGCAGAAAAGCCTTTCTCTCTGATTTGGCTGGTCGAGGGAACTAGGCAATATGCTGAAATCAAATAAAAATTTTCATTTAATTTTCCTTTAACTATGATGAAATAAAGCATAGGTTTATTATTTCCTGCATTCCTCAAAGATACCTTTGTTCTTCACTTTGTAAGTCAAAGCTTGCATCAAGAGAAGTTTCAAGGGAATCATAGCATGGTTTGGGTTGGAAATGACCTTGAAGATTGAGTTCCCACCCCTCTGCCATGGGCAGGAACATCTTCCACTACACCAGGTTGCTCAAAGCCCCATCCAACCTGGCTTTGATCAGTTGCAGGGATGGGGCATCCGCAGCTTTTCTGGGCATGCTGACATTGTTAAGCATTACATCCTCCACAGACCAGTAAACCTAAACATGCACAGAGGCATCCTGCAGTGCCTAGGCACAAGATGAGGGAGGAGGCTGAAGAAACTGCAGGCTGCTTCTCTGAGCTGCTCTGTAAATTGGCAACATGTGATACCTAGGAAAGACATCTTCCAGCATCAGACACCAGCCACAATATCCTGTCCATGTAGCATGACAGCACCCGAACCACAGGAACGCTTCAATACTTCAATATTCAAAACCTCTTTTATGCTCAGAGATTTGTGAAAAGTGTCTCAGACTATGGTTTGCACATATTGACTTCTACAAATGACCAGTAATACTTGTATCAAACACATAGCTAGCAGTTAGTTGTCACAGTCTTCTGGAAATCTTTTTTCTCAAAGGCAGAAAAATCCGTATGTGTCTGTACTGAGAACCCTGGTTTCAGGAAAGGTGCAAAAATGGCCAAGAAAATGATAGTGTGTCCTTGCAAAAGATCTGGCTAGGTATGGGAAAAATGGCTGTGTCAAGTACAGTTTGAATGAGTTTTTGTTCTTGAGTATTATCTGAGCTGACTGAGATGCTGCTTTGCTACCTTAGCAACCCAGCTGCCCAGCCCAATAGTGCTGTCCCAATGACACTCATCCACAGCAAATACTAGAGCCTTGCACTCAGACCTGTAAATATGAGGTGTTACACAACCCAGGCTTACAGAAGGGTTTTCTACTACACAGAGGTGTTGGAGTTGTTGGGAGACTGTCCTTGTCTTGCAATTAGACTGGAAACCACAGCCCTAAGGCAACACAGACACCATCCTAGGGAAGTAGTGTGTGCTCTAGGATTAGCATCTTTTCAATTCAGCTCGACTCATTTGGGCTCATCTCCAAGTAGAAGTCCACCAGAACATATACACACACACACACATATATATATATATATTATTTTTTTTTTCCTGGAATATATAAATCTATCATAAATACAGAAGGTGATATGATGAGAATGAGGGCTTCCCATTTCTGAGTCCCCACTAAAAGGAGCAGAAATCTTTTAAATCCATACGCAGGGATTAGGAAGTATTTTGCTTCTCCAGCTGGAGGACAGGGCTAAGAATTATCCAGGCAAAAACTAAAAAAGACAAGGATGGTTGTAAAGAAAGCATTTAGGTTCAGAACCATAATAAACTCCAAGAATAAACTTCTGCCCAGTAAATTTCTAGAGGGCACTAAGCTAACCTTAATGCTGATCCAGGATGAGTTTTACTATATGATAGATACAGAGCCAACAGTA
Organism: Illadopsis cleaveri; assembly: GCA_013399915.1. Classification (NCBI taxonomy): domain Eukaryota; kingdom Metazoa; phylum Chordata; class Aves; order Passeriformes; family Timaliidae; genus Illadopsis; species Illadopsis cleaveri. The sequence continues at coordinate 72,714 of VXBB01002420.1, forward strand.
CATCCTAAATACATACACAGGGACTACACACACTATAGGAATGAAGAATCTTCCCTCTTTGGGAAATCATCCTGTCTTGAAGGGAAAAGATGATTATCCCCCTTCCAACCACCATCATTTGCTCTTCTCCAGCTCTCAAAAGGGCAATAAAGGCATGGCTACTAGAAACCATTTATAATCTAAACCAATATGGGGCTGAGGAGGGAATGGTATGGGGAGGGAAGGATACATCTATCTGTATATTTATTTCCAGAACTACTCATTGTGCCACTTGCTTACTTCTCTTGTTCTTGTCTCTGCTTGTCAAAGTGCTTACCAACAAACTCTAGTTTGGTGTCTACAACACCTCTATCAGAATGTGAATTGGCATCAATAGTGTGTCAGCCTGTGCCAGTGATGCTGGTCAGTCTCCCCCCATTGTAATGCTTACATTACTTTTTTTTTTTTTTAATGTGAACTTGACACTATCTATATTAGCCCATCACCAGTACTCGGAAAGTCATCTCTCTTCTTCTTTAATATTTGGAAATACTTAAAGAGTTTCAGGAAAATATTTTCATGGAATGTTTGATGTAAAAAATGCTCCAAGGCAGATAGATTTTTCTGGCTAACATTTCAAAATTGCTTCAAGACTGAATGAACCATGTGATGATACACTTCTATGTTTTAATTTTCCAGCTGGAAAATGAAAATGTATTCAATAATTAACCGGTCTTTTACAAAATACACAGAAACTATCAAAAACAGTACATGAGCTATTCTGCAGTAAAGTGAACAGAAAAAACCCACACCTGGGATACAAGGCCCTGTAGCCACTCAGCAGTCCACAAAACAACTTCAGTGAGCTTAACCGCATCCTTCCTTCCCAGGGAGACCATGACTCACAAGGCACAGAGCCAATGCACTCTAGCCAGACATTTAAAATGACAACTGAGAAAAAAACCCCAAAAAACATTAACTCACACAGGACAAACTCAGCTTCTTCCAGATGGACCCAGGCTGGTACCTTTGTGAAACCATTCTTAGACCAACTGCAAAGAAGGGGAACAGTGTGCTAATACTGCATCTACCTAATATTTCCTGGAAGAGGACAAGAAGCAGATGGGCCTATATCCCCACTTATCATCTGTCAGATTGGCTAAACTGGCTTTACATACATGCAGCTGGGAATGTTTTACAGCACTCTCTTTCACATCCTTTCTCTAGCTGACTGCATTTCTCCTTCCACATCAAATTGCCTCTTGTGTTGAGAGGGCAGTTCCTGGACAATGTTGTTCCATGCATGCATGGAACAGCTGGTACATGTTTGATGTGTGGCTGTACCATTTTCTTTAGAATGGTGTAGCACTTTCAGAGTGGATGGAAGGTTGCAAAAGAACTGTGATTTGTTGATCCACTGACAGAACTTTGTCCTGACCACTCTAATCTGGCCGAAGGGAACACAGCAGCAACACTGGAGGTTTATGCAATCTGCAGTGTGTCTTACTGCCTTCTACAGTAGAATCACTACCACCTGTAAGCACAAAACAGTCCACTGAACAGAGCCCATTTTCTCAACCTGTGGAGGGCAAGATTCGCTCTACAGTGATGACTACTTGCTGTAGTTATATAGAAACACATAGGAACCATAGACCTACAGGAAAGAATTAGAGTTCGAGTAATGCACAAGACTAAGCAAGATTCAACATTTCAGACTTTTCTTTCCACTCTGCCAGGCTCAGTTGTGTCTCAGACAGCTTTGGTGTACACATATTCTTAAAGGCACAAATGAAGAAAAATCACTCCAGTTATTCACAGGTCTTTTTCAGCCTGCTACAGCAAATTACAAAGTTTATTCACCCCAAAATCTGCAGTACCAAGAAAACTTGTTATAAGCTCTCCCTGTTAATTTTTCTCATATTTCAAAGGAAACTTTTACCTGCAAGCTACCTCCTCTGTTAAAAGTATATGCTACCTTTTAATATTTGTAACAAGGACTTAATAGAGAACTGAAGGTCTACAGTCTTAGAAATAAAGAAACTCTAAATGTATCTCCATAATACATACATGTCTAGCTATGGCTGATTTGTCTGTGTGGAGTGTTAGTTGGCACTGCACTAAAGCTTCTAACTCTAGTGCAACCAGAGCCAGTTTTCCTGAGCACTTGCTACTCTGCCAGGAGCACACATCCCAAGGTACTTATACCTATAAATTCCATAACAGTGAAAGACAAAAGTTTACTCTAACCCAAAGACATGGAAAACTTATGACTTATCTTGACCACTCTTGTCTAAGGTTTTCTTCGAAGGAGACGACATTTTCTTCACCCACTGCTACAATCTGCACACAAGACTTGATCAAAATCCAACAGGGTTCCCATGAATTAGCTATTTTAGAGCCTAGACATGTAAACTTAGGCAAGTTAGAAAACACAGGTATTTCAGCTTCTTGGATAATGAAAGCAAATTTCTATATTAAAAGCTGGTAGTAAAGCTGGTAGTTCGGTTTTAGAACCACATGAGATACTATGAAAGAAAGAAGTACTCCAGTGATGCTGTGAAGTACTATGCAAACAGAATTTGGCCCAGTATATAAATTCAGTCTCAGTTACAATCTGGGCTTGAAAAAAATTTCTTAATTTCTTTAAGAATCAGATCTTAACTTTGCAATGACTTCTTCTTCATCTGCATGCAAGATTTTAAAAATAGGACTGGTGTTTCCTTTAATTAGTATTTGATACAGTATTAATATTCCTATTTATCTTTTACATGCCATATGGATTAAATTCTCATTACTTTTGATCTTAATACTTTTAAAATATGTAAATCAGCAGACAGACACCCTCTCTAAAGCAGTGTTTGCACACCACATCTATTATTGCCTTGGGCAAAAGGAAAATATCTGCATTGCTAAAATTCCAGAATTGTGAAGAAATCCTGAAAAATCAGATATTAAACTGATCAATCTAGATGAATTATGTAATGACCACATAAAGTGCAGTTGTTCAGATTCAGCTGTACCTGAAATTGACATTAAAAGTGGCCAAAGGCCATTAAAGAACATGTACTTTAAAGGGAATCAATGAATTTAATTTCTGGAAGGAGAGAAATGCTTTCACAGGTTGAACTAATTCCAGATGCAATGCCTTAGAAGAACACTATAGTTTTTTTAACTCACCTTTAATGAAAGACATTAAAAACACAATGATTTATTTTTCAGTTTACAGAAGATACTGTTATCTTAATGAATCTATTGTTTTTCCAACACCAGAGCACACTGCTGACGAATAGACTTGCATTTGCATGTATTTCTATTTGTCTGAATGTTATGGTTAAGCAGAAAGGAGGAATTTATGGGACTCACCAATACAAAAAAAGGGCAAAGAGGATACATGAGACTGCCCTCTGTTCACACTGTATGTAATCTCCAATGATATGGGAAGCATTTGGATTTAGTGTTGGATGAATATAGTTCATGAATGTACTAGTCTGAAAACAAAAGTCTATCCAATCATTTTACATTTGCTCTTCCTATAATATATAGTGGTTTTAGCTAGTCCTGTCAAATTGCTCTGCCTACATTATACTGCTGAAGTGTATGCCGAGAGTTTTCAGAATAAATTAAGCAAATGTAGTTGTGGAAACCAGATCTTACTCAGTACTACCATGCTCTGACTGAGAGGTGGAGGGAGAATGCTGAGCAGCTGCAACCACATTGTGTGCCCCAGAGCATGCATGCAGTGCCTGTGTAAGGTATCCACTCTCTACCTTTCAGACCTGAAAAGTCTGTGTCTGTTGAGAAATACCACATGAAAATTACTGTTCTGGATGGAAAAATTAAAAAAGAGAGAACTGCTCCTCAGTATCAGAAAAGGCATATTTGGGGAAATTTGGCACAGCAGGGTCCATTTAGTTCCTCTTATTTTTATTTTTTTCTGATCTTGTCCAAAATCCACTGGGACCTTCTCCACTGTCTTGCCTGAGCTCTGAGTACAGGCCAGAAACCTGACAGCCTGATGCACACCAAGCAGAAGGTCCACGGCAATGAAGGTAATGAAACTTACAGAAAACTCCCCCAAAAAACCCCAAAACCCCAAAAAAACCCAAAACCAAAAAAATTTGGCCCTTGTTCTGAACAACAGTCTAGTTTCAGGCACAGTCTATACCAGCAAATGCTACCAATGCATTTATTTCTTGACATCATCTGGATCGGCAAAAGTCCTCAGCCAGAAATACTGTTGGTTTTTTGACTGAACAACTCAATCCATTTGGCAAACTGCTTTAAGAACTTCTTTCCTATGATGCATGTCTTTCCAGAAAGGAAGTTTGCTGTCATACATCTGCAGTACAGTTACAATTTCAAAGTCTTCTAACTGCAGATATAGCCTACCTTGCCAGTTTGGTGCAGACCTTTTTTTCAGATGCCATCTTGCAAAAGACTACACTAAAATTACAACATTTTTCACATAAATCTGCAGGCCATAGTCATACACATACACCAAAGACAAAGCACATCAGAGTTCTTAAATTTGCAGGAGTCTGATAAACACCACAAATATTATTTTGAAATTCCTATGCAACTGAATTAAACAGTTACTCACAGTTACCTGTAAAGGCTTAATTGGTAAGGTATTAGTAATTGCAGCAGCAGCTGCATATCCCCAACTGTGTTTAGAGTAACTCGGTAACAGAATGTCTTAGAAGTAATTTAAATTTCTCCTTTAAGTGTCTTAATGACACTGTAGGGGACAATGCAGCAGTTAGTTATTGCAGTTTAAATGCTTTATGCACTTAAATCACAATTATTGCTCACTATTGTTTCACAACAGAGATCTACATTATCTTTGTCTTAAACAATAAACATATCAAATAGAAAGTCTGTTCACAGCCATGGTATATTGTCTATACTGTTCAACCCATTTACTTTTCAAGTTGTACTATCAACAACTAATTTTAAGCAGTTACTTAGAATTCAGATTTCAGATTTTTTAAAATTTGAATGGTCTTACTTAGGCAACGACTGTTATAACTAAACAAGATGTGTGGATAACCACTGCCACACCCTGAAGTATTGGGACCTTTGTGATGAACCTCTGCTTCTGACTGCTGCATTGTTACATACAGAACAAGGAGAGGTTGCACACAAGCCTGTGAAATTCCATGTTACTAAATCAAGGATCTCTTGGCTACTGAACTCACGGCTCTGTTCTCTAGTTAGTTCACAAGTATTTCATATCAAAGGGATGCAAATGTGAAGGCTTAGAAATAAAGGAGTAGCTTTTCCAAATTTGAAGCTAAATAAAAGGTCTGACAAGCAGTACCATTAACAATCTGTATCACTTTTACCCAGCCTCCTTTCTTGAAACTTAACCACAACACTACACAACACTTAACCACTCCACTTTCACCTCTGCTTCAGGTAGCAGACTTACTTTGCTCAATGATAAAGCATCTACAGAAACTGCATTACAGTATTTCACAGAAGTGACCCCATTAAAATAAATTCAAACAGCTATTACAAGCAAAATGTTCCTCATCTTCCATTTCTTTTCATCACTAGGATGTGGAAACCTTCTGCATCCTTCACTACAATCCCACGATGCATGGCACATTCACATAAATATAACCTTGGAATTCCATTGGAAACAGCTTCATGCTAAAGCCAACCACTTCCTCATCTCCTTTGTGAAATTATATACCCACATTGAAGCACAGAGGGCATAGTGATAGAATATAAACTGCTTTCATGGGCCATACAAGAGAGAGGGTAGTTCTCGAAAGTGCACACCTTCCTAACCTATCACAGGCCACACATTCCCATGAGAGGAAGCCACAAGCAAGATATCGTGTTAACCAAGCCTACCGTCTTAAAACAGCCAAATTGTTGTACATTAATGATGAGTTCTTTTCCTGTGCCCTAGTGAAAATGGATTCTTGTTTCAGTTCTAGATCACTCCTGGCAAGTCAGCTGGGAATATGCAGAACAGAGTGTACACCAGATTCCAGCACACTGCTGCCTTTCTGGTCTGAGCTTTGTCATTAGCTTACATGGAAACAAGCACAGGCCCATCCCACCAAAACTTGTTTTGCTCAGTTTGTTTTTGTTTCAAAAGATCCTTCAAGGGAAACAATCTGGTCAAAAATCCAGCCACAATTCAAAATGTTTATATAAAACACACTTGGGGCTTAAATCTGTGGGAGCAATACTTTAAAAGGCTTGTGTTTTTTGTTTCTGATTTTCTGTTCTTACTCAATGTTCCGGTATTGGTATGAACAAAGCCAGACAAAACCCCAAGCATTAATTTAACAAATGTAATCCAGACACAATGGGCTAGATTTACAGACCAGCCATGCTTGTTCATGGTGTAGCATGAAGATGCACGATGATGCTGAGCATAACAGGCCCTCAGCTGCCCCAAGGCCTCTAGAGAAGAACACCCCTAGCACAGAGGGCTTGCTCACTGCATGCAGAGCCAGCTCTGTTTCTTTGTTCTTACTTGTCCCAGGATAGGAATCATTCTAAGGTAGGGCAAGCAGAAACCTGAACAAAAGCCACCAGGATAAAGGGCTGCAGTCCTTGAAAAATAATCTTTCTCCCATATGCTCTAGTCTTTCCCATTTTCAGCTGATGTTGAACTGGAGCACCTCTGCAGATATGGGGACAGCTTCCTTTGCTGTACCTTTTCAGAGGTCATGAGAGACATTTATTCTGCATCAACCCAGCATCTGAAATTTTCCATGTCCTTCTTGTGCTGAGGATGCCCAAGCTGAACACAGCACTCCAAGTGGGGTCTCATGAGAGCAGAATAGAAGAGGAAAATCCCTTTCCTTGACCTGCTGGCCCCTCCTCTTTTCATGGAGACATGCCTTCTGGGCGGCAACCACACACTGTTGGCTGATGTCCAGCTTTTCATCCGTGAGAACCCTCAAGTCCTTCTCATAGGTTAAGAGTCATAAAGTCATAGGTTTAGCCATAGGTCATAAAGTCACAGATTAGTGAATTTAGGCCTGACACTAAACATCACTAAATTAACAAATGTAAAGCTTTTGCTTAGGTCCAACACTGAATATGGAGATGGGCACTAACAGATGAATTAAAAATAACATTAAGAAATAAAACTGAAAATGTCTTCAGTCTTTGCCAAGACAAAAACATCATGGTTGTACAGCTGCAATGGATGCGATAATGAAATACAGAATGCAAGACTGTAAGTCCTAGAAATCCAGCGGGGGTCATCTCAATTCCTCCTGTCTCATTTAACTTCTGAAATCTTGTTTTAAGGCTGAATTAACTGTGTAACTCACTGTACTATCTGGAGTATTGTGTTTTACCCTGTCTCTTCTCCTGATGTGATGTTAGGTATTTACAGTCTTTGTTATCTTTTGGTTTTTTGGTTGGTTGGTTGGTTTGGTTAGCTTCCATAGTTCATAAACAGAAAATAAAAAAGGGTCACCAAAGAAAAGTTTTTACACAAGGGAAGATTTTCCTTATTTCATCTGGTCTCTTTATTTTCAAAGATTTTGGACCCTTTAATGCTCTGCCCCTTCAGAGACACAGGCTTCCTAAGCATAACAAAAAAACCCATTGCAAATAATGATATAAAATGTTGCAAACTACTGATGCAATACCATGGGCAGTACTGCAAAGGCAATTGTTCAGTAAGTATTGCCATTCAAAAAGATATTACCTTTTAAAACAGAGAATGAATTGTAATTCTCCTTTCAAATGCTCTAAACTAGAATTAGACTTCTCCCTGAAAAATCTGAGCAAAAGATACAAGCAACAAAATACTACAGAAAGCAGCAGGGCATTTTCACTGCCAAGGCTACCAAGCCTTCTGTCCTTACTGAAATTGAATAGTATTTTCTTCGTTTTTCATCTCATTCACTTCTTTCTCCTTTTTCTATCATGCTTGTCTGCACAGGTTTTCTTCTTTGATGGCATATTCCCTCTACACTCCACTTCTGGCTTGGTTTTAATTTCACAATGTCTGTCCCATGTTTTCCTTACATGTAAAGTTCTGCATGGTTTAATCTACCATGGTCAGCATTTTCTGCCTTACTGTTATAATCTCTTTCCAAAAAAAGATTAGATGGGTTCCTCTTTTCTTCTCTTTTTTTTTTCCTTGCAAGTCACACCACAAGTGACTACAATTCCACAAATATGTTACAGAATTTAAGCAGAAAATTGGCAGACGCTTTCTGACTGTGCATGTTTATTTTGTGGGTGTGACAAGAAGAGGTAGTTCTGTGAATTAACAGTGATTTTCTTCAATATATCTCAATGATTAGTTTGTGTGGCATGCTACTACCATGTAGGAATCTGATTTTGAAAGTTTTAGGTTATAAGTTGCTAATGATGATGAAAGACAATAATGAAAATCCTACTTCATTTGCAATGCCCTGAGACATATCTGCCTGTGGCTGTCTCATGACTATATTCTTCCCAGGGAATGTTTTAAAGTAGACTACAGTTTACAAATAAGAGTAACTAAATATAGTAATGCAAAATTCCATTTTTCTAAAGCAGTTAAGCTCCTTTGGATATGAAGCTGAGGAATTTACCCCTCTTGGACCCTAAATCAATGATCAAAAAGCACAAAGTGTGAGCCTGGATATGCAGACGGAAAACTGATATATACTATAGACTTGAATTTACAGCTGTTCTGAATACCATTGCAAGGGGCAAATCCTTGTGAGGAGATCAAGAACTTCCAATTTATCAGTTTCTTATGAATGAAATATTAATTGGAAGCATATGGACTACAAGAGATGAAAGAAATTGATATCACTTAGTCTCAAAGTCAGATGAGCAAAATATGAGGGGTTAACCCAAACTGGAATCTTGTTCCTGTGCCCTTTTGGGACATTAGGTGAGACAGCATGCAGACCTGAACTCCATATATATTCACCTGTCTTTGAAAACAAATCAACAGGTCAAAGATTTTTGGTACACCAGTATTTCTTTTACCAATTTTTAACTGTAGCATCTAGTTGTTCCTGATTTTTGAAACTACACCTATCTATGCTGCTACTAAAATTAGCTCTTTTTTTTTTTCAGAGCTGCAGCAAACTTAGTTGTTTTGATTTTTTTTTTTAACTAAGTCCTTTAAAACCGACAAGCTTGCTGTTATTCATTTGATAGTCATGCTCTTTATCGTGACTAAGAATATGCAGTAAAGAACAGCATTAAAAGAATGTAGAAAAAACAATTGCACCACTTTGCTGCAGGGCATTTTTGGTGTTTGCAAATTCCAGCACTACAAAAAGAGGCTGGAACAATGTAATATTTTTCCTTATTTTGAATGTAACTTCTGTGTGTGTGCAGGAGGCAGCATAAGCACACTGATGAGACGGAGTCCCAAGAACAGCACTACACTCACAAAGCCACAGACAAAGAATTGAAGACATTCTTCCTAGCCTATAAAGACAAAAATTAGCTGCAACTGCAGGTAAAGAGCTGCTACAGCCTTCCAACCTTTTAGTACTAGGCAATCACATGCACTGTCAATATTTCATTCCCAACAGAATGTAAGACAGTCAGATGAAGGACATATTAAAGATGATCAAATCTTCATGGCTATTCTTGCTGCTGTTCAGCTTGTTATTCATGTCTGTATTCTCCCTGTCAGACTTAGCCTGGTAGGGCAGACCAATGTGACAAGCAAGAGGCAATACTCAGTAATTACATAGTTGTGCTTCTTGCCTTCTCACATTGTTCATTGCCTATGTTTTCATGCCTATAAGGCAGGACAAACCTTAAAGACAAAGAACAGGTACTGAGATATTTTTAGGGAAAGAAATATTAGAATTCATAGAACTCTTACACATTCTGTGTTACGATTACGATATGCTTGTTGCCTGCCTGACCACACAGAGGAAAGCAGCTTCTCTTTTTTCTACTGGCAGCAGTAACAATATTTCCTGTGATTTTGGTACTCTGACCTTCCCTTGGGGGAAAAGTGTTACAAGCAGGGAAGGTGTGGGTGTGGCATTATTTTTCTGCTGTACTGTCAACACTTAAGCACAACAACTTCTTCCTGTAATTCTCTCCATAGGCAAGGAAGATTTTCAAGAAAGATTATGCTTGTCTGGGGTCAGAAGGGAGCTCACAATTATTGCGACAAGCTAGTATTGGCTATTGCTACACTCAGCTTAATCATTAGAATCATCTGAGCTTATCCATAAGAGAACTGAAATACAGAACACTTCTAGTGAGTACAGAGAAGTAATGATGGACAGCCAAGTAATACAATCATTGTCTGGAGCAGAGCTAATGAACAAGTCAAGTAAGGTAATTTTTTCCCACCCAAATGCCTCAGAAGCAGTTGATGTATGGAATACCTATTTAGCAAACTGTACCTATGAGTAACTTGTAGTACCTACATCTTCACATATGTGGTTGCAAACCTTTTGTCCTCAGTATCTATCCTTTATTTGTCAGAGATGTTTTGGATATTTTTTTTATTTGCATTGATCAACCATGCAAATCATATGCCATGGTCTGGCAGCTAATCACAATCCACTAGAATAATAACTCAAATTTAGAACAGAGGAAAAAAAATCCAAACCCATACAAAATATATAAGAAGTTAATTTGTTATGGTACTTTCGGAACTATCTCACACACCTCATGTAACATTCTTCAACATCACATTAATTATGTTACTGCTTTTACCAGCATGCTATCCCTTCACAGTATCTATGAAGAACTATAAAAATATTTTGTGAAAGCATACAGCGTCTCCTAGAAAGATGTTCTGAAATTCAGCTATTACTACTCAGCTGTGGGGAATTCATTAGAGTGAATTCAGATTTTTAAATACCAGCAAACACTGAGAAATTGTTTGGTAACATAGCAGATTAAATCATAGCTCTATAAAAGCAAACAATTAACTGTCTTAGCCTTTTTCTTACAAAATACCCAGAAATAAAGAAATTATCTAAAGTTTTCTGACAGGAGAAAAGGTTTAAAAATTCTGCAATTTGGAAAAAAAAAAAAAGCCATTGTGAAAATATTACTAGAGTTATTTTTGCTTTGTGTGCACTCTCAAAGCTCTGCACCTCCTGTACTTATTCTAACAAAGTTTACTTAGATAAAATGGTGTGGTTTTTTAGAAACAAAAGAGTAATGAATTAGGAGCTACACTATATGTCAGAGTACATCAGTCATCTGAGATATGCTGCTGACTCAGAGCACTAGTAACTGTGGCAAAATTACAAAAATAAGGCTGATAGAGAATACTTAAAATAATTTTCAAACAATACCAGCAGGATAGTGAAGTGCTGCATGATGAAAAACTTAACTACCAACAAAGACACAGCAAAAAGAAGTGTTCAAACAAACCTGTACACTGTGAACAGAAAATGAAGACAAAGAGCAGGTGAACAGCAGCTTGGATCAGTGGATATTAAGAGGAGAAACTGAACCCCTATTAAAACCTACAGGGTTTTGGCACAGCATTATCATGTATTTATTATTCAACTTCACTAAATTTCTTGTATTTCTTACTATATTTTTTGATATTTCAATGAGAGAGCTCTGCAGTCTATTTTTATTGCAATGCAGCCATTACAAGCTGAATTGCAACTTGTTTTACATAGAACAAGTACTGAGTTGTCTCTGGAGAACCCTATTGCAATTTATCTGTGCAGTTTACTTGCATCTTATCTCTCACCTCTGATACTAATCAGTCATGGCTGCAGGTCAAATCTTTTCGCATTGGAAGCAATCACAATAACCAATCCAGAAGTAAACTAGCCTATAATGAAATTCACTGCCTAGGGCTAAACATAGAGCTAACATGTGTTTAACAAATCAAAGCTTGTATTTATCACTTGCCACTGTTTGTGTCTTTGCCTGTTGGAGGGGAAAAAAACAATTAAGAAGCTGTGCAGTAAAGAAAAATTTATGAACAGTCCAATTTCTTTTCAGATTTGTTGGTCTGATACTTTGGCAAAATTCATGCTATTACAGAGTAGCAAAAGATTTAACAGAAACCATCGATAGGTGAATCAGTTCAGAATTTTTCTTAATGTGCAATATAAACTTTTGCTGGCACAGCTTAAAACTATGACCTCTTGTCCTGTTGCTGGTTAC
>VXBB01002422.1:1695-30820 GCA_013399915.1 Illadopsis cleaveri
GGCTAATTCCCACTAAATGGCTCCCGAAGTAGGGAGGGGATGGCAATGCTGACTACACAGATCAAACTGCATTAAGTTCCCTGCCCACCATTCTGTCCTATCACAGAATGGGTAATGTTGGAAGGGGCCACCCATGCAATCTTCTGGTCCAACCTCCCTGGTCATGCAGGACCATTCTAGAGCACATGCACAGGTTTGAAAAGACAAGTGTCTGCTAAGGAACACAGGAGTCTCCCTTGGAATGGAAAATGTAAACCCCCTCCCTGTGAGGCCAGCCAGCCTCTCTGGGGCGCGGCCCAGTGCTGGCAGTGGGGCACTAATCCTCAGGCACTAATCCCCCCATGCAGGCATAGCAGCACAGCCTGCTCAGAGCCCACAGTGCCCGCCTGAAGCGGGAGGGACGCTGGCTGCCGGCAGCCTTAGCTCTGCTGAGGCCATTGGCTTCCCTGTGGTAGTATGAGGGCTGTACTGGCACCTTGCCAAAGACCAGTGCCCTTTTTGGTTTGAGCCCATCTTTTGCCATAATTCTGACGCTTTGATGTCTGTCCTTTTCTGCTTTGGCATTGTGTGTTTTTTCTTTCCTTATGGACACTTTTTGGTCACTTCCTTTTTAGGACAGGTCGTGGAGTCTGTAATTTTTCCCTTGTTACAGCTCTTGGTTGAGAGTCCCTAATGCAGGAGTATTAAGTGTAATTTTTGAAACTCCACAATGGGGCCTGGAACGGAACTTTTTTGGCAGAAAGGTATAAATGTTATTGTTCCACAGTTCTTCGAAGCAGAAGGACTTTGGAGAATAAGCTTTAGCAAACATTTAATGAGGCAAAATATTTATGAATATGCTGAAGTGAACTTCCTGAAGAGAGACAATTTTGTTTAGGTGATTCTTCCCTCTTTGAGCTGACTGCATTGGGATTTCACTGCCTGAACACTTTCTTCCTTTTTCACAGGTTTGTGTTAGTTATGCCTGTGTTCACTGTTTTAAGAAGCTGAAAACTCCAGGTTTGTCCACTTTTGAATATTGTCTTCGGGAGCAGCTCAGTGTGGCTGACTTTTAAATGTGTGTTATCTTTTACTTACACTCAGCTCAACAGAGCAATGACATTTAATTTTACAAGTCTCTGAACACATCTTCAAAAATTTGTTATGTTTCTTTTGTTTGTTTTTAAATATTTAGAAAATATATACTGAGCTAGTCTTTATTTTGTGTTTCTGCCGTATAAAATTACTCCAAATGTGAACAGAGTATAACTGGAGTGGTGGTATGGTCCCACAGAAAGAAATACTTTAACAGATAGTGTAATAATAGTAAGTGATTTGTTTGGGAGAAGCTTATTTACAAATGAAACCTCCATCTTGATTTTTAGGTTGCTCAGAGCCAAAAAAAAAAATCCAAAGCATGTACCTATTGGACTATATGACATGCTGCTAAATATGGGGTTTAATTCTATGATATGTACAAGCCCTGTTTTAGGATACAACATGTAATCAAGAGTAATCAAGATGCTATTTCCTCTTAATAGCTCTCACTGCTTGGAGGATTTTCCTTAAAATGTCTGAATTTCCTCTTTATTAATATTTCACATGTAAATTTAACTATTTTTTTCTGATATTAATGAAATGAATTGGCCTTAGATAATTTGGGCTAAAAAGCTAAATTTTCTTACCCAAATAATATTGTTACTTAGTTCTTAATCAATTAATGAGTCTCTAAAAATCTTCTTACATTACTTCAGAATGTCCTTTGTAATCTTCCTTAGGAACTGTGTCCAATAAAAAGGACACAGTTTTGTAAATAACAAAAAGGATTTTTCCTCACCTAAAAAGCCTTCTGTTTTCAGGTTCTAATCAGCTTTCTGGAAGCTCCTCTAAGCACACATGATCACTAGGTGGTGATGTTCTGCCAAAGAAAAGCTTAAAATGTGAGAACTACAGATTCATGAAGAAAGGATGAAAAAGACTAGAAAATGTAGAGATTACCATTATTTAGTTAATGTAGTTTTTTCTTTATAGTTTTGCAAAATTTGTAAGTTTATGGGAAAAATCGCCTCTTTTCTGGTTAATAGCTTTCAAACTGACGAATTATTTGTTATGGACTTTGACTTGAGTAGTGGCCTTGTACATGAATAATGACATCTTTGATCACCAGGTAGTTAACACTACTGCTGTAAAGATCTTGGGACAGTTGGTGGCACCTGATACTGCATTTTCAAATCTGAAGTTTAAAAATATGCCTGGAGTCAATATATGGAAGGGAGTAAATAAGGTGCTGAGGTTGACGTGTAGTTATGAGACATTTCTGCTTTCATAAATGTATTTGCTTTGGTTTATGTTTTCCTAATCTATAAGGAGGTACAAAAGTGTTTCTTAAAACCAGGATGGTCCTCCCTTAAATAACAGGATAATTGTTGCTTATGTCGCAGGAAATAGTGTGCTGGATACTGGAACTTTCAAAGGAATCATCTTTTTATAATTTTGAAACAGATGTTAAAACTTCTTCATTTTTTTTCCCCAAATACCCAATTTCTTGCTATCGCCAAAAATTTTGACCAGATGGGTAGAATTTGCCTTTCCAAAGTATAAATGAAGTCTTGGTCATTACCTCTGTATGAAAAAGAAGTTGAAAATATGTATTTAGCTCTTTTCTCTCTGGTAGTTGCTACTTGCAACTTGTGTTATGAAACTTGCAAGAATACAGAGCACCTGTATGCTAAAATAAGTGAATTGAGTCCTATCTGCCTTTTGATTTGTGCTTCTCTGTAGCATGACTCTTCTTTCCCAGCAAATACAAATACTTTCTTTAGAGTGGCTACCATTCCTACTTCTGCAAAGTTATTTGTCTTTACAATCTCCTTAATGTAGATTAAGAAGGAGAAGATACACACTGGAAGCTATGAAATAAACAAGAATCTTCTGGCTAGTCATCCTTGCTTTTGTGGGTTATCAAGAATTTTAATCTATGAGCACAATATTTTGGACTGGATAGGCACAAGGGGAAAGAAATAGTCTCCTGAGTCCACAGCAACCTGTTTAGGAGTTCCAATATATATTTTGAGAATTGTGCATGTGTGAAATAGTAAACCAAAATTTTTCACCCAGATCCTATTCCTCCCAATTCCATTCCAAAGCTAGTTTCTGAGGTCTCATTAAATAAAAATAAAAACAGAAATTTAATTTTCCTCCCCTGCCTCTTCACTTAAAAATGCTTTTTAGGGGCAGCAAACAACAAATACCCAAAGAACTTATGGCTACCCACCAACCTCAAAAGCAACACAGTCGGTTTTGAAATGCAGACAGCAGAGGAGGGAGAGGGAAAGGCATTGGGACAGCTAGATGCAAAAAAACTTTTCCAAGTCTAGTGATGTCTGTGAAGCTTGTGGGGTAAAAAATAAAATAAAACATTTTTATACCAGCAGAGTAAATGTGTGGTGCAAATGCAACTCATTCTGACAAACAAGTCAATACAGTTTATTTCATTCGTGGTAGTAGTAACAAGCTGTGTCAGCATAAGCAGTCTTGCTGTGTAAGCTGTATCGGTCCTGTGGGGGTTCATTAACTTTATCTGCTGTAGACCAGGCCTTTTAGAGGAGCTTCTTGCTTAATTATTGGCAACAGAAAAAAATGAGAGAGACATCAGTGACTTCAAATTTTCATCTGATTAATAAGTTCTATATTCATCCTTTTGAAATGTCATGACTATTCCAGCATTGCTGTAGATACTGATGACACCCCCTGATACAGAGGTGGTTTTTAGGCAAAAATAAAACCACATTATGATAGCTTGCTTTCTTGCTTCTACACAGCAGATAACATGCACCCTGTGAGCAGTTCCGCAGCTCTTACTGCCCCATCTGAAGGCTTTTGTCTGTTTTATGCCATGTCTAATCATGCTGTGAAAGGAAGATTTTTCCAGAGTGGAAAATACCAAGATTCTATTACTGATCATACCTTGAAGATAAGAATGCTGTTAGAAAGGCAAAATCATCCCAACTCTATAATATTGAAATCTTGAGAAACTGCTGGACAACCAACAGGATGCTGTGGAATTCAATTAGGAGACTACTATAAAGATGCCTCCGTTTATTATACATATTTTTAATTGCATGGTCTCATATTAGAGCCAAGTGCAAAGTTGTATCTAACAGGATAGGAGTAAGGTTGTCCATCAGCTTACTTGGTTTTATCAGGTCCAGAGGATGGTCCTTAGTATTGCCGATGAGAGGAGCATTTAGCAGGACCCTCTGGTTATCCAGCACATTTTTTCATTTAACCAGGAATATTTAATAAGAAAGGGAAGCAGCATATTCTAGCACATGCCCCTTGAAATGAAACACTTTCAATCCACAGGCTGCTGACATTTAGTCCTTTGAAAAGCTAATAACCTTGGAAATGTCCTCATTCATAAGGAAAATCTGTGAAATTTTCTGAAAAAAATAGGGTTTCAGCTATGCTTTCCATATTAAATATTAGGATTTGGTTGAGAAAACAGGATTCGTATTTATATTTGAAATTTGTGTTTCCTCTGTAAATGTCTCAATTCTGTAATAACATTTGAGTGTTGCATATTTTTAATGCTGCCACTGGGGAACTCTGCAGACTCCGCATCTGGAAAAAATGCACATCATCTGTAATCATGATAATCTTTTAGGTTAATTTTGTTTACCCCTGACAGAAAACCAATTTTTAATATATTTTATTATGCCACACTTTTTCTTTTATTGTTAAGCATTAGGAAAAAAGCCACAATTTAAGCTTTGAGGCTCCTGCTTTTACCCTCGGTAAAATAGCTCTGCTTCTCTTGTAAGCAATCATGGTAGATCTCAGTAGTAGCAATATTCTTTGGGTTATATTGCAAAGTAATAAAATGCTGAAGCCTGTTAACTCTGTTGGTGATGCATTCAGAATAGCATCCATTCTTTCAACATTTAACTGATTCTACTTTTGAGTGAAAGGAGATTTTGGGCATTTAGTTAACTTCTGGAACTGGAAACAGCCATCAACAGCACTCTAATGCCAGGGCTGTTCACAGGTAACTGTTTTTGCTTCAGTATTTTCAGGCAATACTGGGTAAAATTACCACCAAAAAAATCAGTCATAAAGTGATTTTTCTCCTGCTGTGTGGATAGTGGAATTAGCACAACCTTTTTTTCTTAGTTTTTTTCATTTGGAAGATTTTCATTCATGAAGGCCCCTAGAGATGTCTGTGAAGTTAAGCCATTCTGGTTATGCCAATCCCAACCCCAACAAAGCTGTTGTGGGGAGCCTGTGTGTGCAGGGTGGTTCTAGAATACCTGGTTGCATAAGACAGACCTGTGCCTACAGCAGAGCTCTCTGACTGCAGCAGGAGAGTGAAATCAGTATCAAGTCCTTTAACTTATCAAACCCCACAAATACAACAAGGAGGTAGAATAAATTCTTTGCTGACTGGGATACAGTTTACAGTGGGCAGATTATGCATTTGAGAGGGGCATTCTCTTGGGGTTCAGGATGGATACATCTCTTAATTTCATACCTTTTTGTGTAATTGTGGTCAAGTGGTGGTTCCTCTCTGCCCATTGATACTTCAGAACTTTGAACTGGTGATAGAAAGATAGTTCTGCACATCAAAAACTATCTGTTGTCTACTGTGTTTTGCACAGCTAATCAAGGTAATTAATAGGGGAGTTTTAAGGATTATGGCCATCTGGATATATAGCAAAAATAAATGGAGAAGAGTTAAGGTTACTCAGCTGTAATGAGATAGCATTTTGTAAGCATTTTTTTTTAATAAACTGTGCTGGTTTGAAGGTGAGCCAGCAGGAGAAGTAAACCCCACACAAATACCTTGCAAGAGATTTTAAGTCAAAGTTACAATTTAATAGAAAGATTACCATAAATGTAATGAATACAGAAAACTGGCTTAAAACCACATAGTGCAACCTGGGCTCTGTTAGTCAGGGTGGCGGTCTCAGCCAGATTGAGAAGTAGTTGCAGTGCTGTTGAGAGATGATTGCTGTCTTGTCAAAAGAGGTGGTCCTGTGGAAAGTCTGGTACCACTCCGGATGTCCAGTGGTGGTCATGGCGTGCTTTTGCCACAGATTATATACAGGCAAGAATGTTCAGTACCTCCCCCAGGGCGGGCATTTTCACAGTAGAATGATGTAATCCTGTGAGTCATAGGATATTTTGGGGAGACCTTGGTGGCCCATTGGCAGAGATGATTCCCCCTTAGGCTGCGTGGATTTATCATGTGAAGACGAAGAGAGCACTACACCCAGCTCATATGTGGGATGTGCACGGGACAGCTGCTGCAAATGGCCCACTATTAACAGTTCATCAGGAATAACATAGATGGGTGTGAAATACATACTTTGGCTACACCCATATTGGCACCGCTTCTCCTGTAACCACAACAGAAGATANTAATAGAAAGATTACCATAAATGTAATGAATACAGAAAACTGGCTTAAAACCACATAGTGCAACCTGGGCTCTGTTAGTCAGGGTGGCGGTCTCAGCCAGATTGAGAAGTAGTTGCAGTGCTGTTGAGAGATGATTGCTGTCTTGTCAAAAGAGGTGGTCCTGTGGAAAGTCTGGTACCACTCCGGATGTCCAGTGGTGGTCATGGCGTGCTTTTGCCACAGATTATATACAGGCAAGAATGTTCAGTACCTCCCCCAGGGCGGGCATTTTCACAGTAGAATGATGTAATCCTGTGAGTCATAGGATATTTTGGGGAGACCTTGGTGGCCCATTGGCAGAGATGATTCCCCCTTAGGCTGCGTGGATTTATCATGTGAAGACGAAGAGAGCACTACACCCAGCTCATATGTGGGATGTGCACGGGACAGCTGCTGCAAATGGCCCACTATTAACAGTTCATCAGGAATAACATAGATGGGTGTGAAATACATACTTTGGCTACACCCATATTGGCACCGCTTCTCCTGTAACCACAACAGAAGATAATAAAATGTTTTACAAGGAGAAAGTGGTATTGGTTAGGTCATGGAGTGCATCTCACGTTTTCACCCTCATTTCATAGAGGAAAAAGACTTCTAATTTTGTTTTCTTTGGTTGTGAGTGTAAGCTCTGTATTACCCTCTGGCCAGTAGCTAAGAGTTAAGGTAGGTGACAGTGAAGGCCTTTTCATCAGGAAACCTATGTCCTGTCTGCATAGCAACAAGTCTTGTGGAGAAAAATGTGAATAAATTTGGAGCAATGAGGGTTTTTTCTCCCTAAAATGTCCAAAACCTCTACTTACTATGGAATAAGTTTTGTTGGAGGTCTGAAATGGAGAGAAGCACTCAAGTATTTTGTGTATATTACTATCAAATTGAAAAATTGCTGTTGCCCTGCCTTCCATAACTATGCCACGTAGGACTGGAGAGCTTTTGCTTTCTGATACCAGCAGGACATTGATGTTACTGAGGCTTCTTTCCACACTGAATTGCTTCTCTGGAGGTGATGTTTTGCAGTTAAAGGTGATGCCTGTGATACTGTAGTGATCAAACCCCTATTGACCATACACCCTATTTCTTCCATCTAGTGCTTTACCTCCATGAGGCTGGCCAGTTCCAAACTAAACCACAGCGAAGCAGTTCTTGCAGGATGCTGTCTTGTATAGAGGTGCTGCTAGCAAACAAAAAAATTGATCAGGATCTTGATTACTTCACTGTCTTGTAAAGTAGATTAAATAATCCAGAACAATTTTTATGAATTAGCAATGTTAAAGTAGTGGTGTTGCTTAATCTCTCCCTTTTGGCTCTTGTAGATGAGACTAACGGATTTTGTTTGTGTTCTGCTTCAGTTAATTTTCAAAACATTCATTATTTCTGTGTTCTACTATTTATAGCCAACAAAATAAACAATTGCAGGAAATTGTGTTATGGTATTTGGTATGGGTACCAAATAAAATCAATCCCCTTTTGTAATATTTAGTGACTGTTACTTTGGGAGTCTCAATGAGTTGTAAGCTATCAGTGGTGTGTGTTCTGCTTGCTGTTTATCAGTTATTGCTGTTACCAAAGCAGGGTCACATTCCCTTTGTGTCCAAACCTTGCGACTTAAAAGTAAAATTTGGAATCAAGCTGCAGTAAAAATGTGGAAGTGTAATTGAACATAGCCAGCCAGTGCTAGTCTGCTTAGTATTCAAAGTACGGTGTCTTTTTGCCTTCTCATTTTATTGGTATAAATTTCTTTCCTTACTTCCCTGCTAACTGTTAGTAATCTGAAGGTTCCCAGCTGAGTGTTTCCCCGTATCTCCAATCTAAATGACATTAGGGAGGAATCCACAAAGCTGTGTGCCCACAACAGACTTTAGTGGTTTTGCCATATGAGGAGAAAATAAAAGAAATTGAAGGATTTGTTTCCCTCTGTTTGTATGCACCAAGATATAGGACACATTTTCACCATCTTCTCAAGGGAACATGAAGGGACAAAAAGACAACAGAGTTTCCCTTGTTGTTGTTTTGGTTGTGGAACTGCAGCTAATAAAGAAGGATGGGATTTGAAAGGTGGTCCCCGAAATATGCTTGTGATTTCTTAGGGACTCCATAGATACAAAGGTTCCTGGCATATGTTCTTTTCCCACCTTGACAGGACTGACCCAAATGTCAGTTTTTTGTGGAAGCAAATCGACAGAAAAAGGTGGGAAAAGGAAAAGGAAGGGACAGGGAAATGTACTGGAGAGAAAGGGAAGGTGGAGATCTGGCTGCTGCAGGAATTCACAGGGGAATTTTTATGCAAGGTGTTTGACAGTGAGGATGGCAGACTTAGGGCCCCCAGCATTCTTGTAACCTGAAAAGCTTTTGTGTTTTGTGTTGGAGACTTTTGTATTAATTGGAGACTTTTAATTTTTCTCAATGCAGGTGGGTACATTAGTGACACATAAATACCTACCCAAAACATAAACTGTCATAAGCTTTCAGCTTCACTGGTACTTCCAGCCCTTTGTGATACCACCAGGCAAATTTGCAAGGTGAGAGCACAGCCCCCAGCAACTCTCTTTTCCCCTTGTTGAGGAGAATTTATAAACAAGGCAACGGACACAGTGAAAAGAGAACGTCAGGACATCAGATGGCTTTTCCTGAATCTTGGCTCTTTGAGGCTGATTCCAACAAAGTGATTATTTATGTATGTCTGCAGCATGATTGGCATTCCTTCTTGTGAAACCTCAGGAGGTGCAAGTCATAATAAATGTGAGTGACAGAACTGAGTTATGAAAGAAGCCAAAAATACTTCAGAGGGGTGCCAGGAAATATTTTTTTTTAAATATAGGATGCACTTTCTGTAGGAGACTAAAAATACTTTAGTATTTAGGATAATAAATTCTTTTCATACTTTAATGCATTGCTTGACAACCAGTCTTCGCACTCAGATAGCTTGGAAATTATTCAGAGGAATCAAAATAATCTTATAAATTCTCATTTATTCATGAGCCTTTAATTTGGGTGATTCCCTCTGCGACTACCCTTCTTTCAGTCTGTGGGAGATGAAACTGTTCAAGGTTTTATATTGCAGAGAACAGCATCACCAAGAAACAGACAATTGATAAGAGGTTGCCTGGGAAACCCTGTGCCCATTGATTTTCATTTTGCTGCATTATGTGCTTGTAGGTGTAACTATTTTCAGCCAAAAAATTTCCCCAAGAATTCTTCCCATGGAATCATCCTGCAGTGATGGGGAGTTTACCTTTTATTTTCTAGAGATTTAATCTTTGCTTTTCATTTGATTTTTGATCCTCTCTAACAACAGGGGTGTTTCGTGTGTGTGTGTGGAGGTTTTTTTGGAAACTACTTGCGGCAATAGAAATTCTGCTTGAGAAAGCAATATGGAAATAAACTACTTTAAATGCAGCTCACGTACAGAACATCGTCTCTCTGCCAGTGGAAAAACCCCACCAGCTCTCAAGAGAGCACTGCTCTGATCAGTCTGAGTAGATTATTCCTTCTGCTTTAATAATTCAAACTCTCTGTCTGCCTTACAGGGAGTTTTCCTCTTGCCTGGAAGACATATGATGCTGACTTGGGAGATCCCCAGTCTGCTACTCATAATTTTAATGATAGGTGTGTTCTTGACACTATCTTCTTAAGGAAAAAAAAAAAAATTATCTTTCTCTTTTTAGTAGGAGAATTTTTATGGAATCTAAGAGATTTACATGGACTTTCACTGTCCAGTTACTTGGGATTTTTCCCCCCAAGGAATAGGAAAAATTCAAGGTTAAATATTTAGCTTATGCTAACAGTAGAAGACTAATAAATTAGCCTGTTTCACCTGACTTGGTACTCTGATTCTCTTGGTATCCTAATATCCATTTTGTGCCCAAAGTATTTTCTTGATACAAGGTTTGATGTTAGAGTACTAATAAAGAAATAAATGAAAGCCTGATTCCATGTCCTGCATATCCACTATGCAATTTCCTGAGTTCTCTGTGTGTGTGTTCCTCTGGTGGTATTGGCAATACTTTGCTGACTTTATTGCTGCAAGGTTTTAGGTCTGAACACTACAGTACTAATGGTGAAATCCCAGGAAGTCCAGCAATCTACCTGTAGCCTCTGGCCTTCTGTTGGGATGGGTCTCCCCAGCCTGGCTGAGATGAGTAAAGTCAGTCAGTGTGTCTGTGAGAAGTAGCCATTAGCCATGGCCACAGCATCCTTCCCTCTAGAAGGGAATTAAGTCTGACAGATAAATATGATTAAAGTAGGAAAAAAAGGTAGTGGTAGAGTTGGTGGAGGAGCTCTTCATCCATCAAACAGATTTTGGTAGATCACTGTCCTGTGGGAACTGCCATAGAGGGAGAGGTTTTCCAGGGCTTGAGCGCAGCATTGGCACAGTGCCTCCTGGTGCGGTCCATGTATGCTTTTTGCGGGCTGTCTCCACCTGGCCACAGGAGGGGTGGCTGAATCTGCACAACACCTGAATGTTAACAGCAGGCCCTGAATATGTGGGGCAGGAGTGAGGAACTGCACTCTGTGCTCACATGAATTTTCCTCACCCGCCTCGCTCATGGAGCAGCAGTAGAGCAGTTCAGTTTGCAAAGCAGCCTCGGATGGTGGGGCGGGGAAATGGGGTCAGCCAAAGTCGGAGCAGGGGCTTATTTCTGCAGGTTCTCACGCTTCCATGTGCTGTCCTGCATCTGCAATGCTCTCTCATGCCAGTCGGGGCTTTGATGCAGCATCCTCCTGACTGCACACCCTTGAAAATTTTCCACCTGGGATGAGAACAGCAGTCAGGTGAATTCAGAGCAATGAATTGCTTTTCTTAGTTGCTTTTCACGCACACAATGGGAATGATACTCATACCTGCAGGTGACCACGAACCAGTACGGTGGCTGAAAGCTGCTGAAACACAGTGGGACAGAGGGCCATTCCAGAAATGAGGACATCTATCTTTGTCCTCTTTGTGGAGCCAACCTGACTGTGGGGTCAAACAGTGCACCAGTAAGTGCAGTACATCAAAAGGGGAACTGGGTTCTTTCTCCTTTCTTTCTTCTCTCCTTTCTTTCTCATCTGCTTTTTTTTTTTTTTTTTAAACCCTTCCTGTAAAACGTAATTTCTGCTCCTAAGACTGCATTTCTTAGGAGTCAAGCAGTCATTTTCCTTTCTGTCAAAGGGTGAAGACGATCAAACCCCAACTTTTATACCAGTTACTTTTATACCAGATGAGTAGTAAAAGCAAGAGATTTATATTTCAAAAAGCTAACAGCACAGAATGTAAATATAGCTGACTGTCAAATTCACTTCTGTTGCTATGCACAGATTTTGATTCAAGATTATGCAGCTCCAAATACTTTACTGAAAGAAGTGATACTTTTAGTTGTTTCAAGTCCTTGTTTGCACACAGCTGTTACTTTCATTTATCCAATTTTTTTAACATATGTTTTCTGCAGTAGATGTATATTTGATTTCTTCTTGGTAATGATGTAATGCAAAGATTTGGTTTCCATACAAATATATTACATCTTCCAGGAGAATTTCAAATTGCTAGCAGCATTGCTTAAGCACAGAAATTTGTTTAGTATGACAGATTTATTGGAAAAGTATGGAATTAGTTGACATAATGTATAACCCACAGTTTGATATTGCCTTCTGCCCTCTCAGCTTTACCAATATTAAGTAGATTAGCTTGACCATGCCATAAGCTGTGCCTGCAATTTCCTCTTTTATGGGAAGGTTAAATGGAACACAACAGAACAGTTGTGCTGACTGTGCTCACAGACCATATTTGTCTGGACAAAATAGAAGTCTTTTATTTTCCATGCCTGTACCCTACTCCAATGATGGCACTCTTTTTTTGACACGTGTTATTTTACATGCTTACATTTTACATGTAAGTTTTCAATTTACATTTCCAGTTAAGTGTATTACTGCCTAGTATATTAGTAGTTAAAAAATAACTGGGTTATGGCAAACTGTTTTTACTTGAAGTGTTCTGCTTTTTCTTAATAAAATGTATGTGACTAGGTTTTGCTTTATTTATTACTCTTTTGGTCTTATTTCTCCAAGTGTCACCTTAATTTTCATATTTCCTGTCAGAAGTGACAATACACTGCTACAGGTAAAAAATGTTAGCTAAGAATCCAAATGGTAGAGAAAACTAAAAGACTTTAAAATGTTGAGTTTTGAAAAGTGTACAAAAGCCAGTGGGAGATGAGATATAAGGGGATACAAATATTCAAGATAAGATTATAAGGGCAGCTATTTCTTCAGTGCTCAGTAGTTTTTCCTTGGTATAATAAGAACTGACCACTTTTGCTGTTCCTGAGGTAGACAGTGGCTTAGACATTGCATCAGATCTTAATATTTTATCCTATACAAGTAGTCTGCATTGGCTTTGGAACCAAGCAAGCCTAATTTTTCTTCATGTGGAAGAATACATTGCTAATATATGCATAACCTTAATCGGCCATCAGAGTGTAACTTGGATAAACTTTGTGCATCTGAAATGGAGATGAGGGTCTTTGCTGCTACTGCTGAAGTTGGACCAGAAATTCAAGGGAAGTCTTTTGCTCTGAGAATTAGTTATTGAGTACCAGGAAATGAGGCCCACCAAAAAAGTATTTGTATCTAGTAAGACTATCTAATTTCAAACTGCCTACAAATGTATTTTGTGCTAAGATTTGGGGCTTGTACACTTATGGAAATACTGCACATCTAATAAAAAAAGTCAGCAAACCTTTGTACAAATTGACTGCTGCCATTTTCTATCCTTTATGTTCCTCAGCCACACCCCCTTATCTTGTCTCCACCCCATCACTCTGAAACACCGTTCAACCATAGAAAATTGGTCAAAAAGACATTCAAAGTCAATTAGAGGCATGTTTCTCTTACTAGACAACCTCCAACTCTGAGCAGCTGGTGTCAGAACTTCCTCAAGGTGCAAATTTTCAAAGGTTGATCCTGCCAGTGCATCTCACTTAAGTTTCTGCTTTTGCATGCCTCTACTGTAGGTCTTTCCACCAGAGTTTTTACACTGCTGCTGAGAATAATTCTGTTCATCTTCAGTCTAGTTTCATCCAGTCCAGCTGAGACTAGTTTCCATCTCTTTCCCTGGCCTCCATTGTTACCTCCTAATGGTCTTCATGTACTTGCAGTCCTCTCTGTCGACCATTAGTAGTGGTACCTGAGATTCATCCTTTCTCCCAAGAAGATAAATGAATTTTCTCACTTTCCAATAGCTCCTGGAGGACTCTTGGGCCTTAGACCCTTAGATGACAAATCAGACTGGAGCAACAGACATTGAGAAACCCAAAGAATTAATGATACATGAACCTTTACTCTTAGCTGATTATCAAGCTCCTCAAGCCTCTCAGTACTCTCTAGCTGCTCTTTATTTTTAGAAGAATTATAATAGTGTGTCTGCTCAAGTATGGCTAAGATGATGTCAGTTTAAAAGTCAAAAAACTAAGATCTTGAACATCCACACAGTGGTTCAGATTGTCTCAAAGTTTGTTGTTTCTCTGGGGACAAGGCAATTGATCAAGATTTAGATAGTATGATGCTTGCAGCCTGCGCAGGACATGATCACTGCAATCCTCCAATTCCTCTTGCTTTGTGTGCGCAGTTCTTGGATTTTGAGTCCACGATTCCCCTAATTAGGGTTTTTTTNTGGCCGGGGTCCCAGACTCCCCAGGGCAGTTTGAGGGGTTTTCCCCATGCCCTGGACTCCAACACACAGTGGAGGATAGAAGTGCTGTTTCACTCCTCTTTGAGGGGATCTGCTTTCCTGGGGATTTACTTAGTGTTTGGTAAAACAACAGAAACTTCTGCTTTGGCAGACAAAAGCACAGTAAATGTAATAAAGGATGAAATTTGTAACATCAAATGAGGATAATAAACAGAGTTGACTGGGAGACTGGAATGGATGTGTGCAGCAAAAGTGCATCAGCACAAGGTTTTGTTGGCAGCGTCTTGCTGCAGACCTGAGCATCTCTAGGCAACTTGTCTGTAATTTCAGAATCTCAGCTACATTTGTGCTTTATGAATTTAAAACTTACATCAGCAACTTTCTGTATATGTGTGTAGTGAGCTGCCCAAAATGAGACCAGTGCTTCTAGGCTGAAAATTCCAACATACTCTACAGACCACAGGCTCATCCTGATTACATGTTAAGAGAAAATGGGCACTGTCAGTGACCCCACATCTGAATGGGGAGGATATTGGTTGTGGCCCATGTTTTTGTATTGCACGTGATACAAACATCCCAGGAGCAGTAGTTCAGTATTACCCAGTTCTTTCTGACTCAGCAAAGAAAGAAGTTACTCCAAGCATGATAATTTGCAGCTCTTGCAACTAGTTCCAAGCTATTTTCTGATCCTGCTCCAAGGAGTTTTTCTTTTAATGTGACAAATGAATAGAAGACAAGAGGTTAAGCTGGTTTAAATTCTGTTTTGTATCATTTTTCTAAGTAGGTCAACTGACATCATGATTATTTCTTCCATCAGAAGAGATCTTCCCATCCCACAACAGAGCTAAATAAAAAGCAGTCGTCTTTCCTCCATCTCTATCTTTCTTATAAGAGTAGATAAAATGAACAGTATTCATTTAAATGCTTTCTTTAATCTTAGCAGAGACTTCAAAGAGACGGTGTCTATTACTGATATAAATTTCAGAAAGAGTACCAATCAGATGCATCTCACTTTGCAACTGCTGCATCATCACACTAAAGTTGGGGGAGCACTGTAAAAAGTAAATGTTTGCTCCAAATGCAAAGCACAAGTCAGTCTGGTTGCCAGGCTTTTCTCACCTGATCATGATCTCAGTTTTTTTTATTTATCCCCTCATGTCAACTGCAATAGCAACAAAATTAAGGGACATCTAAATGATAGAAAGAAAACCACCTATTCCAGATATTCAGAGCAAAATTCAGCTTGAGTGATGATGTCCTTGTGCTGGAGGCAATGCAAACCCATTTGAAATGAAGAACAGAAGACTGAATGAATGTGGTGCATCCCCTGAATTGTCTGAACAGCTTGTTGCAAGACAAATTACAGAAGAACAACTGACTAGGTGAAGGGAAAACAATCTGGAGTTTGGGGCAGCCATTATTGTCAATTTAGCTGTTAAGACAAGACTTTTCTTGTTAAAAGAGGCTTTTCCTGGAGTCCTGCACAAACAGGAGTTTTCTCTTTGGAATCTAAACTAAGTTATGAGATGGATACAAAAACCACAACTTGTTTTTCTTTACTTTCAAACAGTGCTGTACTTCAGGGTTTGAGTTAGGTTGATGTTTTGGCAATGACCAGCTTTCATATAAATACTTAATATTGACACATGATCAGATATTTCAATGTGTGGAAAAAACATGGTGCTTTTATTTTTTTTGCTTTGGTATTTCCCTGCTTTTACAGTCCTGACAGTCAGTGACCTTAGTAGCCTGCACTTTAATTATGTTCTGGGAACCAGGACTTGGTTTTCTATTTCTATTAAATTTCACAAGGTGTCTCCTCAAATTGTATCCTCATCAAACCTATTAATTACCTGTNATATTTATTAATTAGATGAAGTTGCACAAAATATCTATATAGTAGCAGCATGGTATTTCCTGCTCTGTACTTGATTTTTCCCCTAACACTTCTTAGCATTCTATTTGCCTTCTTGACTAATGTTAAATATTGATATTATGTTTAAATGGAACTGCCCCAAATGCTCTAAGCTTCTTCCTGAGAGATAATGGCTAAATTAAAACCTGTAATTGTATATGTATATCCTTAAGAACTTCCTTTTTTCCCATACATGGTACTTTGCATTGATTGATGTAGAATTTCACCCATTGTTTTCTTCCTAGTAAATGCACTTCAAATAGTGATACCCATCTTTAACTCATCTCAGTTACTTTCTTCTCTGATTCATGAGAAAAATTTCTGTTATCAGTGGACTCCACCATACAGCCTTGCTTTTTTTTTCCTAGTAGCTGGCACAGTCATGTGGTTTGGATTCACTATGAGAATAATGTTGGTAACACACTGATGTTTTGGCTGTTGCTAAGTCCTGCTTACGCTAAATCAAGAACTGCTCAGTTTGCCCATGCTCTGCCAGCAAGTAGATTCATGAGAATCTGGGAGGCAGAACAGCCAGGACACCTGACCTGAACTGACCAAACACAGAATGCCATGTTCAGTATTGTAAACCAGAGGGAATTGGCTGTAAGGAAGTGATTGCTGCTTAAGGAGAGGCTGGGCATCAGTCAGTGAGTGGTGAAGATTTATATTGTGCATTGCTTTTTTCTCTAGGATTTTATCCCTCTCTCTCTTCTTCCTTTTCATTGCTGTTAGTATTAGTATTAGTATTAGTATTAGTATTAGTATTAGTATTAGTATTAGTATTAGTATTAGTGTTAGTATTAGTACCAGTATTACTACATTTTACTTTTCAATTACTTAGCTGTTCTTATTTCAAACACCATATTTTACCTCTTACCAATTCTCCCTAACCCACCAGAGGGGAGGCATAGGGAGGGAGGGAGTGAGTGAGTGAGTGAGTGAGTGAGTGAGTGAATGAGTGCAAGGTACTTAGTTGCTGCCTGGGGTTAAACCAACGCTGTGCTTTTTTGTGCCCAATGAAGAGCACAAACTGTTGTGATAATGGCAGATCTGACCAGAACATCTTAGAACAAATTTATTATAAGCATTCATTCTATTAGTTTAATAGCTGGTCACAATATTGACCTCTTTTGCTCTCAGAGTTGTTGCATTTGCTCCCAGGGTTGTTTTATGTAACAGCTTACTTGCAGTATATGTTTCCTGTCATACTGTTTATAACCTCCAAGGGTTTATAACCTCCATGCTAAAGTTAGCATGTTGTTGTGCTCTCTAATACTGGCTTCTGACATTATAGAATCAATGGTCTTGAAATTAACCTGGTATGGTACTCAATGTTGCTGACATGCCTGTACCACAGGAGCCATCTTTTGGTAACTTGCACAAGGATTGCACATCTTATCTTTTCTCCAAGAACCAACCCATGGAGAAGGCATCTTCACACATTTTCTCCTTCTCTAAGTCAAATGTTACAGCATTTGAGAATTTTGAAATTTTTGGGTAGCTTTAGAGTGTTCAAACCACCATGGTGCTATTGCTAGGAACCTCGAATGTAGCTCAAATCTTGTGTAGGATAAGCAACTATTTGCATCTACTCCAAACTGTGGGACAAGCAATGCTGCAAATTCAAGCAACAGGCACTACTTGTGCTCAAACACCTGTAACAAGCACTGTCTCCTCAAACCCCAGCAACAGGTATACAGCTACTTATACCTCAGTGATGAGTGATGCAGCTAAACCAGAAGACCAACCCATGCCTGCATCTGTTGCCCCTATACATACAAAGAAATGGACATGAAAGGCAGATTTTTTTTACTGCAGGAGGACAAAGCAGGGACACCACAAAGGCAGAAAAAAGAGGCAGAACAAGAGGTAGCCGCTTGATCCGAGTCTCCAAGTGGCTGTGTGGTGTGTGAAAAGGTTTTAACTGTTGTTCAGTATGAGTGCATTGTTACCTGGCTGCTGGGATGCTGGCATTGTGGGTCAAGTAGCCTGGAATAAAGGGTTAGGGAAGTCAAGCAGCTGGATCACCTTCTAGGGAAAGGGGCATAAACAAAGTGGTTGTAAAAGGGACATAAGTCCTCAGGACTCTCTGACGGTGACTCCCGTCAAATGTGAAGTAAAGGTATCCCTACAAGGAAGATGTTCTGTGACACTCTAGCAAGTGGACCACAGCTGAAAGAGGAACATACCTCAGGGCATTAGCCGTGCTAGAGATTACACATATGCACACAAAACCCCTGAAATTACCCACAGATCCAGATTAAGTCCAGTGCTCATGATCCATGTGTGGACCAGTATCTCAGCTATTAATAGGAAGCCTTCTTTTGATCAAGAGAGAGCTTATAGAAAATATTCACCATGGGATACTATGTTTATATGTAGAAGACATGATTAAGTGGGATGGAAAACCTGCCACAACCCTAGAGGCATGGGTGCCTGCACTTCAAGGGAAAACAACCACAAATGAGGGCTCTTCCAGAAAACTTGCTGTGCAGTCTCCAGTTACTAGTTCCCCCAGCAGAGTGGAAGGATTGATCTTCCTCAAGGTCACATGGAAAGGAATTCTAATCTGTTTCTACAAGAAGTGAGGAATCCTATGACCAGGACTAGAGGGGTCTGACCCATGCCAGGTGGAGGAGTGGGACACAGTTTACTGGACTTTGTTTATCTGATGGCCTTGCCCATCAGCCCCACAGGTCTCTAGTAGACATGAGTGCACAATGTACCCTTAATGTCATCAAACGATGTAGGCACAGAATCCATTTGGGTTTCTGTAGTGACAGGGAATCCCAATAGCTACTGTATTAGAGGCTGAAGTTAGCCTGGCTGGGGTGAGTAGAAAAAGCTCCTTATATGATTTAATGAGAGGCATCTTTGGTGTAAACTGTCTCAGAAGAGAGTATTTCAAGGACCTAAAAGGATAACAATTGGTCATTGGTATAGCTGCCTTGGAGATGAAGGAAGTTAGGGAGCTGTCTAGACTAGTCTCTTTGAGAACTCTTCTATTGTGGGGTTGCTGAAGGCTGAAAAACAACAAGTGTCAATTGCTACCACAAAGATGCACCAGTCAGATGATCACTCCAACTGAGACTCCATGATTCCTCTTCATAAGAGGATTTGCTGACCTGCTTACCTCTTAACAGCTCCATATGGCAAGTGTGAAAGTTTAACAGAGAACGGAGACTAAAAGAAGATTATTGTGGCCTTGGATGGAAGGAAGGTCCAAGACAGTTTGTTACTCAAGAATAGCTTCTTCAGGCTCAAGAATGATACATCCTGATGAGCAAGAAATTGGGAAAAGGGGTGAGACGTCTACACGAATGAATAAAGAACTCCTGTCATTGTTCAAGTTTAAGCACAAAACCCACAGGAGATGGAAGCAGGGTCATGCCACTTAGAATTGGTATTGAAAGGTTGTCAGACTAAATAGAAATCAGACAAGGAAGGCCAAGGCCCACATAGAATTAAATCTGACCAAGGATGCCAAGAACAACAGGAAAGACTTCTTCAAATACATCAATAACAGAAGGAAAATGAAGGATAATGTAGGCCCGGGGGACCACAGTAACAGGATGCAAAGAAGGCAGAGTTACTGAATGACAAATTTGTTGTGGTCTTCACTGGCAAAACCAGCCTGTAGGGATCTCTGAGCCAGGAGATCAGGGTGAAGAAATGCTGGAAGAGTTTTCTTTTTTCAAGAAGGGTTGTGTTGGAGAACATCTAAGCAAACTTGATGTCTACATGTCCATGGGCCCTGGCAGGATGCACATAGGAGTGCTGAGACAGCTGATGGACATCATAGCTGTGCTCCTTATAAACATCTTTGAAAGATCACAGAGACCAGGACTAGTGCCTGAGGACTGAAGAAAGCAAATGTCACCCCAGTCTTCAAACAGGGCAAGAAGGAGGATGCAAGGACCTCTCAGCCAGTCAGCCTCACCTCAGTCCCTGGAAAGGTGATTGAGCACCTCATCTGGAGGNGAAAAGCAGCTCTGAGGAGAAGGAGCTGGGGGTTTTCCCATGAGCCAGCAGTGCCCTTGTGGCCAAGGCCACTGGTAGCCTGGAGTACATTAAGAAGAGCATTGCTAGCAGGCCAAGGGTGATGATCCTGCCCTTCATCTTGGCCTTGGTGAGGCATATCTGGAGTGCTTTGTTCAGTTCTGAGCACTTCAGTACAAGAGAGACATGGAGTTCCTGGAGTTTGTCCAGCAGAGAACTCTGAAGATGATTAAGGGACTGGAGCATTTTTCTTATGAGGAAAGGCTGAGGAAGCTGGGCCTGTTCATTGTTGAGATAGATGACTGAGAGGGGACCACATCAATGCCTGTCAGTATCTGAAGGGAGGATGTCTAGAGGATGGACCTATCCTGTTCTTGGTGCTGCCAAGCAACAGGACAAGTGGCAACAGGCAGAAACTGTACAGGGAGTTTTACCTGAATATGAGGAAGAATTTCTTTACAGTGTGGGTGACCCATAATGGGACAGGTTGTCCAAAGATGTGGAGTTTCCCTCACTGGAGATATTCAAGAACCATCTGGATGCAATCTTGTGCCATGTGCTCCAGAGTGGTCCTCCCTGAGCAGGACAGTTGGACCAGATGACCCACTGGGGTCCCTTCCATCACAACCCATTCTGTGATTCTGTGAGTCTGCGATTCAAGCAGTTCTGTGATTCATGCCATTACTGACTACTACCATACCAGACATGCTGGAACTGGAACATGTGGACTGGAGTTAAAGGCAACCCAGTGGTGCCACAATTGATATCAATGATGCATCTTTCTCAATCTCTTTGGCAGCACAGTGAAGACCACAGTTTGCCTTCACTTAGAGGGATGTCTAGTACAGCTGAAATCACCTGCCTCAGGGTGGAAATAGAGCCCTAACATCTATATACTGATCCAGACACCTTTGGACAAATTGAGTCAAAGGTCATGGTCTAAATTAGCTAATTAGCCTTTTACAGCAATGGTCCATAGACTAAGGAAATTATATCTGTGGGTATAATTACCAAGAGACAGGAAAGGTGATTAGGAATTGTTAGATCTGGTATGAAACAAATTGTATGGAATCTGGGGTGTATACTGTCCTGATTTTGGCTTTGATGGACTTAATTTTCATCTTAGTAAGTGGTAAAATGCTGTGTTTTGGATTCAGTATGAGAATAATGTTGATAACACAATGATGCTTTTGACTGCTGCTGAGCAGTGTTTACCCTGCGTCAAGGACCTTTCAGTGTCCTTTTCTCTGCCAGTGAGCAGGTGTCCACGAAGCTGGAAAGAACCATGGATAGGACAGCTGACCTAAATGGGCCTAAAGAATATTCCATACCATAGAACATCACGTCTAGTATATAAATGAGGAACAGCTGTGTGGAAGGGGGCCAATTTCTTTCTGGGCTGGGCATCATTCTGTGGGTAGTGAACAACTGTATTGTGCATCACTTTTTTCTCTTGAGTTTTACTCTCTCCTTTTCATTAAAATTATTATTGCTGTTATCATTATGATTACTGTTATTGTAATTATTGCTATTTTTGTCATTATTATTGTTAAGACTATTATTAATTTTTATTTTGTTTCAATAATTAAATGGTTCTTATATCAACTCACGAAGTTTACTTTTTGTCCTTTGGTGCTCTTCCCACTGGGAGGGTTAAAGGAGAGAGATGAAATATGTGATCCTCAGCCGGGATGGGGATTAAGCTTAGCTGGCTGCAGTTAAGCTATGATACCTGGCCAAACAGAAAAGAGGCCAGCTTTCTACCACTAATAAAAAGGTTTCTCTGCTCACTGCATGAGAATAAGATTGGAAGCTACTTAACTTCGCAATTATGTCTTATCCAGATGTTCCTTATTTCCCTGTTTCTGTTGTCTGCTGCTCTTTGTACAAGTGCTGCTTTTGGAGCCCTAGCATCCTGCAGCTCGGAGAGAAAGGATGTATGTGTTTTGAGAACCAACAGTGTGTTTTACTAGTTTTAAATACAACTGGCAAGCTGAAGCACGTTAGTCCTAGTAACATAATTAGAATGATGAACTGCCATATTTGATACGTGTATCCTAAATTAAATTCTTGCCTTGCTCCTCCTCTCCCTTATTTGAGTTCACTTGTCTTCAGAAATCAGTGGGTCCCTTGATGCTTCTTTTCAAACTATGCCATCTGTCTGTAGGCACTTGTTCTTCAAAGTAGTAATACTACCAACATTAAAGGATTGCTAACTTATATGCAGAAATATGTAGTTGAAAGGGAATTCCTCTCTTTTGAGTGTTCATACACATCAATGCATTCTCCTATGGAAATTATTAACATGTTTTTCTGCAAGGCAGATAAATTAACCATCACTGTAGTATTGTAAAGTGAAGTAAAACTTTTATCCAGATGACTTTCCTCCTCTATGTCATTCTTCCATTGCATCTTACCTTCAAGAATCTTAGAGAAGTTTGCAGATAGCAATAATTTCCTAGCACTGCTGAGAACCGTAGGAGATTGAGCCTTACACTACAGGTGATGGATGTAAGGTACAGGAGAAATTATTCACTAGGTATTTATCAACAAACAGCCATTGTATGGCAGAACTGAGTATATACCAGAAAGGTCAAGAATTTCTCACTGGCTTCCATCTATCCAAATGGCCAGGACACACTTTCTATGTCTGCACAATCAATTTGACAATGTGAGAAAAAAAATTAAATTGCCTTGGCTGTGCTGTGTACTTATTGGATTCTGCAGGATGAAGATGCATTATAACTCAAAAGGCTTGAAACATATTGTGCTTCTAAGCTTCGTAAAGTATAAAGGTGGACTCTACAGCAGAAGAAATGTTTAGGTGTGAAAGGAGCTCAGCAATACACAGTCTAAATTAAATGATTAGCTCCTGCTGAGCAGCAGCATAACAAAATCCTGTGGTCACTTTCTCTGTGGACAGATCACAGGCTCATATATCAAAGTTATATTTGACCACTTCATGCAAACCAACAAGCTTGGAGCCTTGACAATTTCCAGTGCTTGCCACCTTCTCTGTGAAGAAGATATATATCCATATCCAATCTGAACTTTCCCTGATGCCTTAAGTCATTCCCTCAAGTCTTTTTAGCACACACAAAACAGAAGAATTCAACATCTCAGTCTCTGCTTTCCTTCATGACAAAAGTGTAGACAACAATGAGATAATGCCTCAGTCTATACTTCAGTAAGATGGAAAAGCCTATCATCTTCAGCTCCTCTCTAGTTCTTTCACCATGGATGTTGGCCTCCTTAGGACACATTATAATATATTTTTAAAAAAAATTTGGGGAGCCCAAAACTGCACACAGTACTCAAGGTGAGGCTGCAGCAGTGCTGAGTATATTGGGACAATCACTTCTTTTGGCCAGTTAGTTATACTGCACTTGATATACCCCAGGATGTTTTTGGCCCTTTTGGCTGCTAGAGCACATTGCTGATTCCCATTGAAATAATCATAGCCCAAAATTCCTCTGTCTCTTCCTACAGGGCTGCACTCCAGAATCTGGTTCCCCAGTCTATATATGCATTTTGAATTATATTCAAAGGTAAAAAGTGAGACATGTTCTTGTTAAATTTTATACTGCTGATGATCTTACAGCACTCTAACCTTTTAAACATCTCTCTTTTGTCTCTATACTTAAGGCAACCAGTTTCTCCTCCTAGTTTAATGTTGCCTGCAAACTTACTTAGAGTGCGTTCCACTTCTGTGTCCTGGTACCTGACATAAAAAACATAAAAGCACTATGCTGAGAGCCCTGAAAACAGCACTAGTGACTGGCCATGGCCAAATTTTACCCCCTTTACTACAACTCTTTAAACACAATCCTTCATTCAATTTTTCACCCACTATATTGTGTATGTATCCACTTGTATGCTGGACATTTTGACCAGAAGGACAATGTCAGAGGCTGTATCAAAAGCTCTACTAAAAATAAAAAAACCCCCACATTCACTGCCTTCCTTTTGTCCACTAGACAGTAACCTTAGAAAGGCATGCCCTTCAGGAACGCAACTTGGCTTTGAATGATGACTGAATTATCTTTCAAGTGTTTTACAAGGGCTCCAAGATAACCTACATAATATTATCATGAACTAAAGTGAAAATTATTGAAATTAAGTTTTGGCCATATGAATTTTCTCCCTACTGTGTCAAACAACATTTCTATAATCATCCTGTGCAGCCCAATATTGCTTCTGAAGTCCACACACTTTCCTTTTCTATATGAAAGTCATATGAATTCCTGACCCATGGTAAATATCAGTTTGGACTATGTGTTCTGTTTCACTCAGTTCCCATTCAAGGTTCATAGTTTGACTGGAAATTGCATTTTTAATCTCAAGTGTAAAAAATATGTTTTAATTCTAGTAGCATAGTACAGCATAAATTTCTGTATTACTTACACTTTATGGGCCTTTAAATAAAAAATCCCAGTTACTAACCTCCCCACCCACCTCTTATAAGCACCTCTCGTTGACTTTTGAGAACAAAATTTAGGAGAATAAGGATTTCAATTCTGTATGAAATTACCATCCTACAATTTAAATCTAATTCTGCAAAACTATGCTTTTGCAAAAGATTCTAGTTCAGAATCATTCATGATTTAAAAGCATATGTTATTGGTAATCTTAAAAGCTCTGAAGCCATGTAAGAATTCAAGAGTTCTAAAAAAGCAACAAAATGGAAAACTGGCAAATACTGGAATCCTATAAAAATAAAAATACCTCATGAAAATCTTTCTTGCTTCTTTCCAGCTTGGCAGACTTTTGACAAGTAGGTTAATGAGCTATTTCTTCAAGTATCTCTTTGTACCTGGGA
The DNA here is from genome assembly GCA_013399915.1 of Illadopsis cleaveri. Taxonomy (NCBI): domain Eukaryota; kingdom Metazoa; phylum Chordata; class Aves; order Passeriformes; family Timaliidae; genus Illadopsis; species Illadopsis cleaveri. The sequence goes on from VXBB01002422.1 coordinate 26,533, forward strand.
AGAGGGTGTTAAATAAGTTCATTTGGTATAAAACTGCAATTGAAAATGCTGGTAAAAAGAGACTCCGTTTTCTGCATTAATGAGTACTTAAAAAACCCCAAACTTCAGTATGTTTTTGTGTTTAAAAGTTGTGAAGACACTCCAGATTCTCTTCCCTGACATAGAAGATGCCTAAAATACGTTTTTGAAGTGAAAACTTCTCTGTCTAGCCTGAATGCACTGCTCTTGCTAAAGGGAATTAATGATTTCAAAACAGTCAATAGTCTTAATAAGAGTGGAAAGATTCATTAGTAAAGCAGGAGATACAGAATAGATGATAATGTCCTGGTAGTAATGTTCAGGCCAGGTCTATCAACCTGATAGCTGGATACCTTGGCACAACAGACCTGGAGAACCCAATTTTCACCTGTCAGAGGACAAGTAGGAATTATATTTCATATGACTGAGAAATAACATCCAGAAGGAATAGTTCATATTTACATCTATTTACAAAGTGGTGAACACTGTGGGCGGTGTCCTATATCAGAAATTTGGTTTGACAATCATGAAATCCAGCTGGACCTGAAGAAGGAGTTTTGTTTCCTTTCAGAATGCCAGCAAAGCCTGTAGGTGTCCTTCTGATGCTTCAGGTCTACTAGGAAATAAGACCTGGTGCAATATATTTGGTTTTAATTAGGATATGAAACACTCTATAATAATTAATTTATTTTTTATCTTCATACCCCCCACCAGTGATTCTGCAAAAATATTGGCATGCATTATTCCTGTGTGCAGAGCCTAGCCTGCTTTAAAAAAAATAAAGTCAAAGCCAGAACATCTGCTTTTGTCAAGGGAAGACAGTAAAGGCATCAATCCAAAGTCTTTGTTAGTTGTTAAGTCAGTTGTAATGCTCTTCCCTTTGCCACAGCAGTCACAAGAAGCAGCTTTCATTTGTTATTCAAAATAATTTTTATGCTGGCAATATTTTGCCATTTTTTTTCTTTTTCTAGATACTATTTTCAACAATGCTAGTTCTTCCTCTTGTTTTCTGACATCTGTTTGTGAACACTTGCTAATTACGACAAGCAATGCCATCTCCTCAGTTCACACTATTTTCTCCATCAGGTGTTGGCTGAATGTAGAAGAGCAGTCTGGGGTTTACACCATGAGTGATTAACTTGCATTACAATTGAGATAGAGCAGCATGTTAGCCTTCAACACAATGTTCCTCAAGAAACAATACAGATAGTAAAGATTCATTTCTGAGACACTGATGTGTTGCCTATTTCTTACCTTTTGTAAGGCGGCATCACAAAACCTTCCATGTTTTCTGTTCATCTGTAGAGTGGTTACATTTTTAGCCATAAGTAAATAAGTAAAATGTGTTCAGCATACAATAATTTTCCTTTAATTCAGCTGTGTGTGAAACAGATTGTGTGACTCAATATTAGTATTATTTATATAGAACAGTTTATATCTAACTATTCATATGCAGTGTACTACACTATTTTTCTCAAGACCTAAAGGGTACAGATTTCTTTACACTTCTTGCTTACAGGAATAAAAAAATTCTGGGTTTTTTTGAAGTTCTTTGGGACACTATGAATAATGCTCCTATCTCTGCATGCAGTAGACCTATAGACCTATTAAAGATTAGAATGTTATGTGGTCCAGATATGAAGCCTGACTTCTGCAGTTGAGAGATACAGCAAAAGAATGCAAGTTGTCTCAATTTCTAGAGATGGAAGAACATAGATTTATAAATGAAAACACTGCCTGAATAATTTTACCTTCAAATGCATCTTTTTGAAGCTATTTTTGAAATGTTTTTTATTAACATTTCGTAAAATTCCAGTAATTGCAGTGCAGAAGTTCTGCTCTGCTTTTTGTTTAACTATATGACCATGATGATGAAAATAGATTGTTCCCTGGAAATTAGCTGCTTACTTCACTCAGACTGTACTTTGCTTAAATTTTCAGTAATTCTGAGATTCCCCAGCCCACTCTGTAGGTAGGTGGTTTTCCTTAAAAGCAAACAGAACATCCTAATTAATTAATTAATTAAAAAAGGAAAAATTTATTACCTTTTAATTGTTACCAAAAAGCCAACCAAACTCTCTTGAACCTGTTAGAGAACCAGCATAAATGTTTATAACTGTTATTATGTCCACAGATTCCTCTCTGCTAAACAATGACTTCCACCAAATTTAATAAAATTTTATTGCAGACTTACCTACCAAAAAGCAGAATTTAATTTAATAATTCCGTGGATTTTCTAAAACAAGTTTTTACAGAATCCTTTTGTTTTCATTCTGGTAATGGTTTCATAAGGACAAATTGGAAAGTTTTGGAAGTGCCTGCATTAACCTATCTTTGGGATAGGATGTGCTCTGCAGTGATGTCCTGGAAGTGCTTGATCTGTACAGCAGTATTCATAATTATGGCCAAACAATTTCAGCCGCCTATACTCTCATGCTGCTGTAGGAAACAAATGCTGATCAACACCATTTTTGGATCAGGTAAGAATTATGGATGTCACTGTAAGGCCTTTGATATTCTCCCCCACAACATTCTTACCTCTAAATTGCAGACATAAGGTTTTTGTGGAGAAGGAATTGACTGACAGCTCCACCCAACTGTTGCCATGAGGGTGGTGAGGCATTGAAACAGATTGCCAAGAGGAGCTGTGGATACCCCATCCATGGAAGTGTTCCAAGTCAGGTCTAGTGAAAGTTGTCTCTGTTCATTGCAGGGCAGTGGGACTCTATGAGCTTTAAAGGTCCTTTCCAACCCAAAACATTCAGTGATTTGATGATTCTTTATTTAATGTATATGCCATTTGGAGAGAAGAAGGACCTAGGGTAAGGGTGTCAGTAAATTATTAGATTACAGGCATATGCAACATTCTTTATCTCTGTTACTAGCATGTGTATAACTGAAAATATGATGCTGCCTTCCTATTAAATTGTAGGGCAATGACATATGAACTAATGGCATTGCTCTGCATTCACACCCCACCCCTGTACAGAGAGCAAGCTTCAACTCCTTGTACTTAATCATCCCTATAATAATGGTTTATATTATAAATTCTATCACAGTTTGTACAGAGACAGATGAGCAGCTGTGGATGCCTTTGGATGTTAGACAACGAGTGGATATTTATCATACCAAAATCTGGACACTTTTATATTAAATAGATGTCAGTAAAGCATTGTACAGTTTATAATACTAATTAAATTGTTGTATTTTTAGTATGGAAACCTTGAAAACTACAAGGCTTGATCTATGATGAATGATGCAGTCATTTTTGTACTGTAGGGTTAATGGCTTTTCTTGCCATGCAGGACTAATTTAAGGAAGGTTCATTCCAGACAGTCTAAGACTCTTCTTAGTTTCCTTTCTAGTGTAGAAATATAATACCAATAAGACAGTTTTCCTGAATACTTTAGCCTTTTTTTTAAAGTAACACAATGACAGTAGTTATTGTGTATGATGTGGGTCAAATTATTCTACCTTTTGTGTGAAAGGAAAATAACTTTTCCAAACAAGAATAATTATGAAGTATTGAATTCTTTCAAGTATTTGACCCTGTCTGTCTATCAGTGTAAAAGTCTTGTGCTTCAAAACAGGAAAAGGCAATGAGCATCTGTGATTCCTGAGACCATACGTGAGATGGAAAAGAAGCCCTGAGTCACCCATAGAGGATAAATCCACTACTGGAATGGACCAAGCACAATACAGCATCTTCTGTGATAGAGAAGCTCCTATAGCATCCGTTCCTTCTCTGATGCATTTTTTTCCAGCACATGTGCGCAAGCAAATTGGTGCCTACCTCCAACATGAACCCTACAGAGGTCCACTTAAAGGATGAAGAGTTCTTAGATTTTCTGAGCATTACTGTCTAATGGCTATGCTTAGAATACCACTTACATACAGACACAATGCTGAATTCACAGTGATCATAGCTACTTTCATTCAAAAATGAGCAAGTGAAAAGCACCCCATTGCAGAAGAAAGGTAAAGTGTGAAGACAAAATTTCATTGACTTCAGGATAGGAAGGAAAACGTATGAGAGGTGAAAAGTGGGTCAGATAAGTGTGATGTTAGAACTACAGTGTAAGCTTAGGAAAAATCAAAGTAGAGCACGATCACAAAAATTACCTAGGTACCGTGGAATAGTGTATCAACAATAAAGAGATGAAAAAATTGTTGCTTTGCTGTGGTATGTTTGATGCAGCCCTTGGTGGGGTTTGCCCTGGCACACTGGTGACTCACACTGAGCCTGTTGCCAACCAGCACCCCCAGGTCC
>VXBB01002424.1:0-29872 GCA_013399915.1 Illadopsis cleaveri
GCCTTCTGCCCCCTAGAATTCTGCACGGACCAAGATTCCTCCCAAATGCAAGATACCACAAGTTGGAACCTTGGCTGCCCTTGGGGTGCCAAACGCCTCCTACAAACTGACATCAGGAACCTGGGGGGCTGAGTTGAGTTTCCCCTGGACATTCAAATCAATTCAATCAAATTGAATCAATAAATATTTTAGCTGCCTTTCTTAGAAGTTTGTCTTTTCACAGTGGAACCAGGATTTCATCTAATGGAATTGCACTGTCAAAACTATCAGAAATGAAAAACTTTGACAAAGTATTTTTAGTTTCATCAAGAAAACTGCAGTACAGAAATACACTTAGAACATGGAATATTACCTTCTGCTCTTTTATTTTCATGTGCTGAAATTCCTGTATTTCAAGTAACAGTAAAGCAGTTAATGGGTACATAAATGCCTCTCGACTTCTGATGTCATGGTGACCGTGTTCTTTCTTGTGTTACTTCGCGGTTTGGATCCTGGATGTTTAATATGTTATGATGCCAAAATATGCAGTTTCTAAAGAGCTAAAAATGTAAGAGAGAAGATTGCTAGAGCTAAGCTATTCCTTGCTGTGTCCTTCATCTTTTATAGTGTGTGGTACATGTGACCAGTTTATCACAGAATATCCTTATGCCCTTTTTCTCTCAACCTCAGCTGAATGTCTGCAGCTGGACATTCCCTGCAGGTACTGTGGCCCTTGGAGATCTCTCACTGGAGCAGATTTGTTTGAACAGGAGGAATAGGGAGGGACCTTAATCACTAACCCCCTCCTGCTGCTGAAGGGACAGGAAAAAAGTTGAGTTGAGCCCAGGAACACATGGGGAGGAGCTATTGGGTTTTATTTGTTTCCGTTTCTCACTGTCTAAATGTATTTTAAATAGCAATACCTTTAAATTCATCTTGGCCAGCTCTGTTCTGTCCTAGATGGTGTCCAGTAAGTGATCTTCTGTCCTTTACCTTGACACATGAACTCTTTCATCTTATTTTCTCCCCTTGTCCTCCTGAGGAGATGGCAAGTGGGCTGAGCATGTGGGTGAGTGTTTGAATGCTGGCCAAGTGTTATCCACCACACATTTGCATTTAGATTATACAATATCTATTTTTCCCAGATTAAATTATAATTGAGCCTAAATTAATTTCTTACTTTGCATTTCTATTGCATATTCTAAAATTATTAAATCCAATCTCTTTTTATAGACTGTCTCTTCATTGCCACAAGTGACAGAGTATTTTTACCTTATCAAAAAGTGGGTGAATGCCCTGCTGCACTTTCTTTTGGGTTAATACACATTTCCTCTGGAAAAGACTTAAAACAGAAAGTCAGGGACCTGTGAGCTTGTCCTCGGATTCTCCATGGGAACAGAGGTAGTATTCCTGATTATTTCAGTCCTCCTAAATCTGTCATTTCTTTGTGGAGCAGCAAGAAACTACTAAAGAATCTACCAAAAATACCATGGTTGTATGACCAGGATGAATCAACAGTTTCAGAGATGATGATAAGAAGTGTTTAATTTTGCTGTTTGATTGTGAGCTACACACTGTATTTGTTAGACAGTGTTTTGGTCCAAAAAAATCTGAAAAAACCTCTCATTGACTATACTTTTGCATCTCCCCTTCAAATACATGTAGAGATCCCTTCAGAGACCAGAAAAGCACTTTAACATGGTTAACTTGCCCTTTTCTCCAGGTGGCATTCTTGGGTGTTACCAGTTCATGGTGTGAGAGATACATGTGATTATCTTCTTCTCCCTGCAAACTGTGGAGCATCTCCTAGGCTTAGATAAATTTCTGTATTATTTCATTGAAGGAAGCCAAAATTTGAAACTGGCTATTATGGAAACCACAAAGAACTACCCAAAGCTACAGTATGTGCACAGTTCCAGTATTTATACTTTACCTGTCTGCAGTCTGGGAGGATGGGATCCTTCAGCCGAAGCCATTTGAAATGTATGGATCTAGATTAAAACAGTTGTTTCAAGAATTCTTTACAGAGGTAGTTGCTGGCAGGGGGCACTTCATCTCAAAGTCTGTCTGTATTAATGTGTCTGAGATACCTCATGTACATGAAGTAGTATTTACTCTTTCATTTCCCTACTTTGCCTCCCAGTGTCTCTCCTGGTTGGCGTGGGCCAGTTCCAAATCGTAACAGTTTAAAGTCTAGATTTGGTAGAAAATTTAGTTCACAGGAATGTCAAATGCTTGTTTTTAACTTAATGAGGTAAATATTTGCCTTTTTAAGCTTCTTGGGAGTTTACACTTCTGTTGAATTACCACTACTGACATCCTTGCATTGCCAGTGGAGGCAATAATTAAGTATATAACAACATTAATATTTTCAATTAACTTCAAGAAGCAAAGTCTGGGTCATCTCTCATAACTTAATTATTAACTCTTTTCCTGTATCCCTGCAGTGCATATTCTGTACGAAGCACAAGGAACAGTGGCTGAAATTTTCAAGTGCTGCTTTTCAGACATTTATTCATTGTACATCTGTTTCAAGGTGAGTGGGGTTGCTTCTAATAGAATATCAACAATATGCAACCATATTTTATGCGTATTGTATTGTTTTATAAATTCTACATTTATGAATGCCTTGAAGAAGTATTTTTATAACCTTGATGTACATGCGTAGAGCTGCTTCATGTTATGAATTCATTTCCAGATTTCAGTGGCTGGTTTCCATTGGATATCAGGCAGAATTCAATGCTGCAAAATCTCATGTCAGTGTTCCAAAATTACAGAATGGTTGCTCTCAGCCCTAATTCTCTAGAAACTACAGAATTGCATGTCACCTCTGCTGCATGTGATGTCATTTCAGTTTTCCTTCACTGCTGAAGCCTAAAATTTGTTTGTTCTTTAGCTTTTTTTGGGGTGCATCAGTAAATAAAGACGTGTAATATTCAGTAATATGTATTTGTATACTTGAGGTTGTTAAAGTGTAGTTGTGGTATAAAGTTGTTGGTGAGAAAGAAAATATCTATGCTGGGAAATAACTGCTCTTTTAATTTCTGAGACAAAAACTTCGCTAATTCATTCCACTGCAGGTTGTAAAAACTCAGTAACTTTATGCTTTTTACTTTGTACGTGAATTCACATGTGTTGTGGATTTGGAGTGAAACAGTTAAGGAAACACTGCATGCCATTGAAAGAGTTCTTGTGACTTTTTTTATTGCAGATTAAGTAACACATTTTCATAGGTAGGTCTGGCTTTGCTGGACATTTCCTTGAGAATGAAGCAATTATTATCAGCTAGCACTCCCTCTCTGGGTCTGTGACTCTTGGTACCAAACTGCTTGGGCTGTGCTAAGGCAGTGCTGGGGAAGAGGGGGATCTTTGGGTTGTTGATAGAAGTGAGCCAGGAGGAAAAATACATACAGTTAAGCACAGATATAAATAATCTTTTTTTCACAGCTCTGCATTTCTCTCTCTGTGTGAACTGTTGCGTGCTCAAACTCCTCTGTTCAACAGTCATTTGACCCTGATCATTCTAGAACTTCATCATCCCTTCTCCAGCACTGAGGCTTGAGATTCCTGTTCCTCAGTCTGGTCTCCAGCCCAGTTAGGCTTGTGCTACATTTCTGATAATCATAATGAGAAAAAAGCATGTGAACATAAGATTGCCTGTAGGATGACCATGAAAGGATCACCTCCCTGGCCACTGAGGGGCTGTGCATACTGTCTCATTCAGGGTTAATGTAGTGGTGCTTAGCCTGGTCTTGGAAGATTGAAATCCCACTAGAAGGCAGTCTGTATGTGGAGATATTCCAGAGGAAGCAAACTTGTTCTGCTTTCAACATGAAAGACAGTATTATTCTGAATAGCTGAACTTTGTGGTACATTATTCATGGGTTATTAGAACTTCTGCTTCATCAGAAGCTGTTGTTAATTTTTACTACCTTGCTTGTCTTCCAGCAGATTCTGAAGAGAACTAAGTGTTTTGTTCACAAAGATTGCCTTGCATTCATTTTAGGGACTCCAAGTGTCTCCAGCTGTCTTTGTGTTTGTTTTAGCAAATCTTCTGGGGCTAATGAGCAATTAGAAATTCATTAAGCCTGGAGAAATACCAGGTCACATTAGATGCTACTGTTCCAATCTAGCTAAGCAGCAATTCTGCTGAGTTAAGTGGGCAAATGGACACACCTGACTGCTTGTTTCTGCTGCTTTATGGGCTGTTAAATGTGAGGACTCAAGCCCTCACTATGGATCCTTTTGCCAGAGAGTCCTTAAATCGGTGGTGTGTGCTGCACACACACACAGGGAATTCCTGTGAACTGTGACTCACACTAAAATCAGAGTATCCTGTATTCAGTTGCCTGCTGAAGGATAGCCATGGTTCTGGAAGCTTCTCTGCCACCTTGAGACTCCATTAGAGAAGCCTTCAGTATGAAACAACAGATCCTCCTAATATTTTGGAATGAACATTTTTAAGAAACTTGTATTTTTTTAAAAAAATATTCAACTGGAATAGAGTCTTCTCCCTGAAGGTATTGAAAATAGAAAAGTTATTCACACTGCACATGCAAACTCTTCTGGGTAACTTGTGTGACAGGTCTTGGACAAGATCCTGTACCATATACTGTTTCTTGAAAAAATGCAGACTGCAGTCTGTGCAGCTGTTTCAATTTTCCTTTGTTTCCCACAGTGCCCATCTGAAATACTTTACCTGTGAATAAACTCATGAATGACTAAAGTGTGGAAAAGCACTGAGCAATAATGGACTCTACAAAAAACCACTGAATTGTTAAACCTAGGAATCATTAAGAGGATGGCAGGAAATAAAAGCAGATTTGCTGTCATTCCCAATATGAACATGACTTGATTTCAGTATCCTTACAATGCTGATAAACACACTCACATGCTGTTCGTGGTTTCTGTTTCAGAAATAGAATGTATTTCTACCAATTAATACTGAAGAGAATATAAACAGTTTTGACTGGTTTTTTTGTTCAAGTAGGACACCAAGGGAATTCAGAGAATAATCTATTTTTCCATATTAGACTATCTGCAAAATTATTTGTACTAGTTCTGTGTGGATACTTGTAACCCAAGGGGTTTAAAACCTTGAATATGTTCTTCCCCACTTGTGACAGTGACCTTGGAAGATCATGGACAGACATGCTTACTTCTGTAGAAAGCTTGACCAATTGTAGTTGCTTCTTACACAAGCAGATGCTTTCCTGTGTACATCATGCCAAGGCAGAGGTTTTAGATCCATAATGCTTTTTCACACTACGTGGAATTACATTCATTTTGTGGAATGGCTTATGAATTTCTTTAATTTTCAATGAGATACATAATTTCATGTGAAAATGTATCACTTTGGGGTAATCTGGATGACTAGGCATGAAACGCTTTAGACAACTGTAGTTCTGGCATATTCATGAAAATATTAAGGGCTTCTTGTAGGAATCATTCCCTAGAGAGATGCTCTCGCTTTTGCGTTATAATCTACTCAGGCTTCTATAGACAAACTCACCAAGGTTCAAAGGGTTGTGTTTCACCTGAGCTACCACTGTATGCAGCTTCACACAGTAACCTCCCAGTTTTCTGCCAGTGTTGGGGGGCTGCCTGTGTGAGATGAGAGGGACTTTCCTGCAGCTGGGCTTTTCTTTCATTGACATGTCTCAGTCTCAACCTCTGTGGTGTGACAAGGTTGTGTCATTCAACCTGATCTGTGTAAACCCAAGAAACAAAAACCCAGGTCCTGGAGGCTAAAATAGGACTGAAACTAATCTGTACTAATAAAAATGGGCGACAGGCTGAGACTGAAAATTATTTCAAAGACTGAATTCTTGACACGCAAAGCCTTGTTGTCAGCTTTAGGTATTAACATATTTGCTACTACAAATCAGGCATTGTGTCTCTATGGGCATCAGATAATCTGATGTCAGAAGCTCAGTTACTGACATGCTGCCAGCTGCATAAATACGCTTAGGAGCATCTAAGCAAAACGTGGTGGAATCTGACATTTGTTCACATGGGTTAAATAGCAACAGGTGTCATCATTCTGTTAGGCTGACAAAGTTCAACCGCTACACTCAACAGGCCACAAACCTGACAATCCCTGAAATCAGAGTTTCTAGGCACCACATTTCTGCATTTGGTCACTTACCCACTGTCCTTTTGTTTCCAAAATCTGAATAAAATGTACCCCTCAGTTTGCAAAGTGGTTAGTGGAAACAACAAGTGTATAAAATTGTCTCTGAATTTTGTGGTGAGTTACATATCAAAGTTGTGTCTCCTCCCTGGTGTCTTGTCCCACTGTATTGCAGAAGCTGTTCTTTCGGCTGGGTCCAGCATTTGGAACATAAGTCAATGGATCAGGTCGGATCAAGTATCTACAAAAAGAAATCACAGCTGTAACTAAAACAACATGCTGCAAGCCAGGGTAAGTGCATAGAGTTGTAATGTTGAAAAGATCTAAGCAAGACTTAGAGACTTACTTTGAAGGTGCTTGGTTTAGTTGCCGTGGTAGCATTGGTTAGGTTTTTTTCAATTTAAAATACAGAGTGAGAGGAGGATGACAGGTTTATAATATTACGAATATATGTATCATATACTTATATGTGTATTTTAAGTCTATACATATATAGTATAATTAGATGTCTCTTTAAATAGAAGTCTACATCATTTTTTTTTTTTTTGCAGGTCTTGTGAATATTTTTTTGTGTGTGTGCTTTAACTTACACTATATCATTCAGCTCTAATCTTGTATCTGGAGAAGGGTTGATCAGGATGTAAGAAAGGGTGTTCTGATGATCATTCATTTCATCTAGAGGACAGGGAAAAAACTCCAAATAAATTACATTTATAAATTAATTGTGAGAAGCATTACTTCTGACATATTAATTTGATGAAAGTTCATAGAAGTGTAAAAAAGTGTCTGGTGTCAGAGTGATTTCAAGTAAGTTCAGCAATTTCTTTTCAACTGTACTCATATCAAAACTACCTGACATTATTATCTTTTGAGTTATGAGCTCTAAAAACATCCTATTTTCTAATAGTTTAAAAATCTTCTGGTTTTTTTTCAGTCATAGCAATTTGAATGCAACCCAGTTTCAGTGGATATAGCAATCTCCTACAGCTTAGGTAAGTTTGTGGTGCGCAGGGACTCCTGTGCTTGGCTGGCATCAAGTTCAAATGATGACCAAGGTTAAATGCAGGTGTATGGCATTCTCATCCATTTCCAGATTTGGTCAACATAAACCCTTTTTTCCCTTTTTCTTTTTATCTAGGAAGCACTTCCCTTTTATCACCTGTGCCAAAGGCTTGGAATGTGAAGGCTGTATAAATGGTAATTGGTATGTCTCCTGCATTTTTAACTGTTCTCCTAATGATGGGTTGAAATGAAGGCTGATAATTTTTATTTTTAATGTTCAAGCTACACTTTTATAGCTGCCATTGCAATATCTTTTGTATAATTTTCTCTTGGCACATTCCTTGGACTGCTGCAGTGAGACTGGTTTTAATCTTATCAGACTAAAGAGGAGAGGCAAAAGGAGAGGCAGTGCTTCTGTGTTCAATCCTCTCTAGCTTTTTAGGAAAACGTGTAACTCGGATTTAGATAACTGTAAACAGGTAAAGCATTTAACTACCAAGATTTTGCTGCTTTGTAGATGGTATCTTATAGTCCTAAATTTGAGTAATGAAATGAATATTTACTTTTGGCTTTTAACTAGGATTTGAAAAGAAAAGCAGGAACATAACAAAGTTTTCTTGTTACTAATATAAATATGAATTTAATTTACAAAACATTTTTGTGTTTGATCCAATGTTATTGTGGCCTGTGAAACCCCTGGAAAATATTTAGCCCTGAATCTTTCTGCAGAGAGTCGTATAGAAAGATCTAAGAAAGAAGGCATAGAAATTATCCAGACAGGGTGTGGAATGAAGACCCTGTATTTACAGATCTAGAAATTCCTGGTGTTTCTAGGAAATTAGAACCCATAGTCCTGGGATTTCCACTCAACATGCTACAGGGCCAAGGCCAGAGAAAGGCAACCTGGCCAGCTGTGGTGCATGTGTTAGAAAGTGTTACAGAGCTCTTGTCCATAGCTTAAAACCCCCAAAACAATCCTACAGACTAAAAAGCAACCTGACATGAGCCTTGCTGGAGAATGATTTGATGGATAAAAATGGCATCTAAAGACCTAATGAAACATGCTTTCTAAAAATGACTTCCTTATGATACTTTGGCATTACTTTTGAAAACTGCAAGGAAAAGGCAATATCCTTCACAGATGAACAACTCCCTGCCTTGACATAAGAGTGAACTTCACAACAGCCCTGTCTTCTCTTTATTTCAAGAGGTTTGTAGAAATATAGTGCAACTGTTCAATGACTAGGGAATGTTTATAAATTCAGCATTAACATTTCATCTACTAAATATAAATGTGACTGATATGCTGCCTTATGAGCCCTTCCATATCAACATAGGAATGGGTGATAATGGAATGCATTAAAAATATTCCAAGTTACTCTTGGTAAATGAAAAAAAAAAACAAAAAACCCGCAAACAACCCAAACCTAAACCAACAAAACAAAAAGCATTATGGTAAACTTAGTGTTTTGGCTGCGTAATTTCTTACAAATAACTTCAGCTCACACCATGCTAACGTTGCTATTGAAGTACTGTAATAGTGGTACCGTATCCTGCTGGAGAAAGGCCCAGGTGCTTCATTCTGTTCTTCACGAGTTCAGCAAGCTCCTGCCTTTCTGACCTCCTGTAGAGGTTCATTCTCTGCTGGTTGATCTTCTCAGCAGTTTTAGCAGAGTGCCTGGGGGCCCTCCTGCTCAGGCGCCGTGCCCACTGCATGCTCTTCCTGCGCAGCAGCGGGTGGTCGGACTGGTCACTGGAAGTGGAGTTCCGGTGATTTCCACGGCAGCCAAACTGCTCTTTGGTGTCTTTGGTGTCCTCCCACTCCTCCACGCTGATGGAGATTTGAGACTTGAAAATGACAAGAGAGATGAAAGGCTGTATTAAAAGGAAGCAGGTGAAAATGTTCTCTCCTCTTTCCGACAGCACACTTGGACATGGGGTTTGGCTGCAATGGAGCTGAGGGGATTGCTAAGCTTTGTATTTAGTAAGTGTTCCTGAACGGGGCACCCTTCACTAGACTTTGACTTCTCATGTAAAAAGCTCATTTATAATACAAATACTTTTATCAAGTGCAAAGGCAGTTAAGTGTTATTATGTGCCCAATCGCACTGGGATTCTGAGAAGAGCAAATTTAGCCTTCTGATATTGCCCTTCCTGAATCTAGGAATCAGTTCTGAAAGACTTCTCCACTTTCTTCCCACTCTGTGTATTTTCAGGAATCCAAGCAGTGTTAACTGCTTTTTGCATGTGTGTTGTGGATTCATTAAGTGATGGTTCAACTTCAGCTGTTTTCAATACTCTCTTAAGACCACAGGTAGAACATGCCTGTTAACTGTATCTCAAATTCCCAGGTCTTCCTGACCTTCCAGCACACATGAAATGAGGATGCAGTAACCTTCAGTGTGATTCAGGGCACCTCCTGTGAAAGCGGTAACTGATTTCTACCTTCAAGAATAGTGATGTTACTCATATAGTGACAAAACCCCCATAATTAAGAGCCAAAATATGTTGCTCTGTTGCTGTGTTTTCCTTACGCCACCCAAGTAAGACCAATGGTATGTGCATGTACAAGTACTGAAATAACACAGGTGGATGGACTACAGGTGCATTTCTAACATACAAAAGTTCCTAGAGAACATAAGAGAAAACATTTCAAAAGATAACTTTAAGATAAATTGTTTCAATGTTTATTTTAGATTTAATGAGTAGTTTTAGTTTCTAGTTTCAAAACCACTTCCTTAACAATCCTGAGCTCCTCTTGTGCTGTTTGAGTAACTTTTACAGACGTTGAAATAACTAAGTCCTTGCTGGTGTACAAGTCCTTGCTTGTCAGGACAAGCACATTACCAAGTGACTGGTCACAGATTTCAATGTGGTGAGTGTTTAAAATAAATATATGAAGTATAAAACAAAGATGATGTGAATGAACAGGCTGAGTTTGTGTGAATCCCCCTCAAACTGTGCTGGTAATGATCAGCAAATAATGCAAATTTAAGGGAGGAGCTGCTGAATGTCCTTTTCCCACTAACATGAAATCTGAAATCAAGATTCTGTTGACCTCATCAGCACCTTTCTGTAAGGGGCTCACGACAGAATCTGTGAGGTTTCTGGAGTCCATAAAATAGTATTTGATATGAATAAGTTGGATACAGCGTGAAAGATACTTATATTTTTCACTTTTGCACAAATTAGATTTTATCTGTGTAAAAGAAAAAAGCAATAAACAAAACCAATCAAACAGCAAAACAATCAAACTTCATAATTAAAAAGAACACTACAGATGTTTATGTTGTAGCACTTCCAAGTAAAATCACATTTTTAATATTCTAGACTAGGATCTTGCAATAAGCCTCAAGTAAAGACCAACTAATTTATTGAGGCTTTTCAGCTTACTCTGCAATAGAAAAGGGATTTTGTGGTGGGTTTTTTTTAAACAACCTGCTTTTTGAAGTTTTGTTACTGACTCCACTAATGTTAGGGCAGAAGAGAGAACCTGGATCCCTTTGAACAGGAATGCAATTTGATTTTGTTATTTGTTAGAGTGTCATTTTGGGTTTGTGTGCATTTTACAGCAAAGACTAAAGTAGGCAGAGTACATTCCATAGGAAAAGGTGCTATTTATGAGTACGAAGGAGCTATTTGTTCTGAACAAATCTGATAGAAACTGAGTGTAGAGGATGGTCTTGTTTTGCCTTTCCTCCTGCCTGCATTGGCAGCTTTCCTTGTCAAGCTCTTGATAAAACAGGTAACTAGACTTGCTGACAGAAGGAGTGTAAAGGCAGAGACCAATCATCATCACTATGGGAGAGTTTGTCACGTTTTGAGCCAGAGACTAAATGGGAGAGGCCAAGTGAAAGAACAAGTTTTTTGTTTCTGTGAGTCAGTAAATCCTTATCTTGAAGTTCTGAAAAACTTCATAGGTAAGCTGAAATCATAAAGGAAGGTGATAAAGCTAAGTATTTACTTCAGCAATGATGAAGTTTTTATCGTGCCTGTTGAGAAAACTCTGCAGAATGGCCCTTTGCTGTACACAAGAGGAAAAAATTCAACTTTAAAGACAAAGCAAAATCAAAGCCCAAACTCTTTCAAAATCAGCACAGAAGTGTCTGCCAGGGGCAGTTGTTAAACACACAGAAGATAAACTCCAGTGCAAAGTACTTCTGTGTGTCCCCCTCTGTTTCAACCAGTCTTGAACTTCATTTAAAAATACTTTTGTAACTATCATTAGCTTAAGGTTTAATTGTTTTCATTGAATTTCATTTCCTAGTTCCACAGCAGGTAAATCTGTTGCATGAGAAGCATGACTGATGACCTGGTGTCACTCCTGTGCCACACAGTGAAGAAACATTTGCCTTTAAACCCTTGGTTTTGTTTGCTTTTTGTTTTTTAAAGGCAAGTTCCTGTCTCACTGTTCCTCTCTTCCTGTATCCCACTGTGTACCCTGAAGGGTGTGACTGCTCACTTGTGCTGCCAGATAGCTGTGACCCTCTCAGGCATGGTGTTCTAACAGAATGCTTCATGCCCTAAAATCTAAACATTAGGCTGTCAACACATGGCAGGATGGGAATGTAGTCATGGACACACCAGTGTGCATATTTGAGATGATGGTGACTGAGGCATCTGTGGTGATAACACCAAACATCAATGATCTTTAGATTTTGCTCCCTTGCCTTGCTGCTCCCTGGGAGCTGTGCGTAAAAACGTGAAATAGTTTGAAGGAGTAGTTTCATCTGTTCCATTCTGAAGCAGTGCCTTATTTTTACCTTACTGCAAGTTCTATACTAAGTAAATTTTAGTGCTCTGTCTACCAAGAATGCTACTTGCATCCAGGGTTCTAGAAACGCTTTTCTGCTCCAAAAACTGTCTAAACCATTGTTAAGTACAGCCACATTTTCCTTTTGTGATAAACTTGGGGATTTTGCTCCATTAGCATTTAATGTGTTTAAGCTTAAGGCTTTCACCAGATAATCTTTTCACTGTAAAGATGATCTGTTACCTTCAGAATTCAACAGGGGCAGGCCCAAAAGGAACCAGAATTCCACTGGGCTTCTTTGAAATTCCCAGTCTGTCAGCTTTCAGATTTTTAGCAAACTGTTTGTGCCCAGAACAACGTTGCTTTAAGATCCATTTACTCAAGCATGATCCATTGCATAGTTCCATTTTCTGTGAGGATTTTATTCCCGCAATTGAACCTAACATACAGTTTGTGGCTGGGATTATAGCAGCCTGTATTATAGCTGGGATCATAGCAGCCTGTATGGGACTATGTTTTGGATTTGTGATGATAATGTGTTAATAACAGGGATGTTTTCAGTACTGCTGAGTGATGCTGACACTGAGCCAAGGCATTTTCTGCTTCACATCCACCCCAGCAGCAAGCGGGCTGGGGGAGAGCACAAGAAATTGGGAGGGGACACAGCCAGGAGACCTGATCCCAACTGACCAAAGTGATATCCCTTATCCATGGTGCTGTGCTCCACAGGAACAGCTGCAGGAAGCTGAAGAAATGAGAGGACTTGGGGCATTTGTCTTCCTAGCTGTGCTTGACGGAGCCCTGCTTTCCTGGAGATGGCCAAACCCCCTGCCCAGCAGAAGAAGGAGCAAACTCTTTGCTTTGTTTTGCTTTCACACACAGCTTTTGTCTAAGTTATTGAACTGCCTTTACCTGAGCCCAAGAGATTTCTCCCTTTCAGCCTCAGTTTTCTCCCTATCCCACCTCGGGGGGAAGCAAGCAAGCCAGCAGCTGTGTGGGGCTTGCTTCAACCAGGACACCCAGAAACAGGGAGACAGTGAGCAAATACTTACTTGAGAAGGCGTTTCTCGTGACTGACAAAGAAAGGGAAAAAGAAAACAAAAGACAATTTAAACAGAAGTGAATCTAAAGTAACAAATATGGACTATTAAACAGGAGCCACAGAAAGCAGCCATACAGGTAATGAAAAAAGATTTTGTATCTCTTTTTTGTATTTTTTGAATGTAAGGGAGATAGTTTGGGTCATAGGTGTGATAGTCATTGAGAGGCAGGCTAGATTCACTTGTTATTTAGTTACTGGGTCACTGAAAACTTGCTTTATTTTTAAAGAAGTTATGAATATCTGTCAGTGAAGTGAGGGCTTCTCATTTGCATAGTGAAAAAGGGAGTGCCAAAGGATAAACTGTACATATTAAATATTAATATTGGCATACTTTGTCCTCATGGCTCAAGTTACCCATGTTATTACCTGGCGGCACCCAGGTAGGTGCAATACAAATTTAGTTTGTGTCTGTTTAAACTCAAATTGATGATCATGTTGAACGTTCTCTGAGTTATAAACCTTCAAATTTATGGTTAGAAGTTCATTGTTCCTGAGTAAAAAGAGTGAACTTCTTTTCTCTTATTTTCATTTTAAAAATCTTACCCAAGGACATTCTTCTGGTTTAATGTATTGGAAAGCTAAAATGATAACCCATGCTAATATTTCATTAGTGAAATAAATAAAAAAAATATTTAACTTCAAAACAAACATTTGCAGAAAGATTAGAGCTTTCAACATCTCTGTGTTTGTAGGTCTCTATCCATAAAGGCCACAGACACAGAGCTAGATGTTGCTCTTCTGTATTCTGGGGAAGAGGTAGGTGAGGGGATATTTCCCTGCCTCTCTCTAGAGAGGAAAGGTTGTACAAATTCTGACTCACTAAATAAGAAATTGCACAAGTATCTGTGTGAAAATACCCCTGGGAGACTGCATTCAGAGCCTTCAGCTTAAAAAGATCAACAACTGCTTTTTCTGCACTTAATAAAGGAGGAGTGCCATTCTCCCACATTTGTCCAACACCTGACAATTTGAAAATTTAACCAGGAGGTTTCTCCAACCTCCCTTCCTTAATCCTCTACCTGGTTTAACTCAAATTCTTTGTGAGATTACTTGTGAAAGTTGGTAAGAAGTAATAGCAGAACTCCACATTCTCTTTTTTTGGACCTGAAGTTAAATAGCCAGCCGTGAATGTGAGAATAAAGCATTGCCATGAATTTTACCTTATCCTTATCTAATGAATTCTTAAAATCCAGTATGTCCTCACTTTTGTGGAAAGCTGTGACAGACCTTTTTTTCATATTAGCAGTGAGGCTGACTAACATTCTTCTCCAAGGAATGATTTTGATGGATTATGTTAAGGCTGCTATAGTTCAAAAGACATTACTGCAGTGATAAACTCCACTGGCTAAGCTGTAAAAGCCACCTGCAGAGATAGCAGTGGTCCAAAAAGAGATACACCCATGACCTGGGTGGAATCTTGCACAGCTTTTTGTCAGCCTTTTTTAAAAACTAACTTCAGCTGAATGTACTTCCTCGAGACCAAATCTTGCCTTTAGGCACCATATGCCCAAATGTTTTCTAATATTTTTCTGAAATATGGAAAAGAAAATATAAATTAGCAATCTTGGATATTAGTGTAAACTATGTCTGAGTATTTCAGAAGAAAGGAGAGAGTTTTTGCCCACTTTTGCATTTTAAAGCAATGGTTTAATGAGATAATGGTATTAATAGTCATGTAAACAAATGGATAATACATAACAGAAATCAAGGCTGCCCAGACAAAAAAAGTATGTTAAATAGTCAGGATTTTCACCATTTTCTATTAACAGAAAGATGGAGAAATGTACATGTTTATGTGGCAAACACAGAAATGCATGTATAAAATATTACCACTTGGTTTGGCAGCTAAATTAAGAGAGATCCCACAATACTGTGAATAAGACTAACAAGAAATGAACAACAAGAGAGTTAGAAGGTAAAAAATGCTGCCTGAGGGCCTGGTTACAGGGTTTGTTACAAACACTGCCCTTAGTGAGCACAGCCAGGCCGGAGCACAGCTCACTCCCCAGCCAGTGCTGGCCATGCCCAGCTGCCCCTTGTTTCCCATCCATCCATTCCCTGCAGGCCAGCACAGGAATCCACAGGTGTCCAGGGGCTCTGGGCACTGCTGGAGCCTGGGGCTCAGCCTGGGTTGGTGTGACCATCCACATGACAGCAGAGGCCTCGTGCACTCCGCAGTCACTCCACAGGAAAGCACAGCCAACTGACCCACCTCAGATGTTGCAAGCTTCTGGGGTTCTGTCCTGTAGACTCCAATTGGAATGTCTCCTGTAGAGGAACAGAGCTTCTGATACAGTCTGGCATATGTCCTAATCCACAGATCCTCTTCTGTGATTTTCATCTGAACAAATAATAATAGGAGGGAGAACTTTTAACTCCTGATGGTTTGTCACTTGTTCATTATGCTACTCATGAAAAAAAAATAAAAACTAGACACTAGCTTGTGATTATCCCTTTGTAGTGTTGCACTTCTGCTCCACAACAAATCTGCAACTTCTATTGAATTTGTCAGACTGTTTCTTTTGCTTTCTTCCTGTTTAGAAGACACTGTAGTGGAAGCAGTTTAGCATTATGAACTTCTGGTCTTGGTTTAAGGTTACTTAAAATTTATGTGGCAGCCTTCACCCAGTGTCTATATTTGACTAAAATATAAATGAATAAACTAAATATTGTCAGCAGTAAAAAACTGGCGTGGACAGACTGGAGTGCATGAGTATTTTGAATCTGAATTTTGTCCACCAGATTGCAGGCTGAATATGTGGGGACAAGGGAGTGGGGACGAAGTAATACACTAAGTGTAAACGGCATAAGAAGTCTTACATGATGCTCACTTATTTCATTACCAGCTTTATTTCGAGATGTATGAGTTCCTTTTTAGAGATTCAATTGTACTTTCAAGTGTTTTTACATTCACTGTAATGAAGCTTAATGATTGACCAAGAAATACGTAATTTTTATTTAAACACCTTTTAAACCATCATTGATACCTCACTGCTGTTCTTTGTAGATCCCCACAAGGCAACTTTTAATAACTCAACTTGTATTGATCTCTTTGCTACCCAGGGTATGATGGGTATGGGAGAAAACAAAAAAGGTAAGGTTTATTTTGGAAAAATTACTTCAGTTGTTTAGGGTTTTATGTATGTATATACACAGTTAAATTGCACTGGGGAATACTGACATATATAACAAGATGATTTTTTAACTCCAAGTCTTAGTCATTTAATACATCTGATCTTTGTATAAAAACTACTTATGCTCTTTATTGCCCATAGGAATGGGGACTGGGAGATAGTCCTGGCCAGGCTGCACAATGCAGGTAGCACTTCCTGGGTTTTGCATATTTCATTTTAAAATTGGTTGCTGAACTGCCATTGGTATTTCATATAAAATGCACTATTCCTGTGTTTTCATGACTTTGCAATTTTCTGCTGAATAGAATGCATTTTGTTTTCTTGGAGAGATGGTTTTTTGCTATGGAACTGAAAGTGGGTATGTTTTCTGTTTAATTTCCTCGTTATCTCCCTGATTAAAAAGAAAACAGATGGCCTTCCTTGAACTTTCACAAAAGAAAATGCCATACAAAGAAAGTTGAAATATTTTGCAGACACTACAGAATCTTCTCTGGTACTCTGTGCTGATTTTTTTTTTTTTTAAATAACTTACAGAACAAAGAAACCCAGATCCTGGTGTGGTGTCAAGTCCCAGCAGAAGTCTTGTGATAGAAATCATATAATCTTTCACAAATGACTGCAAGATTTTTAACCGGAGAGACAGAAAAGAAAGGAAAAAGCTTTAATGAACAGATGAGTAGGCAACCATTAGCACCATGTATGAATTTCAATGAAATTACATCTGTGTTTACAGTCCATCTCTTTAAGTACCTTAATCACTGTAGTAATACCTATCCCTTTTTTTTGTTGAATTTACTTACATAAAGTAAGTTTTTCTAAACTGGCTCTGCATGTGCATACAATGCATGTACAAGATTCAGGAGACTAAGGCATAACAAGGCACAGTAAAAGCAAAGATGGATGTGTCCGTGGAAGGGAGGTGTCAGTCCTGCAAGGTGTGAAATTATAATGAACTCTGCTGTGCAAAAGAAACATATGGCATATATTAGATGGGTCTGCAGTCCTCAGTGGGTCCCTCTGAGGTGAAATTGCTATTATTTTATTCAAGTGAGTAATCTGAAGGGGTTTTAAGGGTTGATATGCCTTGTTGCTCTGCTAAACAGTGTGTTGCTATTGGTTAAAAGGTAGAAATTAAGTTTAATGTAAACTAAGACCAGGAACAGACTAAAATTACATCAACTAAAATCACAAACATTTCTCCTCCTGGGTTGGGCTGCTGGAATGAGAGGACCATGTGGGTGCTTTCTAGCTGTTCTATGAGCTGTTCTTTGCCACCTGTACTCAGGTGTGGTAGGGCAGCATTGCACTCCTTGGATGCAGCACATACCGTAGCTCTGCTGGCTTCATGCAAATGCACAGCTAACAAAGAAATACCTCACAGAAGTATTACAGCAATGCTTTAGAGCTATAGAATCTGGATTTGTTCAAACTCAGAAGCTAGATGGATTTCATTTGATACACTGGTGATTCAACTATTTTAATTTTTGTACTGGTAGTCTTCCATTTGTGATGGGTTAAACACCAAGGAGCATTTCAAATAAAATCTGTTTGCAAATTAAACCTATTCGTTATCTTGGCTGCATCATTTCTGCCATGGAATTTTCATTAGATCAGGTTTATTCAGTAGGATTTGCAAGACCAAGTTTTCATTTTTCAGTCACTGTCCTAAAGATATTCAAATTCTTTTTTTCAGCCTATAAAGGGAAGCACCAGCTGAACCCTGATGTTCCCCATGTATTTGCTCTGTTTCTTGCAGAAGAAAAAGACAGAAAATGGGACCTTGAAAATGAACAAAGAGCTGCTATTACAGAATTTCTAACTTGGAGTAAGAAAGGTAATTCTAGAAAATGACAGTTCACCTATGAGCAGTAACAATTCAAAGGAAGGACAGGTGGAATTAAAGTGAGAATGAGCATGTGAGGCTTTTTGTTTTATACTCTTTCTGGTGAATGGTGTTACTCTGTCAACTCATAGCATGATTATTCATGTCTAGGAGCAAATATAAAATATTGAAGTTACCTATGTGCTGGCAGGAGCTGTTGATGATTGACAGATCTGTTTCTATGTATGTGTCTTCGGTATTTTTACTTCTTTTTAATATTGTGCTATGTGATACTGATATTCTGGGGCATGATTATGAAGATGTTTTATATACAAATACATTTATTTCTAGAACCTTAAAATATATATGTTCATATATACGTGACTGGTTTATATATTAATGATTTCCTGAGAAAAGTTTAGCTCCAGGAATTTTTTATTGATGTTGGATTTGCCTTCAGGAGATTTATTTGGAAGTAGAATTGCGATGGAAGAACACCTTTCATGCACCAAATTACCCAGTAAATTAATTTCCCTGCAAGGATGGTTTCCACCTGAGTACTGAAGCATCCACAGGCTATCCCTAGGTAGAGGCAAAGCAGGAGGCTGCTCAGGTAAGCGGATGATGTGGGCCATGGTAGTGTTCCTGCTTGTGCTGTGTGCCTTGATCCTTGAAGGGTGATGCTGGGGGCTGCTCCTTGGGCATCCTGCTGTGTGTCAGAGTGTACAGAAACGTGAGCACTGCTGAAGAGTGAGCAATACTGGCCTATTTTCCACCCTGAAACTAGCAACTATTGCGTCCATTTGCCCTGACTCTATTTTCTCATATTTTTTCTTCAACTCTCTGAAGCTGTGCTTTTCCCTGATTCTCAGTGTCATCACTCCTTCCTGGATTCTGAGCCACAAGGTTGAATTGCTGCCTTTTCTTCCCCCACTGTCTCTTTGTAACCACTGAATGCATTCCTTGCAAGGTCAAGCATGGCTTACTTTACAATGTAATGATTGGGCCTCTGCAGGTCTAGTCAACATGAGTAAGATGAGAGGACACTATGAAGCAATTGAGGCCTTTATCAGCAAATGCAGGAGACTAATAAATTACATATTAAAGTAATTCTGTTCCTTTCCGTTAGGGACACGATGCTGTGGGAATGGGCACTGCCTTTTTTGTTGCAGAGTACAAGCATTATTGTTCTGTATAATCTGTAATTTATGTAGGCCTTATTGAAGCTATTTGACTGTGGAGAGGTACATACACAGTATTACATTATGTAACATCAGATTTTGTGCAGTCACAGGGTGATTTTGGGATTAATAACTGAACTAACACATGGAGCATGCTCCATTATATTTTGCCATTGATTGGTCCCAGTATAGATGCACTTTAATGGATCCTATGTCACAAAACAGGGCCATCCAGCAATTAGGCACAATAAAATGGGTGCCAATATTTGTGTTAAGTCACATTACTGTTCATAGTACCTGATAAAGGAGTGTGTCCAACATGCTGATGCTGAAAACCCTGCCAGCAGCAAAGGGCAGTCGAAACATAAATGCCAGATTAGATCCCTTCTCCCGCTCCTTCTGTTAAGGAATTAAAAAATAGAAAACATTTTTAATGCTGGTTTTGGACAGACTGTAAAAAAACCCAGGAAATAGATACTATCTTGAAAGAAGTCAAAAGTGTAAAATCCCTTAACTCTCAATGTAGTTTATTCCTACAAGTATCGAGCATCTTTGCTCAGCAGGTACAGTGTTTCAGGTTGAAAGACATTGATCAATGTATATGTTGTTTCAGTCACCACATCCCAAACTGCATGGGCATATTCCACTAGATCAATTTTAAAAAAATGGAGGGATATCAACTGTGCTTAGCTCCTGTTAACCTGCTCCAATTCCTCGGTGTTGGCAGTGGACTGTCATTCTGGTCCAGGAAGTCTCCTAGGAACAGGAAATATGAACACAATCTGGTACACAAGGGAAGAAATGGCACAGGGGTCAGTCAGTGCCCTGGTGCTGCTGGCCACTCTTTCTGGTACCGACCAGGATGCCATTTGCCTTGTGGCCACCTGGACACAAACACACACCCCCTGGCTGAGGCTGCCAACCAGCATCCCCTTCCTTGAGCAGCTTTCCAGCCTCTCTGCCCCATCCTGTAGTGCTACAGGAGGTGATTGTGACCCAAGGGCAGGACCCAGCCCTTGGCCTTGCTGACCCTCATACGACCTCAGGCTGGTTTAGTTTCCTTCCATCTCTTCTACAGCCTTGCTTTTCCTTTATTCTTGCTTCAAAGAGCTTTGTGAGAAATATAATCCCACTTTCTTGGCAAGAACAAATTAATTTTCTGGTGTTGACCTGGAACAAACTTCCTAAAAACCTGTCAGTTCAACAGCCAAAGTTGTGTGCTAATTGCTTGTACAATTTTAGAATTTATGTCAGTTGTTAGAGATCTATGTAAAATAAGACACCAATAATAAGAGGTACCAATCTCTTTTTATAACTTATATGTCATTATTGTTTTTTATTACTTAATGTTAATTCAAATCTGCTTAATACCTGAATTATATTAAAGGAAAAAAAACAGAGACAGGAAACAGGAGACTCCATTCTGAAGGTTAAAAAAGCAGCCTGGCTCTGTGTAAATCACTGCAAATATACTGGGCCATCCCAGAGAGATTTCTGCCCACCTAACATCTGTGTGCTTATCCCTGTGGAAGATACAAAACCACAAGATTGGGTTTGATTAAAAGATATAGGAACTTGTACTTATTTCAAAATGATCACTTACAGCTTTAGAATTTTTATCATCTGCAATATTTACTTGGAAAAAACCATAGCAAACTGAAGTCTGAATGCTATCCAAAACATCACAAACCTCTTCTTTCAAGAAACAGGGACTGGTTACCTCATTTGTTTTCTTATGCAAGACAAATGGAGAACACAGATTTGAAGTTTAGAGTGTGGGTGTTTTGTTTTTCCTTTTCTCTGTTGTATAAAGGCTACTTCTTTCTCCTATGTCAGTGTTGAGTTTACTGTCAGATATATTTATCTCTAAAATGAGAAAAGTTGCAGCTGCAACAGCAGATGGACATCTGATTTGTGTATCTGTCTTCTGCAGCCCATTAGGCTGAAAAGCCAATTTTGGAAGTGTGTTTCACTGCTACCTCAAGGCAACTTGCCTGACATTCTCAGTCTTTCTGAAAATGAGGTGCTTAATGCAGAAATAACAAGCAACTGTATGTTTGACTGCTTTAGGTAATTTTTACTGCAGTTTTTAATTGCCTTTCATTTTGCATGAGGGAGTTCAGGAACATCAAATGAACTACGGCACCACCTGTGAAGTTCCCCCTGCAAATGTTAAGATGAGGTGACTGGGAAATATCAACAGGAGGCAACTGCAAGAGCAGTGAAGAAAATGTTCTTTCTTAAGGTAAGATTTCTTTATCTTTGTTTCAGCAGCGCATAGTTTGGATAGGAGTTCATTAAATGTTCAGCTTCCAACATATCTTTACAACTTTTGCACAATAGAGTAATAAAGATAGTCAAAAAGTTAAAATATTTTAAAGTATTTCTGGAGTATTTGGTTGAAAAATTAAGGAGCATATGCAAATAAAGAAAGAATTGAGATAAAAATCCTGGTTTCACTGCATGGAAGTAGCCCACAGAGAATTCCAGAATCCAACTGGCCTCGATTTAAGGGAATATGTTAACAAATAATTTCAGAAACCCTATCAGTCATAGTACACCAAGGCACTGTTAGGCTGAAACACAGTGTTGAAGGCCCCAGCCAGCTTTTGGTCCTTGTTGCCCTGAAAGAACTGGCAAAGCAGATTCCAGCCAGCTTTAGCTTATCCTTCATGGAGTTACCATGGAGGGAGGAAGTGTTACAATGGAGGAGCCACAGGTGCAAACCTTAAAGGGTAGAGGGGGTGGTGGTATTATCCCAACAAAGCTGAACCTCCTGCTGCAAACAGCTCCTCTCTTTGTGCAGAACTTTGGTCTGGCTTCCTCACAGCTCTCCAGGTTATGTCTCTGTCTGAACACCACCTAAACACAGGATCAAGCCTTCATGCTACTACAGGCAAAGATAACAAGTCACTAAAGGCCACCCAGATATTTACATCTCGTGGTCGATGTATAAGTGTCATATTCAACAGAATAAAGGATTTACTTCTCATCCTTATTCTGTCTCATCCACACAGGCTGGATTTTTGCAGCATTCAGTTCCTCTGTAGGACACGAGACTGGGAAGGTAAGTTTCTATGGAAAAGTTCTTTTCCATTAAGTATTTATTAAAATTAACTACCTGAATATTGTACAGTAAATAGTGAACTCTAAAATCTCCAAAATCTAGGAAATTTACGGTACAACTAGAAAAAATGTTTTTAAAGATGTTAAATCTGTATAATGGTAATGATTCTGGAATGAATTCAAATTCACCAAGATCTGTAAGATATCTGCACCGATTGGGAGGGTACACGAGAAAACCCAGAAGACTGATAGGGAGAAAAAAAGAATGTAGTAAAGAATTTCTGCCCTTGAAGAGTGTGCCAGTGATATTATTTGTCTCTCACAAACTCAGAATATGGCCTGAAAGATTATGAAGGTCATATGAATACTGTAAAATTTGGAGAGTACAGAGGTGGGTAGTTAGACCACCAGTGAAGACTTGAGTGAAGGAGGATTGCCCTTGAGTTTAGAATTAAAAAGATGCACATTACTTCCTATTCTCCACCTGGTTTAAGTAAGAGGATTTTAAACAAGCGCGTTAAATTTATTTCCATACAGCCACAGTTCCACAGTTTGAAAATGCCAAATATACATACAGAATATGAAGGTTCTATCTAACATTTAAGTAGTGGTGCTGTCCCTCTCATCATTCTGACAGAGAACAATTGCTGTTCTCAAACCATCCCAGTAATGCCATTATCTCAGACAGATACACAGAAATGTGTACAGAAGACATGATTACAGTGCCTTTAAAATGAAGTGGAATTAAAAAAATACATTATAATGAAAGCTATATGTTTTAAGCATTTAAGTCAGTTAAAAGATGTTCCATGTTAATTGCCTGTGTCAGCCTCTTAGACAACTACATTAGTTCTAAATATTTAATTATCAAAAAAAATTTCATTTTCCTTGAACAAATTCCACCAGAGAGTTGGTTGATTAATATTATATTGTAATTGATTAAATCAAATCAAACTTTATTCTTAAATGAGGGTTGAATTTTGGAAAAAAAATCTCACAACCATAAATCATTTCACTGTTTCCACTTGTTTTGAAATCATTGTTACAGAATCGGAGAAATAAAAATATAACATTTAAATTGAGGGTGGTGGGGGGGGCAAATCTTACCTTTTCCAATTTGGACAGAGCAAGAGAATAGCAGTCCTTGGCTCTGAACTGCATGAATCTCATGTTGGCTGGGTGAGTTAGTTCTGTGATAATGCTTAGGCTGGAGAACAACCTGCATTTTAAAAGAATGTGGTGGTTATACTTCTAATTACAACAATACACAAATGAAAGGCTCTACATAAAGCTACAGCCTGTGCTTGTGTCCATGCTTTTAATGAAGTCCTGAAACCTGTGGTGGATCTGGGCCCAATGAAATGCTGGTCCAATAGCAGAAGAAACTACAACACATTCTCTGTAGAATTCACAAAGAAGCACACACTTAAATGCTAGAAAGAAACAACTTAATGTCATTATCAGAGGTTTTATTCAATGATTGGTACAATATCACAAGTCTGTAGGAAACAGCAAAAAACGCAAAAATTTAAAGCTTGTACTTAGTACCTGGTTGCATGTAAAGTACTAGTGATTTATGTACCCTTTCCAGTTGGGTTTTTCTTTCTTGAGGTCTGTTTGCATGCTGTGACTACAGTCTGAGCAATATAGATGAAAAGTGACACTTGTGGGAGTTGCTGAGAAAATGTATGTTTATGTATACTTACGTTCTCACTTTGAAATATTTACATATACAAAATATTTATGACTTAACACCAATTCAGGCTTCCAGTAACTAAAAGCAGTGAAGAAAGCTCAACTGTGAACTGGCTGAATTACACAGATTTTCAAGCAGCAGACTAAAGACCCCCTCCTCAGCACTCAGGGCTCCAAGAAACAGAAAGAAAATCATAGTTTACACTATTTAAATACTAAACAAGTTGGAATAGAATGCATATTATTATTTAAATCTTTCCTTCACAGATTTCTGTCAGAAAATGAGATGTACATTTGTAGCTGCTTTCATTGATCCTGAGGCTACTTATCTACACTTAACAATAGGTAATTTTTGTACTAATTACATGATTGATGTGGCTTCTGTCTCACTTTTCAAGGAAGCAGGATTTGGTAAATTAGAGTGAAATGGAATTCAATGCACCTTTTTTCAAGTCTTGTCCTTTTCCCTCACTTTTGCAGGGAGAAGCATCACTGAAATGGCAATTCAAGCAGAGCCTAAATTTGGGGAAATATATATCCAGATTGTCTGCCAATATGTGTTAATCCCACACTGTATTTGAAAACCAACACTACAGAATTCAGAAATTGGAGTAATAGGAAATTAAAGCTGATCTCATGATAAAATATATACAGCAGGAAAAAAATGCAGGCTGCTGCATTTCTCTTAAAGATGATTTCGTTTATCACCAAGATATGAAAACTGATTTATATTAGGAAATCAGTTTCAAAATTGGTGTTGATAAAATATTTTACTTACAAGTACCTTTTCGCTGAATTAGGGGAAATTACTCTCCAGGTAGTCAGGGACAGATTACATCTTGCCCTGGGTGCAAGGCATACTGCCTGCCAGCTTTTAGCACTGGAGCAGGCTCCTCCTGGGCAAAGATCCCTCTCTTCTACCCCATTCTAGTAAGAAAGGACTGGATGGGGAAGAGAAAGCCCCCACCAGCCTGATGGAAGGCAGGACTTGCTGTTGAACTTGGATTTGGAAATCAGACAAGCAAGAGAGACATGTAGTTTTTTCCCAAACCACAATGACAAACCCAGAAAATAATGCAATTCCATTATAGCACCTCATTTGGTTTATCTCTAAATTGGTGCTGACAGCTAGATATCAGTCAAAATACTGACCTGTTACACAGGCTTCCTGCAATATTTGAAACCCTTTAAGAGGTTAACTAATAAAACTTTATAGCAGTACAGACCTACTGCCTGAGGAAACATGCTGCTTTTCTGAGGTGGGCTCACATCCATCTACAGGGACTCAGTTGTTGGCTTCCCATTTAATTTTAAAAAGTGAAAAGCAGCTTAAGGTGTAGTCCAAGACTGTTAATTTCTCCTTTTATTTTTAAGCTGTGATAACTTGTTCTCTCTCAGTCAGTGTGCCCATTTGAGTCACATTTGTGTACTCCTTCTATGTCAGATAAGTAGTGCTGTGTGACAGTTTTAATTGGGATGGCACAGCTTCTAGCCCTAAAGGTGCTAATAACCCTGTCCTTATAAAAAATGCATCTGCCTTCCAGGGTGGGGAGCACACTCTCCTGGCAAAGCAGCATCGCTAATCTATGTAAATCGGGGAATAATGACACAACTGGCTGAACGCTACTGCAGCACTCTCACATGGCTTTTTCAGGCCTGAGTAACTCACATCAGGGGTGTTTACATTAGCCTATATCCTCTGAAGAGTTTCACCTGGTGAGACTAAAGTGGAATCTTCGTCAATGATGTGGTATCATTGAAAACAGCATATTAAATCCAGTGGTTTAAAATCCCTCTTGAACACTTCAGGTGGTGTCAAGTGCTGTTGCTCTCTACCAGTCTTTTCTTCATTACTTTCTGATATTATTAGCTATTCATAAGTAACAAAAAAAATTTCAATATATTTTTAAAGGTCATTTACAAAACTATTTACCTTAGTGCAATGGATGTAGTTTATTCTGTAGAACAGGTAAATGCCACTACCTTATGCCTCTTCCCACAGCTTACTGATTTCTACAACTTTTATATAATATAAAAATGCAGTGAAATTATTATATGTGTTCTAGGGGAAAAAAATAGAAAACAAATTTATACAATACACTACTTGTGTAGTTTACAAAGTTTTATGAAAAAGTGTTGTTAGCTCTTACACCAAGGTATTTATTTTGATTTACTTGGATTGTAAATATGCGCTGTTAAAACAATACTGAACGAGACAGAATTTGTACATGAGTTAAAGCTGCCATCTAGCTGCAAACAATGTGCAAGACAACTGAAGGAGTGTACAGTAACATCTAATGGCATATCTATCATATGTAGTTTCTCTTCTACAAAGTAGAACACAATAGGGGAAAAACCAATTGGGAATTTGCAAGTTTTTCTTTTGATATAACTCCTTTTTCCTTCTGGGAGTAAACTGTATTTCTGAAAAACTGATGTATGTAAAAGACCTCGGTGAGATGCCTGAGCACTGCATGGTTAGGAGTAGGTCTGAGTGATGCACATATAAAGCTCAATTAAAGTTTCCACTCAAATTTCATAGGTGTGAGTATGAAACACACACCTGTGCAAGGATCAGGTACCAATTCAGAAACTGCAATGTTAGAAAAAGACAGAATTAACATTTCTTGTGCAATGCAGATTTTGCTTCCTTTCACCACATGCAGAAATGCAAAGAGCATTTAACTGCATTCTAACAGAGCTGCATTTACAAAAAAAAAAAAAGCTCCATTGTATTTTAATGAGTTCAGTTTTCTAAATCACTGAAGGATTCAAAAGGCTTTTACTATGCATTTCTCTCTAGTCTTTTGTGGAAGGTTTGACACAGAAAACAGGTAATTGCAATAAAAGCAACACTGAATCATACTCAATTTTCTTCCAGGTCTTATTAGAATGAATACCAGGAAGTGCTAGGCTTAAGCCTCAAATCAGGGAGGCATTTCCTAGCTGACTGTGTAGTGTGTTTTGTTTTGTGTGAGATTTTTTGGGGGTGTTTTTATTAAGCAAATAATATTTTTCTCAGCTCAAAATGACACATTTTTCACACTTACTGAACCAAGATATTGCACACAAAGGCTTTAAATAAGATTTCTCAAAAAGAACAGCAAATCTCAGTGTTTTGCTTTTCATCACAGCCTCCTCAGTTTCTTTACCAGACTGATCATATTATACTCTCATGACTCTTACCATGTTGCTGTCATATGTAATGTTGTATGTATGTGCCTAAAAACCTAACTTTTGTGCAAAACTAGATATTCAAAGTGTGAACACTTACTACTAACTTCATAGTGATGCACTGCTTACCTTTGAGCATTAGAAGGATCTGCTTTTCATATGGGCTTTAGCATTAGTGTGAATTTTCTTTTCTCAACTATCTTTCATCCTAAGTCTTCAAGAGTAACTTTATTTTCTTTCCTGTAAACCTGACAGCTAACTTTTAAAATGACTATCTGGTTTGGGGATGCAAAGCATTTTTGCATTTGAGCTTTCAGGAGAATAAATACCTCAGCATTCTAAGTGAATTGCTAAGCAGGGTGGCAAAAAGTTTGCCCATGTAAGACACAAATTCATGCAAGGGAAAACTTAAGTAAAATGAAAAAAAGAGTAAATTCTTGGCACAAGAGGCATCAAGTATTTCACAATTAATGAGGATGTGTAATAGACTGCAAAAATGCCTTACCTGAAGAGAGTTTGAACATTCACAATAGTCTTGGCATCTGCCATGTAGTCTTCCTCAGCACTCATCGTGCTCTCCTTGTCCACCACCACCATATTAGCTGCAAAGGTGACCCCACACCTTAATAAGTCATCTAGGCTTTTGTGAAGAGAAAGAGGGAGAAAGAAACAAGCAACTTAAATATAGAACATCTGAAAGATTAGCCATGCTTGGCATCTGCAGATCAGCTACATAACAACTTCTAATATAATCTAGGATAACATCTCAATTCATTGGTAGAACAGAATTTAGAATCTACTTCAGTAGGTTGTTGCAGTCCCTCTGTTGTGTTAATGATATTTGTTTTTCCATTTTTTTAATAAGTCTTTAACGGTTACTTGGGAAGACTCTGGCCTGATCCACTGCAACAACTTGCTCCATTGCAGTTACTTGTGATAATAGAAAAACCCAAATAAATGGTCCAGATTGCTCTTTCCCACCACTTTATTTTGGTTTCAAAATATTAATAAATTAGCTGGAGTGTTCTCAGGATGCTTTTAGGAGCAGCTGCAGAGCAGCAGAACTTTGTGCACAGCTCGACAATGTGTGAAACCCAACCCCAGAAAACACTCACAGACAGCTGAGTTACAGTTCTCATCATGCCTTGTAGCTTTGTCTCCAAAATGAAGCATGTTTCAGTTGTTTTAACAACAACATTTTCCACAGATCCTGAGCATTTTTTGACAAGTGTGGTGGGTTCTTTTAACAACTTATTTTGGAAGAATATATACCATCATTTTTGAAGCCATGCAGTATCACTGATGGTTGACTACAACAAACTGATTTTATGTGATCTATGAATAACTTGCAGTGCACGAGTAGAAGTCCATACATTTTTTCTGAGTAACTTTTATTTCTGCTTTTTCAGACTTTCAGTTGATCCCTGAAAATAGCAGCATATTCTGAAATACCCAGATTTTCTGCATTTCAATGTTTCATAAGCTCAACAGCTATTCTTATTTTAGAAGTTACATTCAGCTGGCTTGTGGAGAATTTGAAAAATGCTAATATGGAAGTATTATAATTCTAGTTCTCAGGTACCTCTAGCTTAATGTTTCTCAAGATTGACTAGATTTCTACACGACTGTGAAATCTGTTCAGTTACAGATCTCAAATCCTGCTCAAGGACTGGGGGACAGGTACCTACTACTTGACATATTTTGATAAAGTGCATCTCTGCTATGAATTTTGGTAAAGCTGTTTTTCTGTCAGCCATCTACTTCTAATAAAAAAAAGAATCCTAAATGAAAGTAATTCCTTTGGTAATTTTCTCTCTGAGATAATGATACTTCATTGATAGTGAACAAATGATAAATATTTTAGATACTTATAGATAGTAGGTGGTACTTTGAGAACATATTTTATACCCCTTAAATAAGAAAGGAAAATTTGCATATTTTACAACGTATTTCTTATCCACAGATCATCAGATCTGTTAGTTGTACATTATTTAAAAACACGGTGAGGAAAACACAGGGAATATATATGAACTATATTTTTAAAAGCATTCTTATTGATGATAACAGATGTCAAAAAAACCCTCTACAAACTCTAGTTGCTTACTGCACCAAGAATTAAAGTGATTTTAGTGTCAGAAAAGATACAGAAGTTCATGCTGGTATTACTGTGACCTTCTGAATTCTGAATAATCACTTATTCCAAAGACTACATGCTTCATTTATTTAAAAATGCATTTAATTCTGAAAGAATAACAAGACACCATGAGGGAGGAATTTGGCAATTCCCGTTTTGGAATAAATTCAGTAAATTTAAACAAAGATTAATTTTCTACGTTAGTAAAACAGGTTAACATTGGAGTTATTAATTACTTTGAATACTTTGGGTATTCCTTCTTGAGTATACATTTTGATGCTGCTTGGGTTTTGCTTTTTTCCTTTTATCTATATTCTTCACACATGTATTTGTAGCTCTGTAGCCTACTGTATTAGTAGTTTTCCTACTAATTTTCCATGGCCTTTCCCTAGGCAGAAAGACAAAACAAATTCCAGAGTTCCAAGCCCCAGGAGCTGTCTTGGTTGTTCCTGGGAACCAAGGCCGAGGGCTCTTTGAGACATGTTCTGATGGACAAAGTACAGCCAGTGCTGAAGGGGGACTCCAGAGATGGGGCTTTACCTGGGGGGAAATTGCATGACCACTTTTCCTCCTAATTGGTGCTTTTTATCAATTATGCTAATTTCCTAAAACCTATACCATTTTATTCACCCCTGGAGGAGCAGGCTTTTGTGGACATCTTTCCATAACTGCCTCTGAAAGCCTTCAAATAAAGATC
>VXBB01002424.1:30223-88622 GCA_013399915.1 Illadopsis cleaveri
TATTGATGATAACAGATGTCAAAAAAACCCTCTACAAACTCTAGTTGCTTACTGCACCAAGAATTAAAGTGATTTTAGTGTCAGAAAAGATACAGAAGTTCATGCTGGTATTACTGTGACCTTCTGAATTCTGAATAATCACTTATTCCAAAGACTACATGCTTCATTTGTTTAAAAATGAATTTAATTCTGAAAGAATAACAAGACACCATGAGGGAGGAATTTGGCGATTTCCATTTTGGAATAAATTCAGTAAATTTAAACAAAGATCAATTTTCTACGTTAGTAAAACAGGTTAACATCGGAGTTATTAATTACTTTGAATACTTTGGGTATTCCTTCTTGAGTATACATTTTGATGCTGCTTGGGTTTTGCTTTTTTCCTTTTATCTATATTCTTCACACATGTATTTGTAGCTCTGTAGCCTACTGTATTAGTAGTTTTCCTACTAATTTTCCATGGCCTTTCCCTAGGCAGAAAGACAAAACAAATTCCAGAGTTCCAAGCCCCAGGAGCTGTCTTGGTTGTTCCTGGGGACCAAGACCGAGAGCTCTTTGAGACACATTCTGATGGACAAAGTACAGCCAGTGCTGAAGGGGGACTCCAGAGAAGGGGCTTTACCTGGGATGAAATTGCATGACCACTTTTCCTCCTAATTGGTGCTTTTTATCAATTATGCTAATTTCCAAGAACCTATACCATTCTATTCACCCCTGGAGGAGCAGGCTTTTGTGGACATCTTTCCATAACTGCCTCTGAAAGCCTTCAAATAAAGATCTCCTTTTATATTACCTCCTTACTGAAATTATCTTGAGTTTCATTTCCAGGTTGGGAAGAAGGCACCAATTTAATTATTCTGCCATTATGAGTTCTTTTTTATAACTTCTATGTAAATAAGAGTTAAGAGAGTAGTAGATATTAATAACCTGTGACCCTTTCTTGATTTAAAGGAAACAATGTAAAGTACACAATGTTTCCGTGGGCTCTTTGTAAACCTCACAAGGATTCGGTATCACCAAGGTAAATCTGCAACTGTATCACTATTATAAGCAAGAAATAAGTTTTTGATTTCTACAGGGGGAATTAATACTATGGACTTGTAGCCCCAATTCAGTATTCACTATGTAGTGAAGCACACAGTTTTCTTTAAATTTACAATCTACACAGAGGAGTTTACTAAAATATTCATGAGTCCTTGCTCCTCTCTTGTTTCTGCCTGATTTTCACACTAAAGTTCTGTTGCTAAACCTGTATCCATAAACATATATTAGCAGAGGTGAAGACAGAAATGTAGGAGTAAGTGATAATTTAAGTAGTGGAAGATGAAGACTTTTGGACACATTCAAGACTGTTTACATCCTGTAGCTATCTTTACAAAACCTGAGTCAATGAATTCCAGTAAATTATAACTCAGTACAAACTGACACTATAATCAGGCCTATAATCTGTTCATTTATAGAAATATACGAATTCACCTAAATAAACTAAATAAGCATTAATCTTATGTTTTTGAAGATATTAACTTGTGCTCCCTGTCATGCTTTTCACTATTGTGCTCCTTTACAAATCAAGAAATTTGAAATCCCAAATTACAGCACACAGACACAGACTATGCATGCAAAAAGCTCATCTCCAACTACAACACACACACACTAAAACATGCAATGACGATACACACAACAAACCACTGAGACTACAAAGGTAAGTTTTCTAACAGTTATTTCACCTACTTGTCGATAGAGCCCACCATGTAGTAAACCATTGGAAACCAACAGATTGCATCCAGAAAATGCATATCTGGCCTAAGCAGCAGATGGAATTACAAAATGAAACACAGTATCACAACAGCAGCATGTCTTTGAAAATATTTCAATCAACTGGTAGTTTGGGATTGTTTAAAACAGTAACTTTCTTAACCTTTGGCATTATAATGTCAGTTTAAGTGGGAAATAGAAAGCTGTGAAACAACAGATTGCTGTGATCATAAAGAATGACCAGAATTAACATGCTTCTATTAATAAATGCACCTCTAAAATCAGAACTGTTATGGCACAGGACAATTCCAAATATAAGAACAAATGAGTGATGTCAAAGACACACTACCAAGTTAAACTCCAATCTATGTCTTCGGAGGGCTTAAAATAAGCATCAACAATTCTTAATTAAAATGTAAAGTGGAAATCATCATTTGGGTTTTGTCACACCTACTGCTTTCAAGCCTACTCTCTTTCAGAGGAGTCTGTGCAAACGCTACATAAAGAGAGAGAACACTAAGGGTGTTGTTTTAATTAGCAAGCAGAGCTTTTTTCTTCACATTAATCAATCAAAAGTGAGTTTAGCTGTAAAGTGTCACAGCAGCATTGAAGTGTGTGAAGTTGGGCACTGTGCTGGCAAAAGGAGCTGGCACTAGAGGGCCCCCTGTGCCCACGGCTGTGCTCCCATCCTGCCAGTGGAAGTGATTCAGGCTTCTCAATTTGTGTAATTCACTGTATGCCATAGTACCTACATAAAAACCTGCTGTTTTGCAAACACAGGTGACTAAGGAGCTGCCTGAGGGGAAGTGGGACACTTCACAGCAGGCCCTTGTAGAAAAAAAAAATCACTTGAACTGCAACAGATCTACGCAAAGGGAAGTGTCAGCCCTGGAATCACAACCTACAAGCCATTTTTGCTTTCTTAGCTTGTTCTACTTTTCTGTGTACAGCTAACCTCCATTTCTGTGTCTTTCAAACTGTGATTTTAAGTAGGTGAGCTGTACCAAAGCGTTGCAAAAAAACCCCAAAAAACTAAATCATTATCAGAGTATAAATGAACCAGTCTTGGCATAGGCAAATTTGTCTGAAACATTAAAAGCAAGAAATGCGAAAAATTCCAGCAGTCACTAGACAGATATAAAAGTAACAACAATACTGCAGGTTTTAATTTTCATCCATGGCTTTTAAATAATTTTAGATAAAGTGTGTCTGTGGGTGTCCTTTTGGCTTAGAAAACTGTTCATCTTTGAGTGTAGAGTTATTAAAAATATACCTAACTGGTCCAGGCCAATAAGTGCATTGTGTTAAGTAGGTTAGTGCTGTCATGTAGCTGTGAAACTGTTACACAGCTTGCTTTTTACAGTGTTTATTAAGCTATCCAATTTTAGCAGTAACATTCACATTTTTGGGGATAATTTTAAGAAAACTTAGCTGAAATATTGGCCATGAAGATTAAGGACATTTAAGTTTACTATGGCTGTTAACAGTCAATAAAGGTCAGTTTTGTATATGACAGTGAACATGGAGTATGATTTTTGTCACTAACTTTTCTCAAAGATAAGTGTGCCATAATATTTTTGATTTTCAGCTGGTCACATGAGAAGGGGTCATCTATTGAAGTAATGGTAAAATGAGTTTAAAACTTATGAGAAGGGGAAAAAAAAAAGTCTCCTTACGGGTTATCCAGCAGTAATACAATGGGGTTTAGTTCTTTCTTTGGTCGGTAATAAGCTCTGAGTGGGACAATAAAGTTATATAAGCCATTTCCAGCAGTTTCTGCTGCAACTATAATCAATTTATTTTTGAATCCATAGGCTTTGGCATCTTCATAGTAGTTATGCTGGCATCCCTAAAATCAAAGTAAGAAACAAGTTCAGTGGATGTGAATATTGTATCAGATGACCCAATAGACACCTGATTAGACATAAACACTTGGTGATGTAAAGGAGGAGAAGATGTAGTATTATAGCAAACACCGCACAAACTTAATCTCTAAGGAGAAATCAGAATTTAGCTCTGCTCAGATGCAAGAGACAAATGAGAATGCAGGGTTATCCAGTAGCAGAAACCCCCTTTACCTTGTCTAGTCTTAGACAACAGAAGGGTACTTTTTCATGTAGAAGATGACAAAAGGTGGGAGAACTTCCAATATAAGGAGAGTATGGAGGATAGCCCTTGGCATACCTAAAATAGAAAAAAACCATTTTTCAGTGTAGCAAATTACCAAAACACAGCTGCCTACACAAGTGTTTTATGGGATGTTTATACATCTGTCCAAGTTTTAGAGTCAAGTCCACAAAATGAACTGTTTAATAGAGGTCAAGAGAACGTATTTTGCAGCCAGTTCAACAGAATTTAGTGAAAGCTACTATGTCTTTGGAGACTGAAGGAATTTTGCTTGGGTTTTTGAAAACAGTCTGTTGTACCACAGTGTGCCGTCATAGGGTTTCGAACTGGAAACTGGTAAGTTAAAAAAGGAAGGAAAGAAAACAGAAATAACTGTACTTCTGCTCTTCCTTCTCCAATTTTTTTTCAAACATTTACCAACGAGTGAAGTCACTACCTTTTAGCTTTAATAATGTACTTTCAAAATGGCTAAAATAAATTCTAAATGGCAAATCCTCTTCCCAATGAGGTGAAATATCTAATCGGCCTTCAGTGGTTTTTTACAGGAGGCCTTTTAAACCCTGGTGTTTCAATCTGCACATTTAAGACACCTTGTCCTACTAATTTTTTCATTGGAGCTTGATAATCTTCCCTGAGGCTTCTCACACTTGCTGTTGGTGGAGATGGGAAACTCTGCTGGTTGAGGAACTGGCTTAATTGTGTACGTCAGCAATCCCAAGAAACCTAATTGCTCATCTGCACAACAGGATTGAATCTTCTGGGTTTTTCTGAGTAATTCATCATTACTTTTAGTAACACACTAACAAGCATTTTGAATTAAATATGATAATTTGTCCCATACTGTTTTTTTGTCATTCCTGCATTTTGAAGTCACACACCCAGCCCCAGCATTCAAAAGCCTGTTGGATGATCTGATTATCATTGCATCTTCATGACAGGAATACTTATCTGCTTATAAATTTGTTGAGTGCTCGCTTAGTAATTATAGAAAGAAAAAAAAAAAGCCCTAAAATAGGCCATGAATGCATTGCAATACAACTGCAAAGAGAAAATCAGCAAATAGAAGAGTTCATCTGTTGGGTGATTTTGTATTTCGAAGTAGGCTTATGGCATTCTGCTAGCATTTCCTCAACGGCAGTAACTCCATAACTGGACTTCATGGGACTTGCTTCTTAGAAGTCCTGAGACTGATCTGCATTTCAAAAAAGATTATCGATGCTTGTTATACAGTATTAACTTTTCACTTCATTTTACATTTGATATACGTACTCTAAGCCTGCAGAGACTTCATCATCCGAGGGGGTGGTCTCATCCTCTGACTGGTCGCTGAGCAGGTCACAGGTGTGGAGGGAGGAGGAGTCTGCCACCTCCAGCACTGGGGCGATGCTGGGCCTCCTGCTCTCCTTGCCGCCCTCGGCGGGAAGGGCCAGGGTGGCCCCGCTGCGGCAGCCCGTGTCCTGTAAATCGATGGCCACCGTCCCTGGGGGCAGGAAAACATCTCCTCAGTGCTGCTCAGAACGTCTGAACGAGATTCCCGGATTCAGTGGGGATTGCCTGGCTGCATGGCAAAGGACTGACAGCAGCACTATGCTATGATTGTGTTTATTCCATTAAAATAAAACAAATATGTAAACTGTACTCAAGGAAAGTAACACTTCCTGACAATTAGTCTATGTCTTCTTGTTAACTACCTCTTTAAAATCATATCTTATATAATCAGTCCACATTTATATGCATGAACAACCTGCAGATTTTACTTATGGTGTTTTTTAAATTAAAAAGCTCATGAGAACTTCTTACAAACAATCAGGTATGAATGACAAAGAAGTATGATTTACCCACTTCTTTTACTTTGCATACAGTTGTCACTTTTTTATACCACAGTCTGAAGCAGTTTAATTCCTCATTGTCAAGTAAAAGAGAATCAAATTCCGTTTGTTTGGGGGTTTTTGTTTGTCTGCTTGTTTGTTTTTGTCTAGGGTTTTCTTTAGTTTGGTTTTTGTTGTTTGTCTGTGAGGCTTTTTTAAAATATGATGGCAAATGTTTGAAGTTTTTATATTAATTCTTTCTGTTCATAATTATAGTTTCTTAAAAGTTTAGGAAGATGCTTTAAAATGTACTACTCATTAAATAAGAATATGTTGTGATGGAATTTTTTTTTTTTTTTACTTACCCATGCTGGCTATTATACTGTGTACTGGTAACCTAGAAGCTCCATGATAAGATAATTTTGATTCATGGTTTTTTCTATGCTTTTCTTGCTTCTTAAAAGCAGAATTCTCTTCTTTGGTGATATTTATATAAAAGCATATATCAGTAGAACTCATGATATATCGAGGACCTGGATTCAGCAAAATGTTTTTGTTATCTTCCTTTCTAACACCAATCAGACAGACTCCAAACCTTAATTAGAAAAGGAAAGGCATGGTTCATTTTGCATAGTCCTGCAAACACCAGAATTTCCATTGTCAAAAATGAACCTCAGGTATATTTTTATTCTTTGCACATTATGAACATTTGCAGCTTTCTGGATGACAAAGATGTTTGAAAAATGTGTTCTGCTAAATAGGCCACATCAAATCAAGCAGATTTTATGAGCTCATGAATTCCTAGGCAGTTCAGTGTTTTTCGTAATGCCCATAATATTCTCCTAATGTTGTTCTAGTTGATTTTTTCTGTCAGATGAATAGTCCTTTTCGGGAAAATATTGGCAGAAAAATGGATACATAATATGAAAAATAATTAATCATGTTAAATTGTTCCATTATTTGTAAGTAATGGAAACCATTTTCATAATTCATTTTTGCAATTCACTCTTAAAACTGTATTTGATTAGTGACAGAAAATAAGATATTACAGCAAAAATCCCTCTTTCTCTCCTTGATTAAATATGAGAATAAACCCAGCATTAAGGGTTTGATAAATGCTTATTTCATCAAATATATACAAACATACATGATTTGTCTTTATTTTGCATGTTCATCTCACAGAGTAGCACTGGATAAGTGATGCATTATCTGGACCTTAAAGTAGGTATGTTATCATCTAACAGAAAGAAAAGTTTTATGTTTGAACAGTCACCAGAATGTACCATGTGACACCTTTAAATTGAACATTTTCCATAACATGAACATGCCACAAAGGAACCCAGACTTCCAGCTGTGTCCTAAATAAAAAAACCCCACACCCTCCCACCCATTTGTTTCTAGATTGTTTTGGACGTGGAAATGGATTGGTGTTCTTGAAAAACATTCAAGAGGTGCCCTTCTTTTCTGGTTGTCCAGCTTTTCCTTTATATCTTTCATATTCTATTCTCTTAGACTGAGATGGGCTGTACAGAATGAACATAAGCTTTTACCTGACCAGCTCCAACTCACAGAAAAATATCCGTATTAGTGGCCAGATACTTAAACCCAGGAACAGATTAATGTGCAATTTTGTGCCTGTAGTGCAGAGCTACACTGCAGGCAAAACAAGTAATTATTTCTTTGAACTTTTGAAGGTTGATAAGAAGAATAAACATACTTTTTATGTGCATGGAAAGAAGCATATGTGAAGCTTTTTCCCTCATACTCTGCAAAAAATGTACTTTCTTCCAGATTAATGTGATACACTTCGTTACCAGAGCATCTGCCATACATTTTCTGCCATTGTTCTGGTGATTGCTGACTCTCCCTGAAACGTAAAGAGAATAATTTAACACTTAGTGCAAAATTCTTATTAATCAGAATGGTATTTCGTGTCAATAGAAAGTACAAATGTGTACTGAAAAGGTCCAACAGGCTAATCTGAAAGAAGTATTTGACATTAAATCTTGGTAATATTGTAAGTACAGAGATTATTTTAATGTATTAAAGAGCATTTTCTGCTAAGTAATAGACATATAAGAATATGCACTTTAATATCAGGAGAGAGGTGGCTCAATTACTTTAAAATCACACCATAATAAGTAGATCCATGGCAATTTGAAGATGACAGGTAAAACCAGCAGCATTCTTGTTATAAAGACAGTTTCTGCACGTGCTTTGTGGCAGACTCTCTGGTTCCTGTCTGAATATCATTAATAACAACTTATGTAGGAAAGAGTCATTTGTCCTTGGTCACTTGATCTGTAAGAGAGATTTTTCTGCACTTGCTTATCAGTCAGTGATCTTCACCCTCTGGGTATTTTTGCTTCCTGTGTCTTGTAGACTATTACAAGTCCACAGCTTCTTTTCTCTAGTGCAAGAAAATAAACTGCAAAGCAGATCATCTTTTACTCTATGCAGCTGCTGCCCTTAATGTAAACAGTTTAGTGGAAATGCTCCAAACCTCCAGTAGCCCTGGAGCTCCTGGGAACTTCTTGATTAAGTTCCACATGGAAACAAGGTTCTGCATGATTTTTGCTGGAGGTAACTGATGCATATATACAGATATGTGCAGTCAGGTCATGAAACTGACAAGTGTGTTCTGTGTTTGGCACTTGGAGTGAAGATCTCAAGATACCAGGACATGCCGCTTTTATGCTCATTTACACATTTTCAATACCTTAACACAATTTTTATTTTTTCTTCAATTTACCATGTTTCTTCACTATCATCAGGAAAGCATTTTGTTTCAAGATGAAAAGAAGTAAACCATTTTTGTTGCAACACTATAAATAGCGTGCTATGTATAGAACAGAACTAGCAATGTCATTTCAGAACATTTTCCCTTACTTCACTTTCCCCCTAGAATAAAATGGTCACCTGTTTAATGTCTGCTTGGTTCCAGTGAGTTGTCTGAAAGCTTCCCATGGGGCTGTACTGTAAAGATCACATTAACTTCAAGTCAGAAAGGTTATTTTCTTCCAGTATTTTGTACCATCAAACAAACCCTAATAGAGTTGTATTACCAGTTTAGATAATCAGATAACAGTTAAAGATAAATGTTAAGATTATTAATTGAGATTGATAATGAGATTATAAATAAGATTCAAGGTAGAATTTTTGTCTCACAGACTAAAAGTTTTGAATTCCAAAAACAGCTGAGAAGACAATAGCATTATTTACACCTCCTTAAAAGGTATTTAAAACTTGAGTCCTACATAAGGTTTAATGCAGGTGTTAATAGCAACCATGATAACAAAAGGATAATTAAACAGGAACTAATGTAAAGGAAAGCAGTTCACTATTAACACTGGAAGTCTATTTAACAAATTATTTTCATTATGTAGATCTAATTTAGTATTTGGTTTGGTTCATGAATACATGTATACACATTTTTATTTGTAGTTTAAATAATCTGCTTTCACCTAATCTTTTTACCTAGCCAAACTCAACTGCTCATACCTCTTGTTCAACAACAGAAAACATCTAGAAAAGTTAAAAAAAAAACCCCTCTGAACTATAAATTGGTCAAATCCAAAGCAGTTTTATGTCTACAGTACAATGAAAAATGCCCTTATTTTGGAGTCTCTCTGAGAATAAATGCTCTGAAGAGTGCTGACTACAGTAGATAAATAATAACTAGACATTTTCAGTCTTTCTGTGTAAATACAGAAGCACATTCTTACAGCAACATACATGATACATTCTTACAGAAACAACATTACTTTAATCCTTCTGAATTCAAAGTAATGCTACAACTATTTGTCCAAAACCTTTTTTTTTTTTTTTTGCTCCTAGTATACAATGACCAGACTAGAAAACAGTTACTTTTATTATGCTGGTAACATCTATTAATTCTGATTGCAAAAGAAATCTTAAGCACTTTTGAATTCTGTGACAGTTACTTTGCATCACAGTTATGAATCTGTAAATGATCAATGTGACTGTGTTAAACAATGAAATGCTGAAGTTCCTCAGTACAGCAGAAAATATTTCCCTTTTGTGCGTTTGGTTTTGTGCTGATGGAAAATTCCTGACAGCTGTTAGGAACACTGCTCTTATTTTGCATGCATGTAATATGAAATAGCTGGAAAAGGCTCTGGATTCTGTGCATGTCACAGAATGAAAGATAGGCAGGTAAACATGTACAAAGAATGTATTTCACCACGGTGCTCAGCAGGTATCAAAACAGTGTTTTGTTGCCTTCCTACTAGGAGATTCTAGTGCAGACAGTGCCATTAAAATCT
Organism: Illadopsis cleaveri; assembly: GCA_013399915.1. Classification (NCBI taxonomy): domain Eukaryota; kingdom Metazoa; phylum Chordata; class Aves; order Passeriformes; family Timaliidae; genus Illadopsis; species Illadopsis cleaveri. The sequence continues at coordinate 40,200 of VXBB01002424.1, forward strand.
TGACATTTGTTGTTCTCAGTAGTAACAGTTCCAGGAAGATTTTCTGTTTTCCCCACTCTGAGTAAAGGGGAATACTGGATATGTCGTATTTAACCTTCTATAACTCTGCTTATAAATATATATAAACTGGCTTCACGGTTACTTGAAAAAGACTTATGTAGTGTATATGCAGCTATTCCATTTCTACAAATATATTTAGAGATTCACTCTTTATTGCATCTGTGTGCCCACAATATTTCAATCAAGAACACCTTATAATTCCAGGAATACAGCACAAAAGAGATACACTAGATGTGGTAAAATTATTTTTATGAATTCAGAGAAGTTGTTTTGTGGCTATGCAGTCTGCAGAGACACCATAATTCTGCACCCCTTCCAGCAGTGTGGTCTTGTTAAAAATCATGTAGGTTTGTTTGCCTCTTAACGTACAGGCACAGAAGAGCAAATACCATATGTCATTAAAAAACCCCATTTTTTTTAGTTCATTGAAACAGACCTTCAAATTAACCTATTAGAATAGGTGTTCTCAGGACTTTTGAGTGCTCGTAAGTAGAACTTTGTGATAGATAGAGACACTTCAATCTACTAAACTAGAAATACAATTTTTTTTGTATTTTACGTTGTAGAAGTGGCACAACAGCATGCAATAAACTTAAATATTGGGAGGAGGGGCTGTTCTCTTCAAAACTATACTGCCTTGAGTAAGGCATTTTGATGCTTTTATTGTGCAGAAGGTTCCATTTTCTTTTTTAAAACTTTAGTTGTGTGGGAATTCAGGGTAAGCTGTTTTGCAAAAAATATCAGCTATGACTCTTCCAAGCTGTTTGGGTTTTTTTTATGATAGAACATACTTACTGTCCCCTAGATGTATGAACGAGCAGAGTAATTAATGTAGAAGTAGCTGGACATATACAATTTAGAGCTAGCATAGCATATTTGAATTCCTCTTCACATACAACATGATCTGTAGGGAAAAAAAGGAGGATACAAATTGTTTTACAAAAATACTTTCAATTGAACAAAATTATCACTTCCTTATCCAGGAAAGGATCAGTTAAAAATTGGTCCAAGATATTCATCTTCTGCTTGAACCTTGGAAATCAGCTGTGTATGATTTTCCCTATCTATGCTATCTAACATGGATTGCCACTATTTTAAATCCAGATCACAGTTAAATGCTCTCCAGTGCTTGCTGATGGAATGAAAAAGAAATAGAAATTATTCTTTAATGTAATTCCCACATACCTGTGACAGTATTGAAATGGCTATGAAAAGGGACAAGCACAAAACTTGTAACTGCTTGTCAGTGTAGAAACACAAAAGTCAGAGAGGTTTTTTAAATCCTGAAGACATTTAATACTAAATCAGTTTTTTCCCACCTGATTTTAGTGTTTGGTTCTTTCAATGGGAGCAAAATTTGCTTCTAATCAGAAAGAGTATTACAAGTAGTACAGCTAATGATCAAAACACAGGCACATGAAAACTGCTGAGTATAGGTAGGAAAATAACCTCCCCACCCAGACCTGATCTATGTGCATCTGCTTCTGGTTTCACCAACATGTCGCTGAAATCCTTAGCACCACCTTGCCTCTCTAAGCTGCTTTCCTGACAGAATTTACAGCATAGCTATGATCATGACACTTCCTGAAAATAAAAGTGAAGGCATATTTTGTGTGCCTTCTCTGTTCTTTTTATTTTGAAATATCTAGAGGCTTTTCAGTAACAGAATCATTTACTACTAAATTGAGTAATTAATTCTCCTATTTTCTGAAGATCAGAGCCTATTTAAATGTCATAGGGAAGGGATGAATTTAGTTATATAAAGACACTGTCAAATGTAGGACAGAATGAGATTTTTCTTCCTGTAAATATATTTCAGCTATAGCAATTAAATATTTCCTGCAGAAAATATTTCAGATAGAAATATGTTTTTTTAGGTGACCATATGCCATTAATAAACCTACTTGAATTTCAAACCAGGGATTTTGAAAGGGTAAGGCATAGTGGCTTGAATGGAATATCTGCAGCCCATTACCACTGGTCAGATGGCAAAGATTTATGGAAGTGAATACCAACTGAAACTGAAAGAAAGAGAATTCTCCCTATTTTTTAATTTGTATAGGGTTTTGTCAAATAATTATTATTTTAATAATAATCTCCTTATTTTTTGTTTGAAATGTTGTCATATTGTAGCTAAACATTTTGAAAATATGAGAGAAAAAATACACAGGGTAATTATTTCATCATCTGTTATTTCAGATCTTTTACTTGAACCCAATTGTACCTGCTGGCCTAAATATACACAAATGGAAGTTAATGAATCACGGATGGCACAATGCAGATGAAAACTGTAACTTAAACCCTCCAGATGCACTCTACTCTCTGACATATATGGTGAACTTTCTTGGCAGATGTTTATGTAAAATATTATGTTCCCAAAGAATATAACACGCAGCAAACAGAGACTGCTGTCCTACAACAGCCTCTTAATCATGTCTGTACAAGATTCACAGGGTGGTGTCAAGTGTTTTTACATCAAGAGCCTTGGAGCTGGACTTGTGGACTATTTCTGTACCTGTTAAGAGAGTTTGACCTTCTGCAGTTAAGTTCCTGTATCAGACACAGACCAGGTCAAAAATGCCATGCTCATTTCTTCAATTATTTGACAGTTTTAGCTTTCCTATAACGTTACTGTGTTTTCTCTGTATGCTCAGGACTTGTACTGTGCAGGATTACACAGAACTTTTTCTGCTGCTTTCTTTCTGAAGTGAGCAGGGAAGAAGCTGGATGACAGCTCTCCCACTCCTCAGGTCTGGGAGGTGGTGGAGTCACCATCCCTGGATGTGTTTAAAAAAAGACTGGATGAGGCACTTGGTGCCGTAATCTAGTTGAGGTGTTGGAGCATGGGTTGGACTCGATGATCTTGAAGGTCTCTTCCAAGCTAGAAATTCTGTGATTCTGTGATTCTGTGATCAGTCATGTCCCCTGACAGCAGGAGCCAGAATCAGCAAATTATTCATCCACTGTGACAGCAAAGCAGCCCAGGAAACTGCAGTTTATCTTGAAGTGAATATTAAATATGTCAAATCAGCCTCCCAGAAAAAGAAGTGTTTTGATTGAGTTTATACTAAAGAAATACACCATTTAGAATTTCCGTGAGTTGCTGTTTCTGTTGAAAATATATTTTGGCAGAGGTTTTGTTGCTAAGTCTGTCTCAAATGGATGTAGTAATGCAGTGGGGTGAGTTATGGTTTCTGTGATGTTACTGAGGATAAAACAGACTCAAAACACTGATTTATGCCTGCAGCAGCAGCCGTGTGGTAAGAATGACCTAGACCTGGCACAATGATTCTGAGAAACCTTACTTTTGTCAATTTGATAAGTTAACATGACCACTACCAGATGTGATAGAGAAAAATGCCCATCCATTACCTCTAGACTATTTTTATCTGTAATTGGATAGATTAATCATCTGCTGCATTCAATATCCATTTTGGTGAATCTGGACTATGTTTTCTTTGAAACAAACTACTGAAGCTTTGATGTCAGACTTCAACAATCTGTGCTAATTCATGGGTGCATTTTGAACAAATAGAGAATGTCAAAATGTATCCCCATTTCCTGGAATTAGAATTATATATAATTTCCAAATATTCAAAGTAAAGGAGATATATATATATATGTGTGTGTGTGTGCGTGTATATATATACATATATATATGTGTGTGTGTATATATGTGTATATATATGTATATGTGTATATATATATACACACACATGCATAAAAATTATGAAAGTTTTAAGTTCAGCTCAGAAAATATTGATTATAGTAGTCTCTGAATTGCATAAATATATTGCTCTGCTGTGGAAAATCATCACTTTATTTCCCATTTGTGCTGAAATGCAAGGCCAGGAGCTTGCACCAACAGTACATGGCCTTTTGTAGCCTTGTGTGTTTGAAAGAAAAGTGGGAAGATTAAGAATGTAACTGTGCCAGCATTATTGAAAGATAAACTGGGCTTATCAAGGCATTTTTATATTGGAAATTACTAGGGAGAAATCAAAGCATTTCAGCATAAGAGATAAGACAGTTGCCCACCTGATCACTGTCACGTTAAGAGTCACTCTGTATTTAAAGTGTTCACACCTTAAACCTGCAAAGGGCTTTGCTGGGACAAACATTAACGCCACTGTAGCAAGTAGGTTAATATTTTAAACAAAGCAGTTAAAACCGACTGTAAAAAATATCAGAAGGCACAGAGTGCAAGGATGTGTGTATGGCATCAGGTGGAAAGTCAGGAAATGTGATTTTCTGACAGGTCATATGAGTCTGGCCAAGGTGCCTCCATTCTCTTGCTTTGTGGACAAAAGTAAGTTCCCATTCTCTCATTAAAGACAGGAAGGATGTTTAAGTCTTGTTTACTGGATGGGAATACATGATAACAATTACTTTTCCCATATCCTGTTTCTGCCTGAGGCAGAAAGCCTCCAGGAGGCAGAAAGCCTCCAGGCAGAAAACCAGGCTCTTCCCTCCTACAGGAACATGCAGTCAGTGTCTGAATTTCAGGACTGTCTCATGCAATCCAGGAGGACTGATCAACCTAATACAAGCTGCTGAGAAATTTGACTTCTAGTGCTTTATACATTTTCAATGTAGTTAAAAGTTAAACTTTAGTTAGGAGGACTATTTGGTTGTATTTCTTTTAAATTCAAAAACTTCATTTTTGACAGCTGTAGTCTCTAAACCTGTGTGTAAGGAAAAAAAAATAATAAAAGGAAGAAGAAGAAATCCTATTACTGAATACTTCAGGTTCATAAAGGTGCCCAGTATTGTTTTGGGAAACCTCTAGAAGAAAAGAGTCATTTTTTCAAGGAAGATCAGATTTAAAAGAAGCTTTTACATTAAGGCAGTAATAAAGCAGCCCTGAATCATAATAGGGAAAGCATTCAGAAAAATGTTCCAGATGGTTGTGACAAATTTCACTTGTAAACACTTTGGACAGGTCTGTAGCCTGCAGCCCCCACTGGGTACATATTTCAGGATGATGAAGTGTTGGATGGTATTAATACCAAAGGGGGATCATCTTAGGAAAATGTATACCAACAAATATTGTTCTCATGGCTCCAGCAGTGCCTAACCATTTACAGCAGGTGAGCATCCACTGGTGATGTGAAGTTCAGCTGAAGGAAATCTTCCAAAAGAGGGTTTCTGGGTTTTTGGTTGTCGTTTTTTGGGGTTTTTTAAAAAAAAAAAATTTGGTCCAAATTCTCAAACACTTCAAACAGACATGAAAAATTGCCTCTGTTTTACAAGTCTAGTTATATATAAGCTCCTACAGAGACAAGCCATTAGGAATAATGAAACTCTCTTAAAAGCACCATTTGGAACAACAAATTAACACAGTTACTGACAAAGAAAAGCAGCCATGGCTAAGGGAGCAGAGATTATGTTTGTGCTGGGTGGTTTTAAGGGGGAGATAAAAAAGTACCATCGTTCTCATCACAGCATGAGCCTTATTCCCCTCTGTGCCATCTCATAGCTTGAGATTACACTTCTGTAACTTCAGAACTGCTGCTGATGGGGTTTTTCTTCTTTTTAACCCAATGGTGAATTCCATGGCTTTTAAAATTACAGCTTTAAATGTTACTCTGGAGCCGTTCTGCTGAAATTTACTTTTTCATCACATTCTGGGATGATGGAGGAGACTAATATTTTTCTATGGAGTTGTTTTTATTTTTTGCATGAATCAGCAATCTTTTCTTCCTTGGAATATTATTCAAGAAAATTGAATTTTCAAAATTGCAGCTGAAAAGGTAAGTTTCTCTTCTCCTTCAGAGCTATTTCTCCAAAAGTATTTGTGTGGTTTTGCACATGAGGATATGTATGTCTGTGTACTTACATATGTGACTGTTTGGGTATGGACAGAAAGAAAAAGAAACATGTAATGTCAAATAAAAGACAGTAATCTCTTCTTATAGGAGTGTATTTTTTTCAGATTTCTTAACATCATTTTGCATTTTATGCCATGGTTTCTAAGGCACGCATTTTACTGGATATAGATAAATTATATGTCTCTTTCCAAAATATTTGCAAGTAATTAAAATAATGTTTTCCATACCACTTGGTAAAAAACAGTCCAATGAGAAGATTTTTCCCTCAATTATTTGTTGGATTAAATCTGAAGAGATGTTCTTATACACCCCTTAGTAACTATGTTTTAGCAGACTGAAATGACTTACAGACATGGCTACAGTAAGCTGGAGACCTACCTGGATCTGTGATTAAGGAGTAGTTATACATCAAATAATTCTAGTCTCTATATTATGAGACTATTAATTCTTAAAAGTGCTTGTAAATAAGTTTTTACCATTGCTAGGTTGTGGTTTATTTTACAAAACTGCACATTTAATCAGTTTCAAGTAGTAAATATGCCCAGGGATTCTCACTTTGCTTGTGTTCATAAACAAACTGTCAAACACTAACGAGTGCTTCCAATTTCTGCAATCTTCCACTTACCTGCAAACTTGATGTGGAATTTATTCTCAGGCTTCAGTATCTGAACATACAAAGGACAATTTGGAGCAAAGTCTTTAACTGCCCATGCTCTTAAAATGGTTTGGTGATCCTAGAAGAAAGAGTACGAGGGGATGCCAATGAAATGCAAATAAATACCATGTCAGATTAGAAAAAGAATCTATTATCAGACTTGCTCCATTGAAGAAACTCTTTTTTAAGACCATGTGGCACCAGCTTATGTGCAAGTTATATAATTACTATTACTTACTAATTTCCAGAAATCTTCCACTAATAAGGCATTTTGAACCTGTCCTATCTTCTTCTGCAAATGCTAATGATTGTGTCATCTGGAAAAGGGTAGTATTTGGATGTGGAATGATCGTGTGAAAACTTAAAATGGCAATGATTAGTCATGTCTAATTAATCAAGAATTATGTAGCATAGATGTCCTCCAAAGAGACTAATAGTTAAAATAGCATTAAATGATGACTTCAGGAACTAAGAGGTTAAAATTGTGGGTAATTCTAAAAATACCGGTTTAATTAAAAGCAGATCTGAATTTTTCTGGAACTAAAACATTTGCACCACTGATGTCAGGATTTAGCCAGCTACTAACCAAGGATTCCAAGAGATTTTTCAAGCTGTTATTTGTTTTTTGTTGTTAGCACAAGGCAAGAATGAGTTAACTGCAGGGTGAATACTGCTATCCATAAAATTCATCTATGTGATAATGCATTCATATTTTGAATTTTGTGAAGTACGACTAACTCAAGTGTATCATCCACTGGTTTTTATTTATTTCAAAACAAAAAGAAACATTTCAGAGCTCTATCTAGGAAGTCATGCCTGCATTGAAATGCCTTGCCTAGTTATGAAATTGGTGGTATTTAAAGATAAAATATAAAGAATGATTCATTGTATTTGCAGCATCAGCAGTAAGAAAAGGTTTCAGACTCGTGAACACAAGGGAAAATCTCTGCCTGGAACAGAGTGTAATTGACATTTTCAAACCATAATATTTTATTATCAATTGAGATGTTAGCAAGTACTTTTTCTACTAGAAAAACTAGAATGCAGTGCTGAGAGGATGGCAGAATATCTTATTTCACATTTTTCTTATCAGTAATTTTATAGATGTAGGATGGCTGTGTCCAGTCAGGAGATTTAAGAGCTTGGTTATAACCTTCTGTAGGTTTTCCTTGTATGTAGACACTTTTTTTAAAACTTTTCTATGACATATGGGAAATTACTCTCCTCAGAATTTTTTTGTGTGTCGTGTTGCGTTTTTTGGTCTTATGTCTTAAGGTAATGACACACAAACACAGCTTAGAAGCAGCAAATGACTCAGTTATGTGCTAGATGGCTGTGACAGACATGTTACATGCCTATAAATATAGTTATCTCTATGTTAGATGTTTTCTTGGATTTTTAAAAATTATTATTTTGTCAAAAAAGCCTGATTTTATCAGAATGTGCAGTAATTGTTAAATATAAGAATGATGATTTCATTATAAAATGAATGAAATTACACTATTTTGTTAAAAACTCGAACAAACCTAGACCCATAAAAGTAAGAGTTTAAAACTAAAAGCATAAATCTCAACATGAAATACTTTTTAATATTATTTTATAGAAAAGGGACTCTTTAAAATCTCTTGATGATTATTTGGCACATTGGCAGTTGTAACACTGCAAAATATCCCTCACTTTCCATTTTCTAGTTCTCCTTTGAACCAGCAGCCCACAAATATGCTATATATATATATATGTATAAAAAATGGGTACTTAAATGCCCTAAATGGTTTCTAAGATCAACCCAGTGGTATGCACTGTTAATCTAATAACCTTGCAATATTGTTTCTTTTTTTCTCTCTCCACTTGGTATATCCATGTGTTTGTGTACAAAAACTGGTTGTTTGGTTCCCAAGTTTTTTGCTCAGTTATTCTCCCAAATTCCACTCTGAAGAAGCACTCCAGGGGAGAGAAAGAAAAAAACACAGGCAGGCACCCTAAGTGACTTCTTAGATTCAGTCTCTTCATACAGTATTGTGGCTCTCTGTTTTAAAAATGTAGCATTTTCTATGCTATACTGCAGTCACTTTAAAAAATGTTCATCTTTCTCCCAATATATGGTGTATATGTGCACACAACAAACAGAGGTAACAAAATTAAGCTTCTGTTCCCATTATTAAATATATGTTTCTTTGGAAGGTGAGTGAAAAAAATATGTTCTCTTCCATGTGATCTCCACACAAAATGAACTGCAGTCAGTGATCAAAAAATTACCACAGATACAAATGGTGATTAATATAGAGGTGATATTTAAGTTCATGTTGGAAAAGCTGGAAGTTTGAAAGTGGGTGTATTTAAATCATAACAACTCAAGGAAATGCATTTAATATGTATTTCAAAATAGTTCTGTTAATTGAATCTCTTTCTTGCCACGCATAACTTGAAAAATTACTTATATCCTGCTATGTACGCATCCATATTGTGCTGCCATTAAGGCAGTGTAATTCAGATTATCAGTACAGCAGAGTCACACAATTTGATTAATGAAAGGGGGGAAAAAAAAGTGCAAGCTTGAATTGGACCATCTCCGAATTTTCAGAAAGCCTCAGAAAAAAGCTGTCAGCAACAGCGGAAGTGTTGTCACTAAAAGTTATTAACTAACAAAATAGCAAGCGATGAACAGCCAGGGGCATCTGTGGCAAAGGAGTAAATCCTCTGCTTGAAGATTGTAGCTGGTGGGATAAAAACACTCATGGGCTTCAAAAAAATCACTTGAGTAACAACAGCTGTTCTGGTCAGGAATCTCCTCCTTTTATTTTGACAGCTGTCATGAATAGGAAAGGATCCAAGGCTCTTTTAGCAGTTTGTCAGCTTCTCAACAACAGCAGGGTGGAAAATCAGTGGTACTTGTAAAGATTGATACTGGGATGACAGCTGAACTTCCTTCAGCCCAGTGACAAACAAACCTTCTGTATACTGACATGAGGCTGGAGCACTGTCGGAAATTCAATACATTTCATTTCACAGCTCTAGGGGGCAGTAAGACAAAATAGTTTTTAAAAAAATTAAGGATTTTTAACTTGCAATATAAATAATTGCATTCCCTGTGAAAAGGTAATCTGACAGCAAAAGAGAAAACAATGCAGAGAGGTGACACCTTGTTTAAAAGCTTCAGATCCCACTGACCCTGAGATATCATTGTGGCCCAGGGGAAGGCACCAGGAGAGTGTCTTTGGTGAGATGTGCCTGTTTGTGTCCTCCAGGTACTCAGAGAAATGAGACTTGATAAAAGTCTGTAGTGGCAGCTGAAGTGTGCCAGGTACCATTTTGATGTTTCCTGACTGCAGAAAGGAAGAGCTGCAGTGGGCCATGGCTCCAGAGCCAAACCTGCCTCATGCTGGCCACAATAGATGGGAGCTCCATGCAGAGTCCACTGCCTGCCCTACAGCACAGTCCAGCAGAGCTGAAAATTGTCTTTTCTTGGCATAAATTCTGAAGCAGATATGAGCAGAGATGAACAGCTGACTGGTGGTGTTGCTGTCCTAAATGCTGCATAAACCTTCTCAGGGCAGTGTAAGTTACACACTCTGATTTTATGGGATTTCTCATTTGTTACCACTGTGCAACTCTCAAGTATATTATGTGAAATGAGATGAAGCTGATCTACTCTGAATTCATGCCTGATTTAGATAAGACGCTTGGGCTATTTTGGAATTTTTCAGTCTCCTAGAAGTTACAGGTATTTTTCCAGGTATTTGCAAGAACTCTTGCTTGTTCTTACCTTTAAAAACCCCAGACCATCTGTCACTTCCAAGCAGTAGGTCTGCCTTGCTTGACTGCTCTGAGGTTACTTACTGCCAGTTCAGTGGCTTTCACTGCTGTATTTTCAGGAGCCTATTGCTGATGAATCAAATTCAAAGTCCTTAGCTCAGTAAGTTTAAATGTTATAGTAGGAGCAGAGGTTTATTTCTCAGGGAGCTCAGTGACTTTCTGAAAGGGATGGGTCCAGAACAGGATCTTCAGCTAAGATCTTTTAACTAAGTTCTGATGGCAGATGAAGTAATAAGTGATAGAGAATACATTAAGTAGCGCTACAGAGAGAACGCAAAGCTCTCATTTCCCACTTTTTACTATTTCTTTGTGATCAGTAGGTAATTTCACTAGCTGGAAGAGTTCTAGTTCATACAGTTTTATTCTTTTATCACAGAAGCATTGTACAAAGGTTTGTATTAGCAGTGTTCCTTTGTGGACAGTAACTTACCTGACTGCAAGTAACTACCAGCATGGGCAAGCCCACAGAAACTTATTTAAAGAATCTTGCCATTTTTAATTTTGAAAATTGGCCAATATGAAAAATGGTCAAATAGTCTCATATATATTGGTTGTTTGTATCAGTCACAAATTTGTTTATAAAGCTGAATTCAGGCTTTACTTCATTAGTTCTGAATATACCAGTCAGTTGATACCTGACTTTTTTCTGATTTAATAAATACAACTGATTAAATTGAATATTTAGAGCACTTCAGGTACTTTGAACATTGACAGAATACCATTCTTGGAAGTGATTAATGACCAATTATCAATGTATCTATAAGGCACTACGAGAGTACTTCTATGCTATTCTGCCTTCGTTGCATAAAAAAGAACTGAGAGGGAGAAAGGGCAGTAAAACCTGTAAAAGGGCAGTAAAAACAACATCCTCTTGTTTCTCCCCCCCCAACTTACAGCTGCTGTCCTGTCCACCTCACAGCGGCTGCTCAGGATGAAACAGGCTTCAGCATTGTCCATCCTGGAAGAGAGGAGACAAACCTGTCACACCCCAAGCAGGTACTCACTGGACTTGTGTCTCAGAGTCTTGCACACAGAAACAGAACACAGACAAAGTTGAGTCTGTTCTCATTTCTTACCCTGGTAAAAGCTGTGCCAAAGTAGTAAAAGCAGAGTGGCTTCAAACTTAATTTGCAGAGTATTTATCTGCCATGACCATGGAAGGTGAATAAATAGCACCAGTCTCCCTGGGGTGTAAGGGTGCAATATGCACAAGTTATTACTGGTAAGAATGAACAAGATGGGGCAGATAATAGACTCGCCTTGCCTAGTGAGAGCAGAAAGTTGGGTAGATGTGCAAGAATAACGTGTTGGGGATTCATAACAGACATTTCTGTGTATATATGCATTAAATGAACTATTTCCTGTTCATGGTGTCTTTGATTTGGAAGAAGTCATGGGAGCTCTATGAGTAATTTCAGCTAAGTATGGGAGCAGTACAGGGAAGACAGGGTCTTTACCAAAGTTATAGAAAAGAAAAGTTAGTTAAATTAGATGAAATTTTTTTGGAAGAATGCAGTCTTTTGTTAATTGGCTATTCACTACTGATGCAGTCACCCAAATCTGACATTCCTTTACTTTTTGGTGTGACCTTTATCATGTTGACATTGGGTTCACATATAATATATGGATAAATTTTGATAATGAGACCCTTCTTGATTGCTTTGTTGGTGGTGGTAACCATTATTTTATTTATTAGAAGAATTTTATCATGTGCCTTGTCGTCTCCTAAGTACATTATGTTCTCATTTAAAAGAAATACACCAAACATCTTGAGTACTGGGTTTTATTTCATATCAGATGTTCTATTAAATTCCCACTATGCTTCTTCCCTCAGGAGAGTTTGAAAATTATTCTGTGACAGGTACATTCAATTACATGTTCTGCAGGAAAAAGCACAGTTCCACAGCTGACTACCTCCAGGTTATTATAAGTGAAATTCAAGATTATATTTAGGGAACAGCCTAGTTTTAATTCTTGCAATGTGTAGAACAAATGTCAAGCTGAATCCACACATGAATTCCTTCTTGAAATCAGTAAGAACACAAAAAGAAAAAAAAAAAAAAAAAGAGAGAAAAGGATCTCTCCAAAAGAAAATTTCTAATCCTGAAAAAAGCTTTCTTCTCTTGTCAAATTTTAAACAGCTATAGAACTGGTTGTTTTTTCAGTGGCAGAAGTCTGAGAAGATAACACTGCTCATGAAGCTTCTCAGAGATGAGACTCTTGGAAATAACTCCCCTCAGGTAAAGAATGACACAAACAGCCAGACAGGTATTGGCTTAATTTTAGTTATCTACAACACAGAGCAATGCAGATGGGTTACATCAGTTATTTGCTAAGAATCACTTTTCCCTCTCTTTGGAGAGTTTAAAGAGATGATCCTTCTACATTAATTCCACTGTGAATTCCTTTGCAGCTCGACTGATTGAGCACTGGGGGGAGGTGTGTGTGAGGAACTGTGCTTGACTGATGTGTTTTGATAAATGTCATTCACTATTAATTGGCAGAGAGCATCTCCTAGTAGTGGTGGAAGTATGTGGTAAGAGGAGGGCCCTGAAGAGTTCACGTATATAGAGCAGAATAGTTGCTTAATGTTACCAGGCTGAACTTAAGAAAACGAAACTGTACAGTGGGTTCAAAATTTCAGATATTAAGAAAAACAAATAATAACCAAGAGCTTTGCTTTGCCTTCCAAATAAACATGACTTTCCTTCTCGCACAGCTCTTGTTGCTTGTTATACTTATTTTGAGAAATAAGTTTGAGTGAAAAAAAAAAAAGTAAAAAAGAACGGTCAATATTTGCCTACTTAGCTCTCAACAGATCTTGATCTTTTAGGGCTGAGCCTTGCAGGTAGATAACTCTTTGGGACCACATTGGGATTTGTAACACCCTTCGGACCTGAGCATCCATCTCCGTAGGACACAAAATAACCACATAATAGTCCTGTCGAAAAAGAAAAAAAAAAGGGGAAATAGTCATGGTTATTGCTGGAGAATGAGTCAACAGTGACTTGAGATGTCAAAAATGTCTCAGATAAGATGCTGACAGACAGAGTTCATTTCCTCAAATTTTTTTCCTTTGCATTAATGGGCTAATCCAAACTGCTTCCTGTGCTACTTGGAAAAGTAAGGATGGTTTGAAGGATCCATAAGTGCACAAATGATACAGAGGGATAAATGGAACATGGGAGAGGAGAGTGTGAGCTTAGGCCAGGCTGGTCATAGAAATCTTCCTTTCTGCAACATAGAGTTTTACAGACAGCAAAATGGCACTGGATGCATTGCACCATCTGTATCCTTCAGCTTCACAGTGCAAAGAATCATTAAGGTTGGAAAAGATCTCCAAGACCACTGAGTCCAACTCAATTTCAGCTGTGAAGGGGATGTATATAAGCCCTTTTAAGTTACCTGTGTAGTAGTAGGTCTTTTCTTCTTTGTCTCCAGTGTATCACAGAGCCTGACTCATTCTTCAGCTTAGTTAACTAAATGTTGTGTTTCAGTTTGTGTTTGTATCTATAAAGAACTGGATTTCTTTGTGCAATTGCTTATGCCTCTTACTTGCTAATTGTTTCGGGGAATATTTTGGATTTGGGATTTGGCAAATTGCTGCTCAGCCATTTGAGGGTTGTATTTGCATGATTCTTGCAGTAGGTAATGAAGCATGATACCACAGGTAACTTAGTAAAAGACACAGAGAAAGTTTACTAAAAGGGAGAGTCTGTAGCAAAGGCAGTGATAATAAATCCAAATTGGTATCTCATGGAAATAAGCTTCTAGATGTTCCAAATAAGCCATATGACAAGTTTGCATTACCTAGGGAATATGTGTGCACTAACCAAATCTTTGTATTCTGTCAAGGTCTTTGTCCTTTAAAGTACATGTATTTATTTCTTAATTTCCACAATTCCAGGAGGATCTAATCTTTGCAATCTTGTGCAATGTGCTCTAGGATGACCCTGCCTGAGCAAGGAGGTTGGACCAGATGACTCCCAGTAATCCCTTCCAATCTGACCCATTCTGTGATACCTAACACTGGCAAAAAACAAAGCAAAATATGAAAACCAAAGGATGTTTTTACTTGTGAGGATTTTTGGATCCAGTCCCAAAACAATGGGAAAAAATAAATTCAGTAGCTTTTATTTATTTTCTGTTTTAGGGTAGAATCTAAGGAATTTGCATGGAAATACCTGTTTCTAAAAAGACTAGCATAATTCAACAAGACATTAATTCTACCTAGTTCTAGTCTATTCACCTCAATACCTCAGTTTAAAATGCCTCCAAACTCTGTATCTCAGCTTCTTATTGCCAGTATAGATTTCCAATTCACCTATTCCCAAAATCAGTTTTACAAATTAAAAACCATATCAGAAACTTTTCTTAAAAAAAACCCCNAACAAACAAACAAAAAAAACCACAACAAAAAAACCCCAAACCAAACCAACCAACAGGGTTTTGAGTGGGTTTGGTTGGTTGGTTAGTTGGGCGGGTTGGGTTGGTTGGTTGGTTTTGTTTTCATTCTCAGTACCTGCAGTCTGGGGTGGGCATAGAATTCATTTAAGAAATCCATGAGTAGGTCAATCTTCAGAGAGCTCACACACAGCACAACATGTTTTTCCGTCTGAGCTCTGTATCGACTGTAGTTTCCTCCAGACTTTTGCCTCTCCATCCACAAATAAGCCAGCTGTTCAAACTGCAAGAGATGCCCATTGTCAGTGAACTGGAGGCCAGTAGGTGGGCACTACAACTCTATAATGACTTGGCAATTCATCTCAAGCCTCTGTGAAAAGCTGCCCTTAGCTCACAGTATCTTTTTCTTTGTAAAATATTCTCTAATTAGGTGATCACAAACCACGGCAATAGTGCCAGAAACTACCACACACAAACAGCAGTGAGAATTCATTAAAATACCATGAGAATACACTAAATCACAGTTTAGAAAATAATGAAGGCTGGTACCTCATTCCTTTAAGTATTTTATGCCTCTGAGCTTTCTTTTTGTAGTATTGTGACATAATTGCTTCCCTTGTATGAAAGGTTAAGTTTTCACACATAAACTGTTAATATACTTGGAGAGAGGCACCATTTTTTCTTAGTTTGGGCAGTAACTCTTCCCAGAGATTTTATAATGTTCTGAAGGCGATGTTCTGTAAACTCTCTTAGCTGCCTTATAATTTTAGATACAACTTAAATACACAGCAGCTGCTAATACAGCAAGTTTGCCTTTGTCAGCTGAACAATATATGCAGGTTAACAGCAAACATTACTACTCTGAATCCTCCAGACCTACTAGTATACTGTAACAGTCTGTAAAGAAACATATAAATACTAATTCAAAGTTCTTGTAAGTAACACATGTTTAACACTGAGCTCAATTTAACTGTATGGCTGTGTGATAGTATCTTTTTCTCATCCACATTCCACTGATGGAGAGGCTGGATCATCAATAATAACTGATAATAATTTCATTTCATTGCAGGGCAAAAGCTTAGGAGAGAATGCCTCCCACTCCATTATGTGTAAAGAAAACTCTATGAAGCCCCATTATCACTACAAAGGTACAAAATAAAGTAGCTAGAAATAGGTATGTGAAATGTGTATGTGAAATTCCAGTAGATTCTAGGTTATTTACTACTCCTGTGGAGCTCTCAGGCCTGATGTATAAGAACTGCCTTAAGGATGAAATTTCTATTTCCTAGGAAATTCCAAATTTCTTAAACAGANGTAAATGTATGTGAAATTCCAGTAGATTCTAGGTTATTTACTACTCCTGTGGAGCTCTCAGGCCTGATGTATAAGAACTGCCTTAAGGATGAAATTTCTATTTCCTAGGAAATTCCAAATTTCTTAAACAGAGCACATTTTAGTTTTCAATAGAATATGTATTTTATTAATTTAACACTGAGTGAGAACATAATTGTGTTAGTGCATAAGGCTATTAATACATACATTCAATATTTAATTAGAGTGTTAAATTACTTCAAGAAAATTAATGCTAAAAGCTTGAGCTTCCACCCTCCCAGGGCTTGTGTGTTGTCTGCCCACACTGAGCCTTAGTTCTCTGCCAAAGAAGCGGAGTCTGGAAACCATGGCTGTGTGAGCAACTTTGGAGCTCCATGGTCTAGCAGGTCTATTGTAAGCTTTGATAAAAACGCAGAGTGTCTCCCCACATCCTCTTTTTCTGGAACAAGGGCTGGGTGATCACCTGGTGTGGAACACTGAACATCTTGGCAGGGTTTCCCACATAAACTCGGGGTTTCTGCCATCCAGCCTCACCTAATGAGCTGGAAAACGCTTGGTACAAATTTAATTTAAAGCTGACTGACTCCCTGAAATACTTGGATTTTCATAAATTGCTCTTTCCCTGTTGAAACTGTTAGAAGTCCTAAACTTAGGCAGGCATGAAAAATTCCTAACTGTGCTGCTGGCTCTGTGTGCATGTGTTCCATACACAGCTGTGAACCCAATTTGCTTGAGTTGCAGATTTAATGAGACTTTTTTCAAGTTAGCACTGAGCTGTAAGAGTAAGAGAGGAAGTGGAGAGAACCAAGATTAGAAACAGGGAGAGCCTGCAGAGGAAAAGCTGTATTCATAAAGAAAGTGCTGGCTACTGTTGTGGGGTTTTTTTGTAATTGCTCCATTAATAACAAACCTGTATCCTGGGATAAAGGAAGTCCTCTGCAGTACATGACTGGCGCAGAAAACTTTCATCAGCACTTGAAAACTGTTATCAGTGCCCTGTTTTTTAGTATAAATCCAGAGTATAGGAGAACATACAGGAAAAAGGGAAAAAAACCACAACAGGAGAGTGCTAGAGGGTTCTTTTTTCTAACATTTTCTGTGCAATAATAATAGTAACAATAAATTATTTTAGTTATTGTTCCTTTGTTTCAAAAACAATTCTAAAGAGAAAAGAAAATCCAAATTTACCTGTATGGGCAACACCACAAGAGCAACACAGATCATAATGACAACAAGCAGCTTTGAAGGCCATATCTTGGGTGTAACATCCCCAAAGCCCACAGTGGAAAATGTCACTATGCAGAAATAAAGGGAGTCAAAGAGAGTCAACCTGTTTCCTGCTCGTTCCAGATGCTGAATTCCACAAATACTACGTAGAAAAGAATGAATAAAGACATGAAAAATAAAAACTGTTCAAGCTTGATGATTATATGTGCAGAGAACTATTTTCAGAATTCACAAATTGCTTAGCAAAAACATTTTTTTAAAGAAAAGCAAAAATGAGTATCAAACCAGAAGTGCTAGATTGTTACAATTTTCAAATGTCATTTGTAATAAAAGAAACACACTTTTGATTATTCTAATATGATAGGCACAACTGTTGCTAGGTTTTGCTTAGTGGCTGTTGTGAAGGAGAGGTGGTATATAGAACATCATGGATTGATGCAATTCCTTTCTAAACCAGAACAAAACAGATGGTATAGAGCTGCTACCATTCAACATTTTTTATAGATATGTTTCAACTTTTTCAGGGAGGGTTTGCTGCCGTGGCCAAGAAAACTGCACATACAGCTTCCTTTAAATCTGTGTCTCTTTATGTTGGTCTCTGGCCCTTTCTGTGGAGAAAGTTACTGATGCAAACCAGTTATGAGAACACTTGTTGCATATTGGGAGGTTTCTGTTGGTACAAATGGGTACTGACTGTCTGCAATAAGCTGAACGGCAGTGAGAACTGCAGACTACTCAGTTACCAGAGGAAAGAGCACCCAGGGTCAGCCTTCAGGTTGGAAGTGGAAGGTGGAAATTGGCGAGGTTCTGCTCGCTAAAAGTACACTGTAGAAATACATGGCTTGGCTGAGTCTGTAATAGCAGAGCTAGTGGAGTTCAGCCCTTCCAGTCACACATTCCTGAGAAGAAGTAAACAGCAGCCCAAGTTAACTAGTAATTATTTTTCTTGGAATCAGCATGATGCGCTTTTGGTTTTGAGAAGCTGTAACAGAATCTCGCCACGGGTCATTCTGCTATTTCAAACATTGCAGATTTCAAAAATACTTCACTTTGTAAATATATACCAGGGCAGGGAGCTTCCCAAGCTTAAAATGTGATCTTCTCTAAAACAGTGAAATTACTTAGATCAGTTCAAGCTTTTAAATTCTATTCACCTCTATAAAAAAAACTGAATGTGTGAACCACTCTGAACAGCACTTTCTCCCCCTTGGAGCTAGCAGGATGATTTCTCCTCAGAGAATTAGATAAATAATTAATAAATCATATAGTATTCCTCAGTAATTATTCTAGAACATACTAAATATTACTTCTTTATGTATGGTATCCAGATGGTAAGAGTCCCTCGTTAATATCTGCCATAGGAAGACCTTTGCATCACCAGGGAGACCCTGTGTTTATAACAGTGTTAGCAGTTGTTCTTCTGTTCTCTGTTCTGTTCTCCAAATATAATTTAGCTGTGGGCAGTGGCATTTCCAGAACATATGGATCAAATTCCCAGTTTCCTTTTCACAGTTCTAGCATTTGTAGTTTTCACACATCTCAAAATGTTCTAAAAAGGGTGGGGTTTTTTCCCTGTTGTTTGCCTGTTTCCTGCTTCAGTCAGAACTGATATTTATATTCCCATCCAGTTCATCCCACATTTTTCACTGGAGTTGTAATCCAGATCTTCCATTATTTCACTATGTTCACAGTTTCACTGGGGTTTTTTTCCTTTTTTTTTTTTTAGTATAAAGATAATTATATTTTTATCCCTGAAAATACTAACAGAAGGACTGTAAGTAATTATGCTAATGAAGCTTTCTTTTGGTCTCAGACAAGGAAGTTTCTCAGCTAAAGCCTCTGCTAGTTTTAATATGAAATAATGGAGGATATTGTAAAGGCACTGAAGCATGGAAAAAGAAGCTATTTTGATATCAATATTCACAGAAGTTACATGTAGTTTTAAAAGCAGAATGGAGATGGATTTTTCATTCTTTATTTTTATGATTCCTAATCACCTGCGTGCATTTTCTTCTCTCTAGTTGTCTTTTGTGGATATATCCCAGAAACACATAACCTTGACTTAAGGAATTAAGTTCATAAGGGCCAGGAAAGCAACAGTTACACTGAGCCAGGGATATGGTTCCTCTGTAACAAGGTTGTTACACCACTGCCCTCAGCGGATTAAATATCTGCAAATGAGGTTGTATTGAACCATAATGCATGAGCCAATCCTTGGTAGAAATGTATTTTTTCTGGTGATCATGCCTGTGAAATTGCTTGGTGTTTGTAAATGCAAAAGGGTCAGTTTTGTAGATAAATAACATCCTTGTATTTGACAGGATGGAAAAAAAAATAAAAATTTGGTACTGTCAGGCTGTTTTTTTCTCATTTTCAAGGATTAGAATTGTTTTTTTTATTTCTTGCTCTTTTTGTAAAACCTTAACATTTTTAATAGCTTGATGATAGGAAAACTCAGGTCCTGATATATTATTGTTGTTGTTGTTATTGAGATTTCCATAGCCAGCCCACCTAATCATACTTCAGTTGAATTGAAAAAAGGTAATACACCATGAACCATTTCAGCCTTTTCTAAGTGAACAGTAGAATTCTCATTGAATTTAGTGAGATCAAGATTTCATTTTATCAGCTCTACTCCCTTACAGTTCTATGTATTCCTATTCCTTGAAGCCATCAAAATAATGTGTCTGATCCAGAATGTTGTAGATTTGAGATGTTTCTCATTGAATTTAGCGGGCATGAGCCAGAGCTTCCCACATTCAGTTAACAATATTAAAGTCAGTAAGACAAGGGAGCTGCTTCTTTGCTGAAGAAGAAATTCAGCCCTTCTAACAACTTGTTGATGAAATTAATTTCTTTCCTTGAAATTATTTGCACCTCACTTGCAGTTCCACCAAACTGTACTTGAAGCCCTCACCCTGAACACAAGGAAACGATAAATGAATAATCAGGTCACCAAGTCTGGGTGTTCTGGTGCTCTGCTGTTTGTCTTCACTGGAACCAGAGAGCACCAAACTGCAGAAAAAACTGATTTTCAAAGAGACAGCTTTATGAGAGTCTAATTAAAAAAAAAAATATTACCTCTGTGACTACTCCCCTAAAAATATTACACTTTCAGCTCACCAACAATGCCTTTAGAGAAATGTTACTCAGCACCGATAGCATGTTCCCATCCGTCTGGGAATTACACTGCAGAGAGAGTGCACTGGAACATCAGTGGGTGCCCAAGAAACCAAGTCCAGATGGATTAGTTATTCCATTCCCCACATCACTGACGTCTTTGAATACATCCCAATTCCTTAGACAATAGTAGTATCAGCTTTTTTTTCAGAAATGAAGTGTAAATCGTTACTTTTAGCATAAATTCTGCATGTAAAAATACACATGTTCCTGTCTGCTTTCTTCTGTTTCCTGACATAATGAAATGTGCAGTAATTCAGGCTTCATATTTTGCCTGTTTTGATATTTTTTGGTGATATTTTCATCTCCTTGTTTGCTTCCTCTTCCTCTTTCATCTCCTGAACGTAAGTAACGTATTTAGTCATCCTTGGATAAACAAAATTATTTCAAGCAGGAAAGGAATGTACTGTAAAGGCAATACTAACACCTACTGGTTTTTGTGGAGAAAATAAGCCACTGTAATAATCAGTACATAGAGAGTCCCTAGTTAAACATAAGGCCAATTCAGCACCTCCTATGCCAATTTTAGGACTCCTGTGAATTCAGGAAATCTGTCTTTTCACAGTGGATCTAAGGGAGGCAGTTACAACAAAACAAAATTGCCTCAGAGCAAAGGGGATTTAGTATTTCTAAAAAACCCCACAGAAAGCCAAACTAAGTGTCTGCTGAAGCAGAAGTAGTATCAGAAAATGGATTACAAACATCCAGAGGACAGAAGTATGATTCCAAACACTCTGCTACCACTGCATTTGAAAAACAAAAAGTAAAGAGAATAACATGTAATCTCTGAAGATTGGTAATGTTTAGTTTGGGCATTATTTGAACTTTTGAGAGTTCAGTCTCTGTTTTACTGGAAGCTGTCTTTCTAGTTCCAGGAATCTTTGTTTGCTTGAGTATCTTATGTGCCAAAACTAACTCCTGTTTGTAAATAAGCTGTCTCTACATGCACTACAGAAATAAATAATGCAGAATAAAATAATCCCTGAGACTCAGTTTTTTATCATGCTGCAGAAGCATGTCACAGAAATGGATGTAACAAGAACCATTTGGATAGTATTTTGCAAATACTGTACGTTAACAATCCTTATTTATAACCAATTGTTTAGAATCTATTTGATATTAACTTATATTTTCATTTGTCAGCGTTGACAAATCCATCTGATTTCTACATTTTCACTTCTAGAGAAAATTATTGTTTACACATACAACCTCTTGAGGTCTAACATAATGTATCAGAGGCTGAGCCAAAAGTCAGAGCTGCTTCAGTGTGCTGAGGCATAGGCAGCAATTACCAGCACTGTTCTCTTTGGGCCTGCAACTCTGAGCTCCACCTTATGTAATCACTTTGCCACATTTAGAGCAGCTGTCTGAAGGGACTAGCTAATGAATGTGTTGAAATCAACATGGATTCATTTTATCAGATTCAATGTGATCCTGTGGCAAAGGCTCAGTGCTTCTGTACTACAGAAGTTACACCTGAACTAACTCACAAGCATAGCAATCCTGCTTAGGCAAATGTCCTCAGTAGTTTCTCACATCTAAAACTCTTTACAATTTCCTCATATCCTACCAAAGAATGGTGATGCTAAAACAAATTAGAAATTAAACTCTCGTTATTTGATTTTCCTATACTGCCAATTGCTGTTCATGTCATTTTAACAATTTCTGAGCCTACTATCACAGATTTTTTCTTTTTTCTTTCTTCTTTATGCAAAAAATATGAATGAGCTATCAGTCAACAAAACTGTTGATAGACCACTAACTGTAGCAAATATTCATGGGTAAAGTACAAATACAGTGAAATACTAAAGAAAAGGACCATGTTGACTTTCCAGGAAATACAGACAAGCATTTGAGACATATTTTGCCACCATAGTGACTGCAACTTTTTAAGGCAACTTCCTCAATCTCTACACCAAAACAAAATGTACCTACACAACAGTTCGTTCTTCAGTCTCATTCTAGAAGATGTAATCTCATAAAAGTCTGATAAATGTACAGAAGTCTTGTTTGAAATTGGAAAAAGGTGCTCACTACTTGCCAAAGATGTTAATATTAAGCTGGTGCCAGTCTTAAGGCCTTGAAAGTGGTGTTGGGACTAATGCTCTATTTGTAGAATGCCCTGCTTTTTACAGAGGAAAACAGTTTTTCATACTAGAAATTGTCTCTGTGGGGTGTTCAGTCTTCTCTAGAATATCATGTAGAACCAGATGCAGTTTTGTCCCATATTTTAAAATTAGACATTATGGAACAGCAATTCTCAGTGTGAAGAATTAGTATTCATATAATCATTAAACATGCAATTTTCAGAAACTCTGGGGCTGAATAGTAATATAACTGGAGTGACATTAAAGTGCATTTCTTTTTCATTCCCTGTATCAGATGCAAATGGAAATATTGTCTGTTGACTTCTGAGTGACAGTACATGCACAATGTGAAGGTGTTGGTAATCACCCTACCTGTGACCTAAAAACCTGATGCTTTCTGACAGAAACCCTGACTCTTGTGTAAATAATGAAGAGGCAAACAAAAAGAACAATGGATGAGCAGAAACTGCAGCAAGTAAAAGAGTGAAGCAACAATCACAAAATACTCTGACCAAAAATAAAATGTAAATCCCATCCAAAAGCCCTGAAGATGAGGTTTTAACTTGCTAAAAACCAAATCCTTCAATTTTTTCCCAAGTCTTGTGCCCTTTCTCCGGTCTTCTCTAAAATCAGTTTATTTTCTAAACACAATTTTACATAAACAATATTAAAATAGAAAAAAAACCCCCACTAGTTTAAGTAGATGTACAATTTTCATGAAGTTAATATGACAGAATCTGGTACAAGACATCATGTAAAATATATCAAATTTAAGTATTATAATGAGAAGATGCTATTTTCACCTTTCATTCCAGGCTTTAAGTTGTAGGAATTACTGAATTTCAGGACATAGAAAATATTAATTGCATACATGACAGTGACAGAAATGAGGGAGAACTGCTGAGTGGAAAGATGAAGATTGTCATGCTGCCTTTAAAGTAAATACCCTTGCTGTTCTTAGTTGGCAACAACTGATCTAAAATGCAGCAGATCAGCTGGAAGGTACTCACTGACTGGACAAAACAGATACTGGACATTGTGGTTTCTTCATATTAAAGGACAAATGGTGTAACAATCTCAGACATTTTTGCAACTCTAATGCCACTTCATCAGACAGTTCAACACAATTTTTTCTATTTTTCCAGATAGGTTTTTTTCAGACTAGCATTCATTTTCATACAACACTGTGTTGTTTTTGGTTTTTTTCAGAATCACAATAGGGAAGGGGAAGACTTGGATTCATTCAACAGGCTTTGAATCAAACTTTTCAGTTCTGTGGGACTTTGAACACAAGTTGAGGTAAGGGCAATGAATTTACTTTCACTACACAACAATGCCACCATGTCAGAAATTAATCTGGACTTTCTCTTCATACAGCATTTTTGTTTGTATTCCAATTTTATATTTATCCCAAATGATGGTGTTTGATGATTTGGTTATTAGTTACCCATGGTGTCCTTTATAAGCCTTTTCCTTCCCCAAAGATCAGAACATTTATATGCAGCAAAAGAACATTTTTATATATAAATAAAAAAAGTTTATATGGTTGCAAAAGCTCAACTTATAAAAATAAACCCTTCCCATAGGAACTCATGTGACTTCCAGCAACTGCAGAACATCTTGTTAAGCTGAATAGGGTATTATGAAATGACCAAGTGTATATAAATATTTGTTGAATCTGAGTGAGAACCTTTCTACTCCTGCTGCTGCCTTTTAGTGGGATAAGAAGTGGAGCTGCAGTTCAAGAGCTGTGGTCACTGAGACTGCACAAGGAGGGTCCCTCTGTGGGCAGCCTTCAGCTCAGTGTGTTTCCACAGGCAGGTCTGTCCACACTTCAGCCTCTAAGCCCAAAGGACCACCTGTATCTGTGTGTGCTTTCAGTCTGCCCCAGAGCTTTGATGGCAAAGTAAATTTTGGCAGCCCAGCTTCAGTGTGTCAACATTGTGGCACCCAAGAGCCCGCTGGAGCCTGAGGTTTTGGACTGCTCACACAAGGGAGTCAGGAACTACTCAGGAAACAGAATCATGCAGTCACTACTTAACCACCAGATACTCCTCACTTGAAGAGTGCTACAGAATTAGGTGACACTCTATACCTGTCCTTCCTTGGGAAGAATAATCAAGTAATCTATTTATAATATTTAAAAATCATATGTGTTGTGCTGGGAAATTCAAATGCAAACCTCTAATTTAATACACCGATATGTTATGCTTTAGAACATCATGTTTAATGTTTCTTGCAATAGTTTTGAAACACTCTCAGGGTGTAACAGTTGTTATGCAAACCACCCACAGTCCCTCAATCAAATTGAACTAACAATTGAAAGTTTCATTATCTGAATATTTGTTAAATGTGCATAAGAAAAAGCTAACCCAGCATGCAGAATATTCTATTAGCTACTGACAGAAACCTTTTGTTAATTTTTAACCTAACTCAAGTCATGGCATATTTTAATGACAAATGGATTTAACTTTATTGTTAAGTCAAAATTCTCTCCTTATCAGATTTTGCAATTTCATTTGATTTTTAAGGATATTCATGGATCTTCCTTACACTTACATCTATTTTTACATCTCTTTGACAGCCTTTCATCTGTCTGCACTTTGACTGCATCTTCTTTTTGCTACTCTCATTGCTGCTATTGAAACAACTACTTCAGGACAAGCCAAGCTACCTTACTCCAAGTGCAGCATTTTATGGTTGCTAACACCATAAACAAAAAAGAATTTCTTAGAAAATAACAGATAAGTAATATTCAGGAAGAACGGACTTCCTTGTAGTGCTCATCCTGCTGTGAAACTCAAACCAGTTACAAACACAGGCTGGAATGGTCTAAAATTTGCAAGTGACTCAAATCAAATGCCTCTTGCTTATCCCCTTTAACTGCAGCCATGAGGTGTGCAACCCTTTGGAAAGCTCACGTGGTATTTTCCTTTCCAGCTTAATTTCCATAGACTTTGGGTACTGGGAAACTTCATATCGTCCTCCCTTCTGAAAAATGTAAATATAGAAAGAGTGTTTAAGTTAAAAGGCTGTAGTCAGATCACATGAGGACAGCAGTGCACATTTCTTGCATTTCAAGCTGCCCTGTGAAAACACTGACACATCAATGGTCTTTGTTCTCATGGTGAGTGTTTCCCTTCAATATTTTGGCTGTCATGTGCAAATTTGCACAATTTGGCACATTTAAGCTCCTTTCATATGTATAGATGTTTTAAGTATTGGTACCTCTGTCAGTGAGGTCACCTGTACAGGAAAGAAGAACAAAGGCCACCAGTTACTGTCAGATCTGTAATCTCCCTGTCAACATTAGAAATAGAAAATCTGGCCAATAATTACAGAGAGAGCTCTGCAGCTTGCCAGCAAGGTTTGCTGGATCTGGGCTACAAAAGTAAACCTTCTGCATGTGTGTTTAGTTTGTCCTCAATGTGGCTGCTCCATTGCATCACAGTCTTAAGGCAAAGACAGTTCCAACAGGCAGTGAGCTACATGGAAGAATTTGCTGTGCTGCAGCTTTAGGGGAGCATCCACACAGCTGCTTAAAGGGGTGGCTATATGGGAAGACCCAAGAAAAGCACACTGATACATCCAGTCTGTTTATTTAGAACACTCTCTATAGATTCATGATAAGCAGAAAGTTCACTGCAGAGTGCAAGATACAAAGGGGTGTACGGAAACTGCAATGTGACCTAAAATACAGCCTGGGGCTTTTTAAAATACTCATATGGTATGCTTTGGCTCTTTTATTTCATAACAAATTGTTATTAAAAAACCAAGAGCACACATGAAACTGTGTGCCACATAAATTTTCCTTGTTTATGTTCCTTCTGGAAAGGTATTTTTACTTCAGAGTCACCTCCTTGTTGACCCACAGTCTTAGCTAGAGACAACCTTTTGGACAGTGACCAAGGAAACAACTGGCCTGTGAGAAAGATATAATTAGGCACCAGACTTAATGCTTAGGTTTGCTAAAACACCAGATAGGGAGGAAGTGTTAAATAGAGTTTGTGTAATGGGATGAAAATTACAGCAGATAATCTGTGAGGAGATAAAAGCAATATATTCTATCATGCATTACAGAGTAGGCTCCTTTATGGTTTGAGTTCCTGCTTGGAAACCCAGCAATCCTTTTAGCGTCGAGTCAGAGGGCTTTGATACCTTGAACTCTCTGTGTATTGTTCGGGTTGATCAGCAAGCTCTGGGATTTCATCATCATCATCTTGCTCCTGATCCTTACTACTGTTAACACCGTTTTCCACTGAAATCTGGTGATTTCAATGAAATGTTTTACTTGAGTGAAAAATCCTGAACTTGTAATACTAAAAGAGTTTTCTGAAAGTCAGAGACATTTTCTTTGGGACACCTGTTTTGACAATGTGCTTGTTTGAATAAAAACTTGCACGTCTAACAATTTCTTTGGCTGAAATGCAAATGGATCTATACATATTACCCTTTAAAAATCATTGGAATTCTGAACCTCACAGGACTCTTCAAATGGTGAGGTTTGACTGTTTAACCAACACAAGCATGTTCAGGAGAAAAAAAAAGTGTACATGATTAATATACATCATCTAAAGCAAGGTGGTGTCATAATGACCAAAAACCAGGAGACTAGTGAAAAAAAACCAGTGAATGAAAAGGGGAACTTTCTCAAGCAGCCAGGAAAATGGGATTAATGATCACAACACCAGAGAGATGAAGGCAGGGAGGAAGAAGAAGGAAGATCACTGTGCCTATCAGGACTGAGAGCATATTCTGTAATCTCTGCTATGTTTTGTCTGGCATGTTTTCCCCTTGATTGCTTAGCTCATGGAGAATATTCAGTAAGATTTTTTTCTTACTACACACGCACTACAACTCGTAAAATTAGATTTTCACTCTGAATATTCAAGAGGAAGCATTTCGTATTTGCCTTAAAGTTGGCAGAATATTTTGTGCATTTTTTTTCTTTTATAGTTTTAGAGTATTAGAGAAGTGAACAAAAAGAGATCAAGTGAAGCAGTACAGTTAAAAGATGACCCACAGTCATTCTTTTTGCCATAGAGAAAGTTAAAAGAGAAGTAAATTTCTTTACTGAGAGGGTGTTTGGGCAGTGCAACAGGCTCTCCTAGGAAGTGGTCCTGGCACCAAGCCTGTCAGAGTTCAAGAACCATCTGGACAAAGCTTTTAGTCATATGATTTAGTTTTAGGTAAATCTGTTAGGAGCAGGGAGTTAGACTTGATGATGGGTTCCTTCCAACTTGAAATATTCAGTGATTTATCCAATTTTAGTAAATGCAAGTACATGCCCATATGTAGCTGTGCCCTCTCATCAGTAACTTTATTTTTAACTTTTCTGCATAAGATATTTGCATTTACTTGTTTTTCCTCTGCTCATCTCTAATGAAAAGAAACTCGCAAAATATAGGACTGTATTAAAAAAAAAAAAAGCAGATTAAGTGCTCAGCAGTTGAATAAGGCTTGTCATGTATGAAAGCCAATGGCAACAATCACCTAAAATATTTTTAAAAAGTAACTGAAATGGAATGCCATAAAGAGTTTTGTTCTGAACAATGCATGCAGTTACAGCAAACTGTAATGTATTGGGTACCTTTAAACAGCCCTGTCTCTTGTGTGATCCCCCTACTTGAGCAGGAGTGAACACCCTGCCTGCTCTGCAGAACACCTACAGTGTTCTGTGCCCAAAGGAACTGACAATGGCATTTCATGCCTGTGGTTACCTTTGCAGTCTACAAAGTCAACCCATGGCTTGTTCTTCAGTTTTCACTAATGAACACTGATTATTTTTAGTTCCTTATTGCTGTGACTCAGGCACTTCCTGAGGCTCTGTATATGTAATATACATTTATATATGGTAGAAATGCACAACTTCCAGAAACGTGAAAGAATACAGCTGTGTTTGTGCAAAGAATGGGAGCATATGTTCAGCTTGAGGCATATATTTGAGTTCCTTTTTAAGTACACAGTTAGCTATTTTACTGAGGCTGAGATAACTCAACTAACTAATTTACTACTTTGAACTTTTTTTAGAAGTTTTTAATTGTCAGTGGAAGTACAGAACTCACTAATCAGAGTGCTGTTTATTTGGATTACACCCTAAAGGATCTATATCTACAGAATACTGGTTTATGTATCACCCAAGTGTGACACTCTATAGGTGACTGTGCCTCTACTCTTCACTTCTTTGAAAAACATCTGTCTAAACATTACAGTAATTTCTAATGGAATACCAACTATACAGCATAGATATTTTTAATGCATTTTAGATGTGATGTTTTTCTTTCAAAAACGACTGTAAGTGTATTAAAATATTTCTTTTTAGATGATCTCGTATCACAACCTGATCTCTGCCAAAGCCTCTGAGATGTGCTTTCAACATGCCAAAAAGTTACACTTAACACAGACACAGAGTGAGTGAATAGTTCCTGGAGGCTGCTGTCAAGTTCTGTTTGCACAGCCAACATTATATCAAACAACTTTTTTAACTCTTCACTTTCTGATTTGAGAAATATGAACTTTGCTAAACTTCACAACCTTAAAATATAGTTGAGATGTGAAATAGACAACAAAAGTGAACAAAGCCCTGAAGGGTTATGCTGATCCCAAATCACCATAATGAGTTACTGCTCACTGGAGAACCTGAATAACTGATGCCATTGGATAATACAGTTAAATATGTTAGCCTAAGCCACCACAAACACCAAATCTTTGTGAAGTAAAACAAATGGTTTGTCAACCTAATAAATCAGTCAATGAAAGATATACTTATTTTTTTTAAGTCTGCATGCTAATGACAACTTCATTTTTGAGCCAGGGATTTGTGAGTGATGGTGGTTTGATGCCAGCTACTGAATGGTGAAGTAACATTCTCAACATAGTTACTCACCATTGTTACACTTGGCATCCTATTTGCTACTGTCTAAAATGATGGAATATTTTCAAAGACAGCATGTGAGTATCAGGTTTTTCTTTTTACTGCAAAGACAAAATGAAGCTTGTGAAATGTAATCCCTTCCTGTAAGGAAAGAGATGGAAGACTGAGGGTTTTAACACTTATTTTGTATACCAAACTGACCCTTTAAGGGGAACTTTACCTCCTTGGTTTTATTCAAGTCTTCCCAAAACCAAACCAAAACCTAAGATTTATTTTGCCAGTATGATCATACAGTATTTCACATCCTGCAGGCTTTGGTTACACTCCAGTTGTATTCTCATTCCAGCATTTTATTTTCCTGAAGTTATTCTTGTCACCCTTGTTCTGAAGGTAACAAACATCTTTTGCATATGTAACATTTATATTGTCACACAAGGGATCTACTTACAAGCCTGTGTGTTTATAAACCAATGGAAAGCTTACTAGAAAACCTACATCCTAATCATCTGCATGCCTGCTCAGTTCACTGCCCTGGCTCCCTATGTCAAATCCTTTTATCTGACTGCATTTTTCCTGTGAATCTTTGTCAAGTGTTGATAATTTTGAAGACATGCATATCTCAAATGCATATTGCACATATTAAAATACTGTAATTGTTTGGGGGTTTTTTTATGGAATATGGCATTCTATTTTGCTTTGTTATTCCTTATTTATCCTTGCTATTTGGACAATCACTTCTAGATTTTCTCCAAACCCCATTTTATGACACAGAAAGGACACTTTGCTAATTTAATTTTTTAATTTTACTGAGACATTACATATTCCTATTTTGTGCTTTGTTCCTGCAAAGAACAAGGACAGGAATGCATTTAGACCAACTTTGAGGAATTTCATATGTTGCTTTACATTTGTTGGCAAGCCATAACTAGTTATTATTAGCAATAAGCTTGATTTTATTATCACTAACAAAATTCAAAATACGATTGCTGGAGAAAGGACACCATGGCGATACAGGCTTAGAATTGTATTTCTAACAGTCCAAATATTATATGACTCAAAATCATTTGCTTTTTTTCCTCCATTTGTAATGGTAATTGGTCTCTGCTGCCAGAACAAGCTCTGCTTGTCATGCTATCTGGTAATATTATTACTCTATTGCAAGATGTCATGATAATAAAAGCTGAAATTCTCCCAGTGGCATATTCAGAGTGCATATTGTTTTCCAAAATATTGTGACTCCCTAATATTCTCAATGCATCTTTAATGGAAAGTTGTTGAGATTGTTGATGTAAATACTAGCAGCAGTTGGTATTTGAGAGACATTTTTACATCTCATGGAAGTTATTTGGGATAATATTGAGAAAGAATCTGAGTGATATTTTATCTCCTTGTTGGGCAGGGGTTTCGTTTTGAATACATGATTTGCACTCTCCTTAAATATGCATATTCTGATTACTGAAGTTTCAGTACCTTCACATGGCATTAAAAAATTATTAGAAGAGAAAGATAAAAATGCTTCAGAGGATAGAGGTTGGAACTTTCAGAATGGTAAGTACTTCGATGTCTAACTCCCACTAAGAGTAAAGGCCTCGCAAGACAGGGTGAAAACTCTTCTCTGTGCCAATTTAAAATATTGATTTATAGAATATAGTACTAGACTGTGAAATTGCAATTACATTGATCATCAAAGGATGGTTTACCTGACCTATAGAGGTACGCACCATATTGTACTGAAATACTGAGATACTGTGTGCTACAACAGAGCACAAAAAATGTGGATAAGTTAATTTTGTCTTTTAAATTTACACCAACTTAACTTCACCTACCTTTATCTACATTCCATTTGGAACAGGAGATTTTCAGATTAATAAATGACCTGCAACCTGTGCCAGAAAATTAGCGAAGTTTGTAACTTGAAAAGATCAAAAGTACATGAAGCTGACTCGTTTTCCAGGGTGAAATAAAAGAACAGAAATCTCTCAGTCACACTGTTTACTGCTTAATCTACTATTTCTATATATATTCCAAATAGGAGAATTGGCTTATAAATAATGTTGTTGACACTCCATTCTAGAGAGCCTTTGTGAAGGCAGCTATCATTTAGTCTGGTTGTTTTTTATTTTAAGCAAACAAGATGACTACAAATGTATCTCTCACACTAAGAACATAATTGAACCTTCTAACCTTTATTACTTTTTTCCACAGACCACAGTAAACAGACTATTCAAATTGTTATTAATTTCACTGGTGTCTGTGTCTAGTTTTAAATATTCCATTACATCAGTGGCACAGAGAATTCCCTGCATGAGCCATGGGAAAGATGCTGACCTAATTATTTTAGAAATAACTATGTAGAAACATCTAAAAAGATTAACAAAGGAAATATTATGTCACTACCAAATTAATAACTAAAATAGCATGAAAATCACTGTATAATTAACTAGGTTTCCATAGAAACTGTCTTTGATGGGTAGCCAAAAAGACTTCTGATTGAGCTTCAATACTTCTGCTCTCCCTATAATACAGATTTCTGATCTGCCTTTCACAAACAACCAACCAGCATAATTCCTTATCCTACAGTCTTTAAGCAACACTCCTCAAAAGGACTAATTACCCACATGTTCCTTTCAGATCTGAACCCTTGAACTTACATATGGAGAAATATTTTTAAAGTGTATTATTACAAATACCGAGCTATCAACAAAGAAAATTGTATATGGTAATATTTCTGTGTTGTCACGAATCAATAGTTGCATAAAAATATCAAAAGGCATTAATCAAAGAAACAATTGTGAGTTTTATTACATTTTTTCATGGAATTTTCCATTACATTTGCTCACCTTTTGAAAAGCCTTGGCTATTTAAATAGGCATGTAAGCAAATGGATCCCAGTGCAAAGGTGAAAGAAGTGTAGCTGTCCCATAAATCTGTATTCCAAAAGAAACTCTAATAAGAGTTCTATCTGAAGTTGTTTCATTTAAATAATCTAAACTGGCAACTATGATTGGCAACACTGTTTGCGCTTGTGTCTTACACAGCAGATTTCAGCAAAGCCACCTTAGAAATTTCTGTACCTAAAAAAGAGAAACTCTGTATTCAATATGTATTTCTCCTACCAAAGCTCACGAGAATGGTGGCCTCAAGTTCATGCACAGTTTTTCCCAGAAGGCAGTATTTCACATAAGTTGCAGTTGAATTTATAGATTATTTGCTCACAAATAACAAGGGGATATTTTAGGAAATGCTTTGCTGGTGACCTCCCAGGAGCTGCACAGCCTTTTAATCATCCCCTCTCTTAAGGAAGTGTTAAAGCAGTGTCTGAACTCGACCTCAATTTTCACTGCACACATGCACAGAGAAAGCACCCATCCACACTGCCCTGGTTCCAGGAATTGAGGAGCAGGACAAGGGGAGGGTGTGAGTTGGTACAACGGATGTGGAAGGTACTGCATGTGCTACTGGCCTACTTCTAGGTCTACTTGCTGATGTCTGGAGAGCCCAGCACAGGAATTCTTCAAAACAGAAAACAGAGATCCCATGTTTGAAACAAGCAGGTTCCTGACAGATCTGCTTTGTTTCAGAGAAAGAAAAGTACCATTGCTATTACTTCAGTGCTTTGTGGGATTCTTGTAATAGCTGAATAATTTATTTTGTATTTTTTACAGTTACTTAGAACTTTCAATTATTGTTGTATAATATTCTGGCATTTAAATTCTGCAACTCTTGTTTATTCTGTTAGCTCCTGAAACTTCACATGCTTCACTACTCTAGAATAATTGGATTCTAAAAGACAGAAGCACAGTCTTATCTTGTGCTGTCCTGGTATGCAGAAAATCTCTCTAAATCAAACTGAGACTGGCCCTGAACACTGAGAGTGCTGTACAACAAAATCACAGAAAGAACTGCAGACCCAAAAATCCCCATTTTGTTTTACATTACAAAATTCACCAACACTTTTCATCCTGCTTAAGGCTAGGCATCTTTCTTGGATAACTGACATTGTAGGCTCCTGTCAAAATCAACACAGAAAGGTAAAGTCGAGACCTCCATGGGGTGATTTAGTTCCCTTCAGATCACCTTCTTAGGTGTTTATATCTACTTATTGATAATAAAGGGAACTGGAGCACTGAGATACCTTTTGCTTTCCAAAATTTTCCATGATTAATCCTTTCTTGGTTGGGTGGTTTTTTTCTCTGACACATTGTTCCAAATCATAAGGCCTTGTCTTGTTTGGACTAGATCATCGTTGGGATTTGCCTTCATCCTTTCAAGCAGCTTACTCCTACTGCTTCCTCTGGTTGAGAACTGTGAGTGGATCATTGCCATTGAGGCTACAGTACTGGCATTCTACAGGTATTTTGTAAGTTACTGTGTGGAAACATCCTTATTTTCTAATTCTGAAAGCACTGGAGTGTAAAAAAATGTTAAGGTTGACCTCAATGAGCTTTCCGTGAGAGCGAAAGCAAAATATGGGCAGGTTTGAGTATGAAAAAGGTAACTGTCCATCTCAAAGAATTTGTAGCCACCTCCTTCACAAGCTAGTCACTCTACAGTGCTGGTATATGACTAACACTGCTTTAAAATTCAAAATAACTTTTAATAGCTGATTCACTGTGTCACAGAAAGAGGCCTGAAATACTCATTCACTGTTATTTGTCTTCTTGAACAGTTTACAGAAATAATTAGCATTCCATTTGACAAACAAGTGCAAACATCCATTAACTTAATGATACAACACATATTATGACTAGGTCTGTAACTCACACTAGAACTCTCTCAACAGTAACTGCTGAACAGTCTGTCATATTGGAGCACACATGTTTTGGTAGATGTAAAATTGCTCTGGTTACAAGGCCACTGAGATGTTTAAAGAAAGAAAAATCATTGGACAGCCTAATCTGTCTTTGAAGTCAGAAAAAGAAGGAGAAAAAAAATCCTTGTATGTAATCTGTAAACTACAGATAGGTGAAAATGGTCATATAGATTTACTGATCTGCAAATGAGTTCCACCCCCAGATCCACAAACAATTATCACCAAAGATCAGAGTGGAGTAGAGCATAAATTTTGTTATGATTACTGTTTGTTCTGCAATAACATTGAAAATTGTCAGCTGTATACAAAAACAGAGAATGAGCCTTTTCCTACTATAATCAGAGTGCAAAGGACAGCCTGAACAATGGTATCTAAAAACTGTGAGATTAGCCAATCAGTTGCAACCTGAGATAATTTTTTTTTTCACTTTTCATTGGAAAGCTTCCACCTGAGTTGTAAGACATAAGATGGAATGTGCCTATCTGCGTAACCACCACTGATAAGATTCTGATGTGGAGGTGCAAATTATGGCTTTACAGACGATGCACGAGGTAAAATTCATTTTCTGTGGGTTTCCTGCTAGTTATGGTAAAGTTATTTTGAAAATACTTATTATATGCAGACAGGAACAAAGCCAGTGAGGAATCTTTCTGGGCTTCATACCATCTTGGACTTCTTACAACATCGTGTAATTCCCATAAAAAGCTTCATTCCATCTCTGCCTATGTGTCTGCCAAAAAAAGGTGGCTTTGAACAGAAAACTCTGTGTTTTAAAGCTATATTAGCTTCACAAGTGCTGATGTTGCTCTTGCAGCAGATGGCACAAGCCTGGAGCCAAGGGTGCTGTAGGGTTTCAACTGAATCCACAGAGGGCCTGAGTGTCAGCAGGGGGGCTTGATGAGGGCAGGTACCAAAAGGTGGTGCCAAAAGCACACCATGAGCATGTCCTCCATCCTCTAGGGGAAAGTGCCCTGCAACTGAAGGCACTGCACTCAAGCTGCTAATCCAGGCTTAGTAATTTTGCTTTACTGAAGCCATGATACTACATGGAGCAGGGCAGTGTTACTACGTGGAACCAAAACATGCTTATGAAGACAGACTGGTGATGCCAGAAAAGTTTTGTGTGCTGTGCAAGTGCTGGCTCCCAAAAGTGTTTGGGGGTATTGACCAGGGTACTGCTTGCCTTTGCAGAAAACATGAATGATCAGTCTGGTGCAAGGCACCCTTAAGTGGACAGATTCCAGCTTGGAATGGACTTGGGTCCTCCTTCAGCAGCAAGGAACTCATATAAACTCTGAATGATGTCTATAAAATTAAATGCTCTCTCGAATTCGCCGGCAATGTAACATAATCACAGACACTAAATTGATTTGGAGTGTTTATAGATTTTTTTGGGGTATTTTAAATATATAATCAGTAGTATAAAGAAAGAATGTGTAAAAATGCCATTATGTGTGTTCACATAGACAAGAGTAACAATCACTTGAACACAATACCAGTCTTAGACAAGCTGGAGATGTTTGAACTACTATTCTCAGTCAAAAAGTGATTTGTTACTTAGTTACTGCATTACTGGGTGTCTTCATCTTATTTAGCTTATTTGCAAGTCTAGCAGGGTTAGTCCCAGGTCAGTAAATAACAAACTACAATGAAGCAGTATCTGCAGCTGTTGAGCCCAGCCATAATTACAGGTGATCTTGCCACTTCCTGCATATTTTACTGTCAGTAAATGCCTGCTGGTGAGAAGGATACCTAATTTGTGCAGCATTTCAGTGAAATATTGAAGCAGGTAGGTAAAAAAAGGCGAAGGAATATTTACTCAATAGCACTTTGTATTGTAAAAAACCAAAAAACAAAATTAAAAATGTCCAAGTCGTTATGCATAAAAAATTACATCATGTTCAATAGGAGATTAAATATCAGAAAAATTCACTACTGTCTGGAACAGGCAGTGTTTGTCTTTAAGCCGGTGTGTGGCCCTAAGACAAAGGGTAAAATTGAACCATTCATTTAGCCACCGGCTAGAGCAGACTCCTCTTCTAAAAAGCCATGTCCTACATTACACTTATTACCAAAAGGGTTAGGCAGCACACAACAGTGACTATCTACAGTCACTCATACTAGTGACCACCAGAAAAGCAAGCTAGAGAAATAAAGTAAGAGAAAATCTAATTACTGTCTCCAAAATGACACACCAAACTTTATCAATGCGCTGACCTAAAGGCATCTTGTCTGGCAAAAAAAATACAGGTGATTTAGCCTTTCCACAAAGAACCATCTTCTCTCTTCACTGTCTTCTTCTACACCAGCTTATATCACACTGTACATGGTTCTGTATTCCCCCTGAGTATGATTCTCAATTCTCAGGCACTACTGATGAGAAAATTCTGTCTGTTAAGTAAGCTACAGAGCTACTGTATAACCAGACTAATCCTTTATCTGCCTCCAGCCCTGGCTAACACCATATTGCTCTGGCACAAGATAAACACGGGGCAACCGAGTGGTGTTTCCTCTGGATGTAACTTTAAGTTTTTCAGGTCCTGCAGCAAAACATTCTTCAGAGTAATACATTTTGGTTGTTTGAACCTACCATCCAGTACCATCAGTACTCTAATACATTCTACACTCTCTGTAATCTGTATTATTAACAGCTCTCCCCTGTAATCCTTAGGGGAACCTGACTCAGTCAAAGCCTTAAGGTTAAGACATTGCACATTCTTCCTGTCCCAGCAGGAAGGTGACCTTGGTGTGGATCAATATACTTCTGTTGGTGCTCTTCACACGTGAGTGACTTCTCTGCTGAGGTTGCAATCTTGGTACATTGAAAGTTCCCCCTGCTTTATCCTGCGTTTTTGCACCATCTGTATTTCCTTCCCTACAGTGAGAAGGTTTCTTTTTCCCATGCATGCACGTTCAATTTCCAAACCCAGTGCATCCAGACCCCAGTAGTACAGTGCTACTTAACACTTCCACCGAAGTGTTTCACCCTTCCTTTTTCACTGCATGGTTTCCACCAGGCCTGTTTTATCACCATGCAGAAGAGAAAGAGAAGCCAACATGTATAATAAAAACAGAGGGGATTTGGCCACTTACCAAGTGAAGATGAGACATAATAAGGTAGATATTAAAATGAGGACTTGGTTAAACATTGCGGACTGTGTGCGTTGGATGGCTCGGTGAAGATCATTCTGTACCAATGGAAAATAGGTGTTATTTTGGGGTTTGAACCAATAATTCAGGATCTGATTCTGGAGAGGAATTATGCAGTACCCTGATAGCAATGCAGTCACTCAAATCCACTTATGAGTTTGCTGATAATATAGAAGGTGCAGAAGCACCAGCTGTGAATCTGTGATTGTTTAAGTAGTTCTTTGTTCATCCCAGCACAATTCTGATCCTATTGCAAGCTGCCTTGAGGTCTGCTCATCTCTAGCTTACAAATTACAGGTTGCAAGGCCCAATTATGGCCTAACAGTTGAGTTCCCTGCAATTGTGTATGAATGGCAGAGTAGCAAAAGAACCATCCACTGCCATTTCCTTTACTGGCACAGTAACAATTTATACTAATTGAGATTTCATTTCATGTCTTACTTTTTTCTAATTTTCATGCAGAAAGCAGTTTAGTAATGCTTGACCATTTGTATAATCTAAATACAGATCTGGTTAGCTTCCTATTAGGGTTGGACTGTACTGCCAAAATCCCACTGAAGACAATATACTAAAAAAATACAACTCTAGAATATTTATTTCCTTTGCATACTTACAATCATATTTTCTAAAGCATGCTTTGCCAGCCAGCAATTTAAAAATACAGGAATAAACAGGTTTCTTAGGACTGGCCAGAAAATCTGAAAGAAAAATTAACAAATTCATTAGAAGCTTTTCTGATGAGGAATAGAACTTCACTATTCAAGCAGGAATGAAACACTAGGGAAAAAATACTTACTATTAATGTGTTTCTGCGTGAGATTTGGCATTAAATAACATTTTTATCTTCCTTTGTGATTAACCACATGCAAGATAATTAGATAAAATGGGAACACAGTCAGTTTTCACTGCAGACATGAGTGATTCTTACATTTTTATAACCAGCTGGTTTATCTTACTGATTGTGCTGTAGTTGTAGTTGGAGGGTTTTGGTTTTGTTTGTGCCCATGGAAGAGGAAGTGGAAAGTTACCTGTATGACTTCACTCCAGTAGCAAACTATCGTCTTATTGTTGGCAAATTTCTGTTCCCATAGGCACAAACTCATCATCCACATAAGAATAAAATTTACTTTAAAAAAGTAAGAGTATTTGTGCAGCTATAAAAGTGCAATGTGCAAATGTATTAATTCAAATGTGTTTACCGTGATGATGAAAGGGACAGCATTAATTATTTCCAGGAGAAAGGGTATTCTCAGAATTTGTTCCCAGATATTTCCCTTCAAAGAAAAGGAAAAAAACCCCACAATGTCACAGACAGCTTACAAATAGTTCCGACAAGAAATATATGTGATATTCCAATGAAACACAGGGAGTCTCTCCCATACCTGAAATTCAGGAATATCATTCATCTCAGATTTAAACCCATGACAAACGTGACTATAGAATACAGATCACTCTGGATCCTTTTTCTTACAGTTTATCATAATGTACTTCCCAAGTAAAAGATACACACTTTAACTCTACTTCCTTTCATCCTTTGCATTTATCTTTTATCTTTATGTTGCATTTTCTCTTTCCCAACTGTTTTGGAGAGGGAAGTAAGAAATCAAGTGTTTAATATTTGAATTAGGACTACAATATCAGTTCTCTATTTCTGCCACCAACACTTCAGAACACTTCAGGGCTTTCTGGAACTTGATCTTGCTTCCATGAAATGAGAGGTCTTCCCACATATTTCAGTGAAGTGGTATTGATCTTTTAATTTGCTTACTGCTAGCAAGAGGATGGGGATAATTCTACTTTTTCTCCAAATCTGCGCAGTGGCTGTCAATGATTAAATGTTGAGATGAAAATCCACATATTAAAAAAGGAAGGTAGTTAAACTTCAGTGACTTACAGCTTTACTAGTGCTGTGTATCAGGACTCCATCATAGGTAATGCAATAATAGTGCAGCACATACCACGGCAGTATTACAAGAATTTGCAGTAGAGTTATATTTTCAGTTGCAATGACATGTTCATCTTCCCTGAAAAAATAACCGCCTGCTACAGGCACTGAAAATTAAATACAAACCCCGCACCATATAAAATTCTTTCTCCATTTTTAACTCTTCACATCTGGAAGCCACTATACCTCAGGGACAGAGATTATTGTCTTCTGTGTAACTGCAGTTGGTGGGAGTCAGACATACAAGTGAAATTATAAGGCTGTAAACTGAGGGGGTGTTGTATGAAGAGGAAAATCAAAATCAAATCTGGCTTCTCAAACTGGACCATTTTGTGATTTCACAAATTTCCTCATTTTTAACGTTAGGAGTTTCCTCCTCTGCATTATAGAGAAGAAATGTCACATAATTTACTTGTGCAGGCAAAATGCCAGTATGGATGGGCTCCAGGTAATTAGAGATGTGTGCAGCTGTAGGATTCTGGCTTCCACATGGAAATGCATCATGAGTTCTGCAAAACTGCCTTCTGCAGTGAGAATATATGGTGCTGCTCAAAGCCCTGAGAGTGCCTGAGCACCAGGCATATGCAGGATTGCCAGATGTCTGTGGCAAGTTTTGACAATGGAGATTTTTGATGTAGACATCTTTCAGAATTCTGGCCAAGGACAAACCCTCATGTAATACTTTAGGCTGTGAGAATGCAGACTGTAAACCTTCCATTCCTGGATCCAAGTGATCAGCATCACAACACAGTGCTACATCCTTTGCATTCCTCTCCATTTAAAAGCTGTAAAAAATGCAAATCCACTGTATCATAGTAGCATGATATGCTACTCTGCCCTCACTATTCTGCATGTTGAATCATTTCTCATATGTCATGAACCAGGTATCAGAAAGATCAATTTCTTGGAGTGTTCTCTCATGTGACCACTTTATTCATTTTACAGGTTATTTGTGAAATCCTAGTAATGTGCACTCCAATGCAAACACAATCACCTTATTCTTGTTTTCTCACTTTCTTCTGACTTGGAAAAGTTAGTTATCTAAATTGTGGAAGTTTTGAAAAAGTTTCCATAAAATAAGTAATCTGTCACAGATTTACACGAACCAAGGCACCTTCGGTCACCTTGGCTGTGCAGAGAAGTCTTACAGCAGTTGAAATAACACCATTCTTAGCTTCAAGAGAATGGTCAAACTAGGAAAACAGGACCAGAGGGAAGGAGGTGTTTGCATCAAGTGATTGGTGTGAGTGACAAATTTTGTTGCTCCTTAGATAAGTCCCTTAGTTCTTTCTCTAATGGGGAGTGGAATCACAAAATTGCCTCAACCCCTGTGACAGGTGTATGCAGCAAATCAGGGTAGTGGAGCTTTCCATCCATCACACACTAATGAGTAACTTCTCACGGAAGCTGATTTGCCAGGAATTCATCTTCTGTTCCCACTGAAATTGATGCAAATCACAAGTAGAATGGATGAGGATAAAATGCTGCCCAATAAACTCAGGAACAGCACAAACTGTAATTGCCCTTTGCTGTTTTGCCACCAGGATATAAATTCTGGACTACTTCTGCCCATAACTGATTTGCACTTGTAACCCCCAACCCTTAAATAATATATGCTCCAAGGATTAAGAAGAATAATTTTTAGACTGCAAGCCTCTTAGCATTATTGGGCACTAAGGAAAACATTTATGCCATAATCACTCGATAAGCACACTGAAATACAAGTCTCTAAATTCAGCAGTGGCTCTCAGAGCTACTGAATGTCAGCAATACAAAATATAATACAAGAAAAAAAAAGATTATCCCCCAAGATATTTTCAGCTTAAGACACCAAGTTTTTTTGTATTTTCCTTGGTAAATGATTTCAAATGCTTTTAGTATTTTTCTCCTAAGGATACTAAAAATGCAGAGATAGAGTAGGACAAAATGGAATGAGGAAAACCAAATAATTATATTAGAAAAAAAAAAACATTTAAAGGAGAATGCAAATATGAAAATATATTGTACTCACATCAAATGATTTCAAGACATTTTGAAAAGATATTCCAATAGCATCACACAGATGGATAGCACAAGTATGTAGATATCTTTTTTGTTGTTGTTTTTTAAGTAGTGTCTTGGCCTAGTTTTCTGTGCACAGTTTTAGAGGGCTAAATCTTGAATTATATGTATTGAGTAGCTACAGCTTTGACATCAATGACAATTGTGTCCAATACATTATGGACAGACAAATAAAACTGCACAACTGAAAAATCAGCGTCAAAAAATCAAGGTCACTTTTGAGAATGTGTTTTCAAATTACAGTGTGCCAGTGGACAATGGAAAATAATGAGCATTTAATTGCTGACTTCCACTCTTTAGATATTACAGTTTGCTCATAAATTTGGGACACAGGGCTGCCTGCATGAGAATATGCCATCCTTCAAAAGTCTGTTTTTCTTAACTCCCTGCTTGTACACCAGCATGGGCACAGGTACATAAACCTTATATTGAAACATTTATCTCATTACTTTTTAATGAATTCTGCCTAAAAGTAACAAAGAGTACTTACCTTGTAGCTTAGATAACTTAGCAGCAGAGTTTCAAGGAGACTTATTACTGCCACAGACACCTTAAGTGAAGTGAAAAAATATGGGTATTAATACCAGCTTCTAGAGAATAGATATTATCATTACAATGAAAGTAAAAGATTATATAAAACAGATTTTCCATGAATCCTCTGAAACCATCTCAGCTAAGAGCATTTTGCTTGAAACTTAGATATTGTTATATTTCTGAGTTTCATTTATTCCTAAACAGTACCAAAATCTTCCCACATCACAGAGAGAGAGAGAAGGAAGCTGTAAATAACTATAGTCAGTCAGCTTTTTACTTTCTTGTGAAGATGCTATGAGTGTGTGGAAAAGCAAATGTTTTTCTTACTGTGTATAATGCAGAAAGTTGAAAGCAGCAAAAAATGATACAGATGAATAATTATTGATTTCAAGGTTTAAATGCAGCTGAGCTCAGTTTACCAGCCTCCAATTAGATTATATGTAGTTAGTGTATGTATAAAATAGTTTAAAATATCTAATTAGTCAAAAATCAAAATACTAAAACAAAACACTTAAAGCTATATAGATATTTACTTAAGTTCTTTGCACAGAAAGTATTTGTATTTTAATGTGTCTCATGGGAATATTCAATCAAGATGGATTCTATCAGGCTGGAGCCTGAAGTCAAGCCTCAGGATGTTAAATTTTAAGTTAATGCTCCCTACAGCTGAAAACTCTGAAGGGTGCACAGTGTCTTTACCTAGAAGTAAAAAAGATATTATGAATTGGGAAATTATTAAAATATACAAAATTGTTAAAACAGGCAATCTAAATATATCAGCTTTTCCACATAATTATTACTTTTGGATAAACTCAGGCTTTATTTTCAAATAAATTCCTACCCTTACCAAATAGACATATTAAAAAAGGACTGTATCCATGGGTAAATAATTATCTCAGTATTTTTAAATTCAATTTAATAAAGTAATCTGAATGCTAGGTCCAAAATTATTCAAACTGTGCATATTTTAAAGGTATTTTCATGGCCTTCTTCCCCCAGAAAATTGTGAATTATGTAGAAGTACAATCATTGCATTGGCATTGTAGCAATCATGGTGAGAGAATATAGTGGTATAACCAATCTGGAAACTTAACTAGTAATTTTTTTCTTAGTAAAAAACCACATTTCACAGAGAGAATCAGCACAGATCAGCTGATCTTTATGCTTTTCCGGTACTTGGTGTTCAAGATTTC
Source organism: Illadopsis cleaveri (assembly GCA_013399915.1). NCBI lineage: Eukaryota > Metazoa > Chordata > Aves > Passeriformes > Timaliidae > Illadopsis > Illadopsis cleaveri. Next base: position 83,359 of record VXBB01002424.1, read on the forward strand.
CTTGCTGACATCAACATTTCCAAATATACACTGCTAAAATTCTGTAAATCAGTATCATCTGCAGTTGTTACATGGAAATAACTGAACTGGACATTTGTGTATTACCTGTAATCCCCATAAAGGTAAGCTTCGATTCACCCAAATAATGGGAGACCTGTTCATTACAGTATGGAAAGAAATATGAAATTAATCATAATCTGGTGTTTCAAACAAACAAAAAAAAAAGTTGTACATGTGAATGGAAATTAGAGCAGACTTCGTGAAAAAAAATTCTCAGCAATAAAAACTTTAAATCAGTAGTTATCTACTGAGTATTGACATGTCTTGTATTTCAGCAAATCTTAGGTTCCCGTGGGAAAGTGACAATCCTTTTGTGTGAACATTTTGCTATCTGTATAATGATATAAATGGTATCTAAATCATATCTTGGAAGAATCCTATCAATGCTAATAGGCACTTGATGCAGCACCGCTGGAAAGGGACACTCTCAATGGCATAATAATTTCCTGTTAATCATTTACTGCTACTCAGAATTGGGTTTCTTTAAATTAAGGGCATCCTTTTTTATTTCTGCAAAGTATCAGCATTGATGGAACCCAGATCTCACACCAGCATCCAGTCCATGAGTTCACTTTGCAATCAAGAAAGAATTAAAATATTAAATGCAGTTTGAACATTCAGAAGTATAAAGTAATGGCTACAGATTTATAGAACATGCCTACTATATGTTAAAATGCCACCATTCCCGATGGAAATGAATTTATCTTCCTGTGTCCCCTTCCCACCATTCTGTGGACTTCTGGTTAGCTGTTTTAATTTAGGAACTCACCAATCAATAGTTCCAGGTGTGTAGTTTTGATTGGAACAACTCCGATTTAATTCTTTACTGATAGTTGTCATACCATCCACGCAAAGTCCATTTCCATTAGCAAATGTGTATGGGAACACAGTCATAAAAACACATGGGAGGAAAGGGATATTAATTACATCATTAAGTGGTCCATGAAATGCATGCAATAGTTTGAAACCCAAGGCAATCAATACAGACATTTTTAAAAGTAAAGTAACTTTTAGAAAGTACTGCTGTATGTGTTCCATACCTGTAGACAAATGACTATGAAGCATTCCAGGTTACATTTTTTAAAGATTTCAAATTGAAAAACAAGACAACTGAAACGTTACTTTGCAAAGCTGAACTAAGTACACAATATACACTGAAAATCAAGAGACCCTAGAAACCCTATCCCATGGATAGGCTGTGATACAAAGAGCACATGCTCAACAGCACAGCCTGCAGCAAACTACACCTGATAACCTCTTCTGAGGATATGAGGAGGGCTGGAGATGCATGCAGCAATTATTTCAAGTACAAAACTGGTGATACCCAAGTGAAAATACTGGCCATTACACACATGATGTTATCTTGCCTTTAATTGCTGACACACATTTTCCTTTTAAATGGTCATTTAAGGATGTGGGAATACATAATCTGTAAATGATGACAAATATCCTTGCTCGTGCTTGGCAAGCAAGGTCAGCAGAAAATAAAGGGATCTGCAGCTCACAGATTGGCAACAACTGTATTTGTACCAACTGTGAGTGGGACAGTGCTAAATTGTACCCATTAATAAGGATGCTTTATGTCTTAAGCTCTTTCCTGTACACCCGCTGTGCCTGAAGGAGTAAATTAAAGACACCAACTTGTGCAGGCATTTCTGAAAAACAGGAAATAAATCTGATGAAAAGAATTCCTCCTAGATTTGCATCTTTAAAACCAACCAGGTGAAAACATTCTTCTATGGCCATGCTCTGAGCATGCTGAGTAGTTTCTTTCATCGGGCTGTGACATAGTACCTAGAAATTATATTTTATTTCATATCACATCTTTAAGAATGCATTCAAGCAGTAGTTTTGGTATCAAGCCCTTAGGATCTCTAGGGCATTAATAGGATGCCATTTGTTTGTCTGGCACATCTTCTAATATGAGGGCCTCAGTGAACAGGCAGAATGACTTACCTGAATCTTCTCAGGCAGACAAATGTTGTTCAGAGAGACAGAACACACCAACTACTCTCTAGATGTACCACACCACCATGTAAGGGAATAACATGCATAGAAAATATAAATACACTCTCTGGTGAACTGCAAAACGCTCGGATTGAAGGACATGCCAGGAAAGGTGTGAGGCATTCAGCAGTCTGCAGTTGTATATGAATATGCATCTTTGCATATAAATACAGCAGTATATTTGGCACAAGGTCTGATATCCTAACTTGTCCTGCACACCCAGACAGAACCATGCAGCACAATCTACTCATTTGGGCTCAGCAGAGGTCTCATAATAAAAGAACTGCAGCATGCCAGAAACCATGATTAGATGGGAAATGTTAAGTGCCTGAGTTGCTAATACACCTAAATTTCTAAGGATGGATTTCCTCTTCTCCACAACTTTTTATGAAAACTTTATTGCTTCTTTTCTCTTTTCAGATCTTACAATTTCTCATGACAAATTGTGACCAAAAAAAATCTCAAATGAATCTTCCACACTTTCTATTCACGTACCCTTCTCTCAAGCACAGCTGAATAAAGCAAATACTCTTTACCTCTCTTTGCTTTGGATTTCATTCTTGTAAAGTAGACTATGTCTCCTGTGCACTAGCTTTTTTTGGTTTTACCCTTACTAGATTTAACTGATATCCAAATATTAAAATTAGAAATCAAACTCTGTCCCGTGCCTAACACTGTGTGAAGACTGCTGGTTCTATCATCCTAAACTTAGTATTTTATGTGCTTTGTTTCTTTCAGCATTTAAGGACAAAAGAGTCAAATCAAGTGAAATGAAGTACATCAATAAAATGTGATGCTTATTAGCATTAAAAATTGAGGAGCTTCAATATTCCCAGGATACAAATACAACAGAAGTCCAGGATTAAATAAATTATATTTTCTTTTACATTTGGTGATAGTGTAACACATTTTAAAAAAAGGGTCATATAGAATACCATACTGGCAATTCAGGGTGTGCTAAATCATGCATTATATCCATAAATCATTGTGAGAATATAATGTACTTTTGGTCTCACTCTTCTGAAGTGTTTAAATAAAGTAGAAGGCTAGAAAAGGTTCATCAATATCATCTGCATGAAAGCTCAGTTTCATGTATTCGTCTGTCCATTTCTGAGATCTTGGGTTTTAAGTGATATTATTTAAGCAGAATCCAAAAAGAATTGTTGCATAAACTGGGAATCAGACATTTGCAATTTTACATAGAAATGTTATGCAATAATACATCTAAAATATATGTTTCCACAATTACATTTGATGCACAGATCTAAGGAGAGAGCCAGGATTATTTTAGTGGTAAAGGGAAAAAATAATATTGTTATTTTAGTTCTTATTTTCATTCACAAGATAAGACTAGCTTTGTAATTCTTTCCAAATATCTGGAAGACATAAAACAAATCCTTCATGTATTCATTAATTTATTTTGTATAATTTAAATAATGCTTTGAGAGCAGAAATGAGGAAAAAACCCAACGGTTACCATCCAAGTCCTTGTGTGGGATCATCCAGGAGCACACGAACTATGTAGAGGAAACAGCTTAGTAGCTTGAGAGAGAAATTGAATAATCGTATTCTCAGACCTAGTTTGAAAAGGAAATAAAAGAAAATACTGAAATAAGTTCGGGGGTTTTAAAGTTTCACTAACCATCAAGGTAAAACTAAAAGAAACTAGAATAATCCTGTAGTAATCAGCAAGTGTCTATATAACTAGTCTGGGTTAAGACTCAGCCTGTTTTCATGTAAAGAACTATGCAGCCACTTGTTTGAAAGCTATTCACTGCTGTTAATCCTTACTGATGCCATTCTTTGGGTCTTTGGTAGCTTGAAAAGTTCACTTTCTTGGGAGGGGAACCAGAACTACGCAATGCTTTTTGAGATACAGGACACAGCAACATGAAAAGACATTCTTCAACCATAATGCAGTGGCAAGCATTTAAATATTAAGATCGCAGTAGTTTCACATATAGAACATATCACCTCCATACCAACTTATAAAATACTGGAGTTATTTAATGCTTAAGTTGAATAACTATGGATACAAGAATCAGGACATCTAAGAGTCATGCTGAATGCACAACTGAACTGAATCAGCAACTTGTTCTATAGACCATGTAAATATTGAGATGTTCTAGCTGAATAGGTATGCCACAAATACCATCACAAAATATTACACTATTTCCCACCCACCAACACAGGTTTAATGCACAAAGACAGGATTCCTTCAAAGGATTCCACATGGACACTTATTTCTATCACATGGGCAATTTATTTCACTGCCAACTGGAGCCATTATCTTCTGAAGTGGACCTTTTTGTATTTTTACGTGTAATTTTGCAGTCATTAGAGGATTACGGTTTAAATTTTCAATACTGCTTTGAATTCAGCAGACCTTTTTTGCTACTGTGAATATTTGCTTTTGACTCCTAGATGTAAGTATTCATTAACTAATGAAGTTAAAACTGTTATTTGACTAATGTTAAGTGACTGGAGGTCACTTTAGCACTAATTTTTTTTAGTCTTGCAGACTGAGAGTCCAGTTCTGCGTGGCTGAGCCCTTCTATCCAAAGCAGAATACTCTGAGTCTTACCCAGATGTGACTTCCCTTGCCCCAGTCACAGCAAGGACACTGTGCTTTATTGTTGTACTGCAAATATTTCAGCAGGTCTGCTGAACTCAATGTAGTTACTTCTGTTGTTTAAAAACTCCCCTAATAATGCATTCCCAAAGCTGTGTGCATACATTCCCTTCTAAGGAGAGAATCACAATCATTTTATGGTAATACTATTTTGGGGTTTTTTTAACTTTATTCTAAGTTCAAAGTCAGTGCCTTACAGATAGAATTGATAAATCAGTTTTTATGTCTTCTAGTTCCTTTCCCATTGAAACTCCATCCTTCTACAAACACATAAAAAATAGAAAACAGATTCTTAAATATTTTACCATGCAATTTCTGAGCAAAATCTTTAGGCTTATTACATAAATATGCTTATTACTTTTGACTGTCAAGTTGCAGTTATCACATAAGAACTGGATGGACTTTTAAAGCACCTTGTTTCTGTGAACTAAGGGTAAAAATCCTGTGGTCCATGAGAAGTCCCATAGCTGTTACTGGCAGTTGGGGTTAAGAACATTAACCTAAGGATTCGTGCTCCCCTATCAAGAATAATTAGCCACAGACTATTTATTCCCCAACATGGAAG
>VXBB01002424.1:88735-145451 GCA_013399915.1 Illadopsis cleaveri
GGAAGGAAGGAAGGAAGGAAGGAAGGAAGGAAGGAAGGAAGGAAGGAAGGAAGTGTCATCCTATTATTTGACTTGGTCAATGCTATGATCCTCATTTGCAGCTTTTTCAAACTGTTAATCAAGAAAACATGAATTATTTTTTTGTCCTAAGCCTTTTGTAGAAGTCTGCTGGAATATGAATGGTTGCCCTAACAACTAGGCTATTACAACTAGAAAAGCAGATGATGTTTAAAAAACTCCCCTAATCCCAAACAAACCAAAAAAGGCTTACCGATTTTGTATTGTCTAACTTTCTTGGGCAAGTACAGAAGTCTGTTGTTTTTCTCCTGCTTTTTAGCTTTGTAAATGTTAGTCTTGGTGTGAAACACTTGTTTTCTGCATTGATAATGGCCTGGTTTCTAAGCATCCTTTGAAAATATATGTTGGTTTAAATGTCAAAAGAAAATGGTTCTTTTCTGATTAAAAGCTACATCAATACAGCAGACTGATGCTCCAGCCTGCTGCCCTATATCCTTAACTCTCAAATATTAGTTCTGCTAGATCTGGAACTCAGGCTCTGGATATCTCCATAGGAATGGCTATTTCCCAGAGAATGGGAGGCAGGGTTTTCAAACCAGCCATGCTTTCATCTTAGGGTTCCAGTCAGCATCTCTGGAGAGTGCACTTCATGGCTAGGGTTGTTTGTAAAGCAAGGCAAGGTACAGGTTTTGTAGCGTAGGTGATTGGGTCAGTTATTAAAATTAAATATGGAAGAACAGGCTTCAAGTCCATCCTGGGTCACCTCTCCTTGCTCTGTGTGCCTCAGCCGTTACTAACACATGCAGCCACCCTTGTCTGGATAATTAATGCAGCCTAACAGATGCATTTTTTCTTTTCTGGTAGAAAGATTCTGCAGCCTCCTAGCTGGGGATTCACGTGTGAGTTGGAAGCAATGCATGCGTTCCACTATCACAGAGATGTAGGATTTCAAATGTGGGAAGGAGGGGCACAAACACTACAGAAGGCATTTAAAACACGTTTTCAATTATTATTCTGGTACAAACGAAGCATTTCATATTTGTTTGCTTCCTGTCTATTTTTGTTCTGTATTTCACATGCTGTCAATGGATCAACATGGTCTGTTTGACTTAATTCCTTTTTCTTCATTCAGAGCCAGATTGCTTAAGTAGCAAGGTCATTGGCATAGAGTATCTCTATGTTTTGAATATGAGTGGTGCATGAAACTTGTATTCAGCTCCACTCATCATGCACTGTTATGCAGTTATGTATTTTTTCATGGGAATGCAATTTCACTGTGTCTATGTAACAAAGTTGTTACATACTCTTGTTTTATTTAAAAGAAGAATTGATAATAACATTTCAAAATCTATTTGTTTTGTGAACTAAATATAGCTATGTCAAATCTTAACATTTCCTTCTCAGTTTAAACAAGTATTTGCTATTTTTGCAGGAATTTTTAAGTATAGAGTGATACATTATATTTTACCACTTTTCACTGTGCCTTTCACTTTTATTATAAATTCTTGATGCTCTCCTTGCAAGCATTTGATAGATTAGATAGATTAAATGTCAGATTGTGACAGTTGGTCTAAACAGAGTGACAGATACCAGGCAAGGATTTTAGAACAACCTTCCATTATTCCTTTCCCGTAAGTCACTAATATATTGTGGATTTTCAGCAAAACCATTTCAGTGGCAGCTGCCTTTAGGAGCTGGACCAAAATATACTCTTAATAATTCATATCCTAGTGATAGGTCTCCTTTATTCCCTCTTCACTGACTTGAAGCTTCACTTATTTTTTCCCTTTGAGACTTATTGCTGGCTGTGATAATGCAGTGTTTGGTACTGGCATGTACAGGCAAGTCATACTTGTATGACTATATAATTTTCTCTTTCTCCCTTTTTTTTCCTTTTTTTTGGGGATGTCTTTTTTGAGTGACATCTTTGTAAGATTATTTTTTATACATTATTTGAATTTGATTACAGACATTTGCTTGCAGAAGACTGAGTGGAAATTAGATTGACATGAGACATAGATGAAGGCTTGTTTTATCAGTTTAAAAAAGAATAATAATTAATAAAACATTTGATATTTCAAATTAGTGTCTCATATGGGATGTAGATCAGGATAGTATTCTATAGAAAATATTTATAAATTCTAGACCTGACTGCTTTTGTTGGCAAAACCATGTGATATTATCAAAAACTCTTTCGTGAACAGGTTTGATTTAGTTACACAATCCAAAAAATTTGCTGATCCTACTGACAATTTTTTTCTCAATGACAGCAAGTCCATCTTTAATATGTGAAGGAAGGTTTTTAGTGCTCTCACTGATCACTGCCTAAAATCGATTATGTTTGTTTATGAGCTCCCTGGTACCTTTGGGCAAGAGTCTCCTCCCGTTTCAACGGAGGACTGAATGAGGACATGTGACTGAGGGGCAGGTTAGCAGGACTGTGTCAGCAGCAGCTTAATAGAGACTTTCTTTGGGAAGATTCTGGTTCTATTTGCACAAGAACCAAGATCTGCATAAGCAGAAGGAGTGTTTGAACTTACTAATACTGACTACTTCAGCTTGGGGATTTTTCTTGTTTAATTCAGTGCTCTGATGGCTATCCACATCATTTCTATGCTATTTAGGCACCTGAATTAAGATGAATTTCCCATGTGTGTCTAGGTAAGTGTAAAAAGTAATGCATTCCCCATGGATGAACACCCAGAAGCTTTGTTAAACCTGACTCTCTAGCTAAAAACCAGCAATTAATTCCAAAGCCTATACTGAAAATATCAGTTATTCACAGCCCAGTACCTTTTTTCTTTTTATTTTCCTTTTAGATGAATATTTTTCTTCCTACACTTGGAGAGTAAAAGAAGCTTAACCGATAAAAATATCAAGTTCTGTGATGCAAAGCTAGTATTTATTTACTGCTAGCTCTTACAGATAGAAAATTTTTTGGTATGTCTTATTTTTAAAAGCTTGATCTAGTCTCTCCAGTTTTGTTTGTCTGGGTATTTTCAGACTGGGACATCAAAAAAATTCTTCCTTTTTTCTGCCTTTTTCCAGACACATAACCATGAAACAATTTCAACTGTACAAAGGACAAAATGTATTCTTTGTAGTCTAAAAGCTTTATGTATAAAGCTATTGCAATGTTAGTTCTTTACATATGAGAGGCAAAGAGAGGTAACGTCATCCTGCTACACAGAGGAAAATTGAGGTCAGTTACTGCCCTTCTGACCTATGAACTCCACTGTTCTAACCAAGACTGCATAGTATTTCATGTTTCCACCCCCCTGGACCAGCTGCATGGATGTATTTAAAAGGATTAATATCTTAGTTCCTACACATTATTCTCTTCCATGATGGCTGATGACTTTAAGCACATATGTCAATTAAGATATATTTAGGTTAGACTATATTGTTAAGACTGTAAGATAAGTTAGACTATAGGCTAATGACAAGGACTACATTTCTGCAGTACCACATCCCCAATAGTGTCCTTTCCAAATTTATTTTTTTCAGTGCAGATAAAGTTTGAAATTTTAGGAATACTTAATAAAATAGAACACTTCAAAAAGCTGGGTACCTTTGCGCCTTTTTTCCTTTACCATCTTAAGTGCCTTTGCTTTCCAAGTCACAAGGTCACAACTTGGCAATGAGTATTGCTGCCAGATCTATGCAAATTGGTCAACTTGATCATGACACAGAAATAAAATGGTGATTTTATATAACAATCCGTGATGTCACCAAATGTTTGATCCTGAACAAGCATATTAAGTTTAAATATTTTAACTCAGAAGAAAATTAATAATAACTTCACTGTTGCCTTCAACCGAATTTGATTTTACTTAAAGTATCACAAATGCTTAACAGAAATTAACCCAACTGCTTACTTGATCTTTGGTTTTTGATGAAGAAGAGCTTTAGTCTCTCTTTAAATGTATTTTCATTCATATAAAATTCAACTTGCACCCTGAAACAGTAAAAAAAAAAGTATTAGGATTGGCTCTGAAAGATAATAAATCAATATTTCAAAATTACTTGTTTCTCTAATGATCTCTTCCTGATAAAAAAGTGGAGGGCCTTACAATGAGTGTTCAGCCAAAAGCTCACTTGGCTTTGAACGACTAATGTTGAAAGTTTTAAAAAAACCCAAACCAAACAAACAAAAAGAACCCCACCACCACCAAGCAGAAGATCTTTTGTTTATCCCCTTTATCTGCACAATCATTTTCAAATTACTTGGACAGTCTACACTGCAAAATAAGAAGGCTCTATGCTTTTAGGATTGTCATTGGACGACCATTCTCCTATTTGCCTGTTAGTAGGGAAGACTTCCTAGATGTCCAGGTTAAGCCTCCCATGTCAGTTTAACTCCCTTCCTGTAAAAGTGACATTTTAATGATGCTTCTTTTTTCTGTCTTGTTCACATTTCTGTTAAATGTTCATGTCTCAGTCCACTTGTTTGTACTCACCTATAATCAAACACTCATGTACCAAACAAAACCACCCTCTATGAACTTGTTTTTGTCACCATGAAATGTTGAGAGCTGAAAGCAAAATTATGTTGCAATCACACAATATTGTACAGAAAATAACTCTCCTCATGATTACATTAAAGCAACAGGGACATCCTTCCTCCATTCCCTCAGATCTGCCTGGATGTGTTTCATCTTTCTGTCCCTCAGTTCAGCCTGAGTACCCCTCATGCAATATTTATACAGACTAGAAGAGAGAAGTGTTGCAAGGGACTAGCCAAGCAATAAGGTGTGTATTAGTTCTGCAGAAAAACTTGTGTTGTTCAGAGTTGTGGAGCTCCAGTGGTTGCTGGACGATGAGAGCAGCATTAATCTCATTCTCATTGAAGTCCCTGCTCTACCCAACTTACTGAATTTCCCTCCCCAAGCCAGTTCTCTTCTAGCAATGAATCTCTACCCCAGCACATCTGTGCCTTCCCGAGAAGTCAGAGCTCAGTTGGAGAAGATGTATTATTGCTAAAGAATAAAGTAACACCACATAAGTGAGTTACTTCCCTACATCTCCCATTCTCTGTAGATCATCACGTTTTTCACAGCTGCATGTACTTTTTCTGTTCATAGGCATGCTTGAACTTTATTTCAGCATTTCTTCTCAGCAGTCTTTCATCACATAACTGTACTTCAACTACTTGGTTTTATATGTAGTCATAATTTTCTAGCAGAATCCTGGCTTTAGTTTTCCTCTTCTTGCACGTGAAGCCTTTTGCTGAAACAGTTTTTGTAGGATATACTGTTACCTGTAGTGTCTCTCAAATAGTTGCCTATACCAGATATTTCTGTACACTTACAGAATTGGAGGGTTATTTACTTACGGGCTTAGAATGGGTGACATCTCAGGCAATGTGACTTTTTATGCTTGCTTATTACTTGAAGTTTAGCCATATCACTTTGTAGGACAGGGTCATAAAAAGATGGCTCTGTGGTTCACTCAGTGAAGTCAGTTAATTTTAACTAGTCATTGCCTTTGCTGTGTTTTATTGTAGTACTCCTTGTAGGATGGGTAATTACACCACTTCCTATTCAGAGGAAGCACAAACACAACCTTATTTTTAAGAATGTATTTTCCAAGGTACTTACTGTCATTGAGGCAGTGACAGTTTTAGTGGGAAACATCTCCCATGATTTGGCAGCTGCCACATGCTATGCTAAGTGTACATACTTAATCTTCAAGGATATATTTCAGAAGGTAAACAAAGTGGCACAAGCTATTGAAGTAAGGGATGTTATTGAAAAGATGCATGGTGTTTTGTTGGGGTTTTTTTAACACATTCTGAATTAATCTATCAGAGTTTTGATAAGAAAATTTCAGTAATCGCTTACCGTGAAAAAGCAACATGTTAACAGTGGGCCATGATTTACTGATAAAGGGGGAAGAAGATGTGGGAGCTAATCACCCTCCTATCACCAGCATTATGAATTGCTCTGATAGCCTTCTAACAGCTGTCTACTTGGCTTTTCTTAGAAACCTGTGCTCACAGCAGACTGGGGTTCCACAGTGCAGCAGTTTCCATGGCAAAATGGATTATGAATGCTGCTAATGCCACTTCCGTGGCTCTTTCTCTGTCCCTTGACTTTTTTAAACTTTAGTAAAAACTGTAGTGGCCTTCTACATTTGAAAAAACACATTGTCACACATTAAAATATTTAAATTTTAAATTAAAAATACATTATCTATAATCAATGCACTCTCCTGATACTCTGGCTACCAGAGAATATTTTACTTTGTTTCCTGAAGGTTCCTATTTACTAAGTAAAGTATGACTGGCTGAAAGAGCCCCTGGCAAGGACAGAAACTACTAGATACTGCTCTTTCCCAAGACTGCTTTTTATTTCTAAGAACACTCATTCTACTTGAATATTTCTTACAATCTTTTAATGGTTAATATTTTACCTCAAGTATTTGCTCTTTTCTGTATTTTTCCCACTATGAAGTGTAGCCTAGAAGAGAAGGTTTTTGGGAACCTACAAAAAACAAATTCCGATCCCCCACTGAAATATTGAGAACATTTTGTAGCAGTAGTGGTAAAGGGTTTGAACAAGATTTTTCTGGGCTAAATTAGTACAAGATATTAAGGATGTTTCAAATGAGGGAGTGAAATTCTTGTGACACACTTACATAAAACTTGATTACTCTGTTGCAGGATATTTGAAATTTGATTCCAAGCAAATGGCTTTGACAAAATGGCCCACCATGCAGATCAGGGTCATAGTAGATGTACATGCAGATCACCTGGCCTACAGAAGAGATTTGGGTTTATTCTGTATTTATAGTGTAACTTGAAATGTAGTTTCAACAATTTGTGCTTCATGTTTATCTTCCTGTAAAAGACAGTCCACCCTAACCAGAAGGAAGTCAAGTTGAAGGATTAAAATGCTGAGTGGGTTACAGGGAGAGAAACGCTTGATGAATGTAAGGGTTTTGTTTTTGCAGTCAGTTAATAGCTTCAGAATTTTTCAGTGCATGTAGTTGGCATTGAATATTCCATGAAAAGCTGCTTTTGGGAGTGAAAAGAACAGGTCTTATACTTTACTGACTCTTACTTCAGCTGTGTTGGAAATGCACAAATACCTGATGTGCCTGTAGCAGCATAACTACTGAAGTTATATTATTGTCCTGAAAACACAGTGTGGTGTGTTAAAACTCAATAGCATTGCTAGTGGTCTTCACTAGTTTAAACCCAAACAACAGTGATGTCACTGACATAATTTCAAATCTTTCAAACTGTAAGAATCATCTCGACCACTGCATTGTTATCATTCAGTGCATCATGTTATCATTAAGATGCAATTTGAGAAGTACATTTTAATGTAATACAAAGTATAGCAGGAAAATCCTAATTCCTGTCAAGGACACTAATGCAGAACACTGCTGGTGGCTGTAAAACACTGGGACCAATCTGTCTGCACTCTGGCTACTTAACTCATTTTTCCTGCATTTTTCCATTACTATTAACAATGTCATTCTAACCTCATAGCCACACTTTTACTATAGTAACAGTATTATCTTGCACCCTCCAAGATACAAAGATTCTTTCATGTTAAACACATTTGGCAGAATTAATCACTTCACAAATGAAAGTATGAGCTGGATTTCTCACTACGTGCGTGCCAAGAGCTGTAAATGTTTATGCTGACTATTTATTGATGTTGGAATCAAGAAAAGGTATTAAGTGTACAAACAGAGCCAATCTGAAGAAAAATACTTACATTTATTTAAATCCATCGTTTTAGAAAAGGATATCTCATATTTTTCCTACAAAGAAAGCCTTGTAATAGAAAAGTAATAGGGGGAGGTTTTATTGGGATTTGCCAATTCAACATATGTGAAATCTTGTTAGATTTCAGATCTGGAAGCTTATTATGTGGGGTATAGACAGGTGCCTAAAAATGAAGCACCTGAACTGCTGAAGTGAACTGCTATTATCAGATCTTATTTTACTGCAAAAAAAAAAAGGAAACAGGCTTTTTTCCTTCTTATAGCTTTCATTAAAAGGATTAGTATATTTTAAGGATGACTGTCACGGGTAACACTTCTATTTGAAGCATTGCACGTTCTGGAACACTCAGAAGTCTGTTTTAAAAGCACAGTAAGCACACTTACTGAATGTGTTTGCCATGCACTGCACTGATGAAATCTAACTTGTGCAATATGGTCCTGCACTTTCTTAAACATGATTCTAACAAGTGCAGAGTACTTAAAACTGAGGTATGAGGTCATTTTCTGATGGGGATTTTTATCAGTTTAGTAGGAACAAACTAATAAATATTTTCAAGAACTCCGCAGAACTGTGTTTGTGTAATACAGTCTTATAGATTCTTTATGGTATCTCACACTGGTAAAGTACATGACAGAACACAGGTTCCACTGGGATTTTTATTTAGAAGCATCCTTTCAGATCACTGAATCTGAGTTAAACTCTTTAGTGAGGTTTTTCCAGACATACCTATATTCCTTGATTATGCAATTGGATGTTAACATAACTAATAAATTTATAGATACCAGGTGTTACCAGTGGCACTGTAAATAATTTTCTGCATTAGTGAAACAGAAATAGCATAAACTGAGTTAATAACAAACAGTAAAATAAAGGATTAAGGATGCATAAATAATCGTAGAGATGAGAATTGTATCTTGTGCTCAAATTCTTTTTAGTGTCTCCTTACCCTAAGTGCTGCTTTGATGGAAACAAAACTAAGACAGCATCAAAAAACTGGCCAAACCAAATTTTTCAGGTTGCACGAAGTAAAAATTTGTATCTGCAACCACAAAAAAATACCTTCTACGTCAAGACAAACTTTTCCTGTACTGAACTGTTCAAACAACAAAATGCTAAAAAATTCAGCCCGTAATTAAAATTATCTTCCTTACAATTTAAATAGTATGTGTGTCTGTATTTTTATGGATATAAATAGAAATGTATCTTAAAATCTGATTGTAGCCAGCTTCATGCTCCTTTCTGCAATCAGCTGGCCTCAGTTACGTAAAACTGTCTTTGTGAAACTGATACACGTCTATGGCAGCAATTTAATATTGCAGCAACAGAGAGAGGAAATGAAATTATCAAACATTTCTGTGGAAAAAATCCGTAATTTTTTTCATTCCTTTGAGGGAAATATTTTTAAGGGAAGACTAATAGCAAGAGATGAGACTCAGCATCAGGTAGTATGCTTTTCAATCAATAAATAATACTTTTTTTTTTAAATCCCTTATTCACAGACTTGCATATTCAGAAAGGAAATTATTATCTCATTCCTGCACTCATGAAAATCCATCAAGAATTCACCATTCTAGAAATGCTGCAGTAACAAAAATTTGCAATCTGTTTTGTCATTAGAAATTTTCTTAAAGAGAAAATACTATGATGCTTCACTATGGGAAAAAGAAATCTCTAAGTAGTTTCCCTCACACACTTGACTTTTTACTGCAAATATACTTTTCTGTTGCAAGCCTATTAGCTAAAGTGAGAAAGTTAATAAAACAAATGTGAACGATGTATTAAGAAATAGTGCACTTTGAAGCTAAAGTTTGAAAGAAAACCACTGAAGGAAAATGCTTGATAAATTTAGTAGATTTTTTTTAAAAACTTCTTTTTTTCCCATACAAGGTGAGGAAATGGATATTTTAAAATGTTTTTATTGCATGTAAAAATAGCTCTTTTTAACTTCTGGGCAAAAATACTTCACATGTAGGATATATACAGCACAGAGCTGCTGCAATGAAAATCCATTATGCAAAGCTTTGTTACTGGGTAAGTGTGAGTAATGGGATGTGATCCATGAGTTTGATTCCAGGCACTGTTCAGTTTTATGAAGTTGTGCCAATTAATCAGACCTGAAGAGCAGGAAGGTTAATTCGTTGCTTTTTTTTTCTTTTTATAATAGTGGAAACTACTTGTCAAAAAGAGACTGGAAAGAACTTGTTGAAATCATGCGTTCTGTGATAACTCCTTTCTGTCAGCCTGGGTTAAACTCTGTGTTAGAGCATTAGGATCAAAATACAAACTAACCCATTGCAAGCTATTTTTTTGTATTCTATTCCCCTGAATCACAACTGCTCATCCATTATCAGTTCTTGATCTTCTAGAACAAAAATCCTTCCCCTGCAACTCCAGCACTCTCTCTGTCCCCTCTGTGATAGGTGACACACAGGGTCAGGCAGTTTGCATGAGCATCTCGCACACAGAAATTACTGCTCTTACACTAACAACACATCTCAAGTTGTTGATTTAAAATTTAACAGTACTTTCTACTACAAGATTTAAATGCTGATCACTGCACATCTTTCATTTGAAGCTATTTATTTTTGCTTGCCAAATTTCTGTATGTTGTAATGTTGCCAGTTAATTGTTACCTCAGTAAGACTCTTGTTCTCTCAAAAAACCCCCGTAGTTATTTTCCCAAGAAGACACACCTGTGTCTACCCTGAAGACAGTCTGCAGGGTCAGGGGTAGTTTTAGGAGTTTGGTAGCCCTCCATCTATTTGCCTTCTTGCCCCAAGTCTCCCTCTTTGGTCCTCTGAAATCTTTTCCCTGCTACTTCATAAATGCTCAGCGTCCACAATTTACTGTCCACAGTCCTCTCATTCCACCTCCCCCTTCTTCCTGTTCTTCCATCCAAATTTTAAGAAAACGTCCAGTTCTCTCTTCAACAGTTCCTTTTCTCTAGTTCCTTACAGATTTCACCCTTTCTTTCTTTTCTTTCTTTCCTTTCTTTCTCTTTCTTTCTCTTTCTTTTCTTTCTTTCTTTCTTTCTTTCTTTCTTTCTTTCTTTCTTTCTTTCTTTCTTTCTTTCTTTCTTTCTTTCTTTCTTTCTTTCTTTCTCTTTCCTTTCTTTCTTTCCTTCCTTCCTTCCTTCCTTCCTTCCCCTCCCTCTGTGGAATACACAGTTTCACTATTTGATTTGAAAATATTGAGAAAATGCCACACTGTCCCACCCATGGGTTTTTTTCTTTGCTCTAATTCCCTACACGGACCTTTGCTTTCAACATATCTTTCTTCTGTACACTCTCACCATCTGGAATTGTAACTCAGGCTCTGGACTTTACTACTCCTAAAGTTATCATTTCATGACTTTGAGAAATCTGTCTTTTGAGACGTTTACCTTTTCTCTCCTCTTGAATTATTCCATCAACTTTCAGTCTACTTCCACTATTGCACATTAGGGTAGCCAACAAATATCAAAGCCTTAATAAATAAACTCTGCAGCACTGCCTAAATGCCAGAAAGGCATCTCAGTTTTGGTGCTATGGCCCTTAAAAATCCTTCTCCCTCAAGCCCAACAGAAACTTAATGGTGACCACTTGTGAAAATATCCACTCTATGGCCAAAATGGACGGTAGTGGAGTTGAGTCACTCCTACCCAAACACTAAACATGTGATGTTATTTCTCTGTAGATTTTATCTGAATAAGTTTTGATTCAATTTGCTCCCCATCTAACACTTTTCTCTTAAAAAGCAAGCAGTAAACAGGATGAGGGACATTGTCATGGAGATTATTCAGATAAAGATAGAAACAGGTGTTCAGAGAAATAACAGCCTTAAACTGTTCTGGTAGATTTTGTTATGTCTAAAGAATTCCATGAATAAAAATCTTAGAGACTCATTGCTTACTTTAGATATGGCAGTTTACAGGTCCATACACCTTTCTTACATATAAATACCCGTGAATGAAAAGTGCCATCTTTGCTTGTTTTTTGTTTTGGTTGGTTTGGGGTTTTCCTGGTGTAGGTGTAATAGTCCAGAGCTGAAACCAGCAAAAGACACTGTGTGAACTTTGCTCTCCCGTTAACAAGAGAAAGGATAAGCCCATGTTTTGACCTTAAGGAAATGCTGAGCAAACTCTTCTCACTTTGGTCCCTCTCAAGTGACTTGAGTTAGCTCCTGATTACCACAGAAATTCAAACCACTATTTACTTAAACCCTACTTCTCATCTCCAAGTCTCTGACTGTTCTGTTACTTCTCTTCTGTACATTATCTTTTATTTCTCATTTTTCAGGATTTCATCTTTTCAAAAACAGCAAGTAGAACAAGGCTGAGAGCTTTGGTATCCTCACAGATTAGATGGCTAACCCCAGTTTTATTTTTACTTAGAAATTAAGAGATCTAATTTCCTGAAATTGCAGCAGAAGGAAGAAGTAAAAAAGCAGATGGATAGAAAAAAAATTTTAAAAAGCAATAAAAAAACTTTGTGGGTGAATCCCAATCTGTCATTTTTTAAGTATCACATGACCAAGTATAAAATATAATTCAAAATATGACTGGTTATTATGTTACCTGAAACCAGAACTCTCTTCCTAGTAGATTTGATCCAAAGCACACTGAGATTAATGGAATATTCTATTCACTTAAAGTTGAGTAAAATAATCAAATAGTAAAAATATTCAAACTAGATATTTCCCTATTGCTTTAGGCATTTAATTAGTATTTTTCTCCCAAACTAAAGGTAATTTTCTTTTTATGTCAACCGTACAATGTATTTTACAAAAAACTGGGAGGTCAATGTAAGATTCAATAGAGCATATCTATATATTGACTCTAATATAATTCCACAGCTTTTTATTGTCACCATCTTGTTCTATTATTACTTCTGTTTGCTAGCTGTTCTTCTTTTGTTCTTTTTTACTGTATGATGCTAGTTATACTTGGCAGTCTTCAATTATAGACAACAATTTATTCAGTGTTTCCTGAAACAAATGCACAGCATAATTACATCAAGTCAGAAAAAAAAATGTCAAAGGCTTTGGGTTTTTTTTCCAAACTCAGATATTGGGATTTAGTAAGTTAATCTACATTTTTACCAATGACATAGTAATATATAGGGGAGTATTAGCTGCACCCTACCCAAAAGGAAATGGAAGTTTATAAAAAATGGTCTTAAACTACAGTACTCAGTGTGAATTTACATGATCTTATATGGAGTCTTACCCACTGATTAACATTTCATAAGGAGAGAAGTTTCAGAAATGTAATGTTCAAAGATAGAAATGTCAACATGTCATGTCAAAAATATGTCCTTTTTTTCCCCCTCTGAAAATTGTTTTGTTCAATGATGAAATTATAATTTATATTTTCTTTACTGTTCTTTAAGCAGAAAATAGACTCAGTTTTTCTGAGTCTATAAAGGAAAATGCATTCATCAACCAAAGTATTGTTTTGTTTTCATTTCAATTTCATATTACCTAGGATTTTTGACCCAATTAAAACAGAATATGCCTTCTATATTTCCTGGGAAGTGATAATAACATGATGCCTCAAAACTTGACTCACTGATTTCCTCAAAAACTATTCACTCTGCTGCAGAAAGAATATTGCAGGTAAAATTCATCTCCAGTGAAAGTTTGGTACTCGGTTTACAATTCGCCCATGCCCATTCTGCAAAGGCAATCCAGGTATGAACTACATTTTCAGAAACCAGTGGATTTACTGCCAAGTCACAGGAAAGTAAGCAGTGAAATTCCTAAGACACAATAACCTTCACATATTTAGATCTGACTTAACCAGAATGAAGTTTTAGTCTGCAGTGCTCTCATCTGTAGTCCCTGTGTGCATCCCCACACCTGTGATACACACATCTTTGAGTCCAATTATTTGACCTCTTGGCTGTTTCCTTCAGCTCAGGAGATGCGAAGGAAGAAAAGTGCTCAATTTCACTCCCTGTTACCACATTTGCCACATACTCCTTTCCTCCCATCTCTAATCCTCACAACTTCCTCTTGCCACCCCCCAGCTGTCAGCACAGTTTGCTTTGTCACCTCCTCATCCCCTCCGGAGAGGGCTCTGATGAGTGTGGAATAAGTGCCAAAGCTGCTCTCCAGGGCCCTCTGCAGCAGAGTCTCTCAGAGCAGCTCACACAGCACAAACAAGGCTGGCTGAGATGTGCTGTGTGGAAGGTAAATCCTTGTACATATCTACATCGCAATGTAAACATCTTTATTTATATAGGACTCACAAGATTATTGTACTTCCACAGAAATTGCCTGAAAACTGTGCTTGACAGGTGCCTTGTAGTGCAACAGAGTGTAAATAAAAGTCTGACGGTCCAAATCACTATTGCAGCAGTAATCCACAAAGGCCAAAATGATAGCACTTATTATTTCACCAGTTGTGTCTTTAAAAAAAGCCCACAACTAGAAGATAAACAAACAGAAACATAAAAGCATGAGAAAAAACTGTTACAAAGGAGCCATAGTGAGCAGCCACCACAAAAAGGCTTAAGCACAGGTTGGTGGAAGCAGTAGCAAAGCCTTATGATGTGGCAAATAAAAGCAGCTGCCCGGGATTTCGGTGTCTGTAGTAGCAAGTACACAATGTCATCAGGCTCAGGCTGCTGGAACAGAGGGACACAAGGTTCCCTTTCTGTTGCAGCCTGCAGAGCAGCAAAGAGCAGCCCTGAGAGGACAGAGCCAAACCTTGAGCTTTAGTCTGAGCTCACTATTAGAGAGCTGCTGCCAGAGTATGGCAATACAGTGGGGTGGACATGAGGAGTATGACTGATAAACTTGCAAGCAAGGGTACACACAACTTGGGAAATGTGTGTGTGTGTGTGTTCAGCATGGAATCTTTTGTAAGTGTAGATTTAGAACCTCTGCAGAAGCAGCAAAATCATTACGGAATAGTCAGCTGCATGCCTCCATTTAATCACCTGTTTGATGCTTATCAGGCTTTCAGGACAGTCATCTAGGCAGTTTTTATTTTACTGAGGCAGTAGCTGTTTGATTTACATTTGGAACTAGACAGTCGTTTACTTATGACCACGTAATTCACTGCTCTCAACAATGCACTTGTTTGCCAGCTATCATTAAATCTATCAGTACTGACCAACCAACACTTGATTTGCTCATTACCACATAAACCACCAGTACAGATTCGTCTACAAACCAGATATAAACTCCAAATCACCCGAGTCAGGTTGTGCTGACTGTTGGCAGACAGCAGTCGGCACATTGTCAAGTTAGGATGTTGTTTTATGACCAGTGGAAGAAGCTGCCATCTGTACAAGTGAGGGAGAGTCTCTGCTCACACCCCTACAAATGGGTGATTTCTAAATGAGTCTGACTGGGACACTGCAGTAGTTGGAGACTGTCTTTATTCTTTCTTTTGGAGATTTTCAGTCAGATCAGTTTGTTGATCAGACTTCTCTTCATCATTGTGATTCTTACACCTAATGCAAAGGAAGGTACAGGAGGAGGCACGCTGGGACACTGGCAAAGGCAGGCCCCCACTGCACTTGCAGTGTTTGACTTACAGTGATTGCAATCTCTCTGTATTGGTGCGAAAGACAGCAGAAATTTGCTGCCACAAGTTAATGGATCAATTCTTAGATGGGCAAGTAAACAAAATAATGGGAAGAAAGGATGGGTGGGGAGACAACAACCAAAAGCTCTGCTCTATGATTGTACAGGGTGATGTTCATTCCTAACTGTGAACATAGAGGCAGTTTATGCAGAACACATCACCTTGTTACTTGACCATGCTAATAATCATCCATTCAAAACCCTTTTCACAAACACAAGTTACTCCTCTCTAAGATGCTACAGATGCTTCTCTGCAACCTTTCCTTAATGACATTGCCTGTAAATGTTAACTAATAGAAAAGCTCCAGAGCACAGTTTAGCACTTCAGAACACAGCATCTGGACCACTTGGGTGTCACTGGGAAAATGCTGATTATCGTTTCAACAATAACAATGTCAATGGTAAGAACAAAATTATGATAAAATCGAAATGCACTGAAATGAGATAAGTGTTGATGAAGGGAAATGTCCAAAAAAAGAGTATACCAGAATGAGGCTATATTAAAATAAGCAACAGTGTGTTACTTGTTCTGGCCTTACATTATTTCTTCTTATCACTTACCACTGTCTGCTAAATAAATGACCAAACAAACCAGTTCATTCTGTTAAGTAACAGACTAAGTCTGCCTTTATGCAGACACTCTTCAATTTTAAAAGAAACCTAACTGAGCAAAGACAAATATGGCTGGCCAAAAAAAAAAAATCCTGTAAGAGCTTTCAGCCTTTTAACAGTGGCATTTAGAAAACTTAGAATCTTAAGTTTCAGCTGTGTAAATTTACACCATCAACTGAAACAGCATTATACACTGCTAGCTTACTAAAATAAAGCATTCTCTAATTCCCTATTTCAATTCGTAGTGTTTATAAAATCAAAACTGATCCTTTTACAAGGCAGAGTCAGAACTGCAAGTCAGACGTACAAGAAGATGCACAAACACAGTATTCCCAAAAGGAGGCTTTCACAGGTCATATTTTTGTACTAAACTGATTCTGGAGAAGCTGCAGTTACCCAGAGTCAATAGCTAAATCCCCTGTCCCATGCTCTGCACAAACACAAATCTACACCTGAAGGCTATCGAGACACTGCTCTGCCCAGAGGAAGGCTGTGTTCCATTTACTGCTGAAATCTTGGCCATTTTTCCTGCATTTATTCTTCCATTTTCAAGTTTGCTGACTTCAAATGTCTTTCAAAAACCAAGCCAATCTTAAAACCTTCTAACAGTGTCCCTCAAGTGTCATATATCTTCCAGATTAAAGGTAGTTCAGTACCCTGAATTTTTCATTGTTCAATTCATATTCGATCTATACATCCTGGTCCTGTGCCCCATCTACTCGCTGCATAAGGCTTGACTTCTGCCCCACTCTTTTTGAGAGAGGAATCCTGTGCTGCTCTGTTTCTCTGCAGTGACTAGGCTCCAATGCCAGACACTGAGTTGACATATTTTGTAACCACAGTATTACAGATAAGAGTAAAGTTAAAAATAGCAGGTAAATAAAACCACGGCAAAAGGCGAACCAAAATCTTCTCATAA
This sequence comes from Illadopsis cleaveri, assembly GCA_013399915.1. NCBI lineage: Eukaryota > Metazoa > Chordata > Aves > Passeriformes > Timaliidae > Illadopsis > Illadopsis cleaveri. The sequence continues at coordinate 105,601 of VXBB01002424.1, forward strand.
TGTGCATCGAGAATGACAAAAATATAAGTACTAGTTAGCATGTCAACAAGAGATGAAAAAGGAATAAATGGCACCCATGCCAAGATCTACAAGTTGGATTAGCATGGGAACAAACTAAGAATGAAGCAAATGACAGATATAAATAGACTATGAGCTGTAGCACTCTGCTCCATTATGAGATAATTGGAAGAGATAGATAAGGGGGAAGTCTAAAGTGAACATCATGTACTAAAATTTTTATAAGGCATTTCAAAAGGTTCTCTAGAGATTGATACTGAAGGTAAAAAATCACATGCTCATACAAAGGAAAAGAAGTAAACAACACAAAAAAGTAAAAGAAACATGATATAAAGTGAGTGCCTATCCTCAGCAAAAATACTGTAGAAACTGTAGAAACATGCCATTTCTTCATATTTTTAATACAATAAATCAGCTTAAAAGTCACAGAGGAAAAGAACCGACTGAATAAGAAGGCAAGAACTTGAAAAAAAATATAGCACAAACCCCTGTTTCATAAAGGAATGTACAGATAGAACAGTGACCCTTCTAACAGAATAAAACAGGTAACTTCTTATTGACAGAGCAAAGCAGAGGCTGGTTGCACCTATAAAGCAGAAATAAAGCAAAGCAAATTAAATCTTTGTCTTGAAATCAGACAATAAGAACACTAAACCAACAGCATGTAATAAATATTTTTCAAATTGTATACATCTACTTAGTTGAACTCAAAGGAATTATAAATCCATACACTTTACTCCCTTTCTAAGGTGTAGATATATTAATTGTTTGGGTAAAAATGTGTTCATCAATATTTACTAACCAGACTCTGACCTCTGTGCATCTGGTCACAGAGATGCTAAAAAGACCCATATACATCTCCCTTCTAAGCAGACATATATCCTGCTCCATTAAATGAGACTTTCGCTGTTTGTCTCACCACAGGCTAAGAATTGATCTTCATACCTCGTAAAGCAGGAGCAGAGGTAAGAACTTTGATTTGTGCTCACTTTTCAATCTTCATCCCTTTGTTATATAGAAATTAGTCTATTTCAGTAACTTTTCAAGCTCAAGTTTCCCAGTATTCTACTGCATGCACCCTTTCCTAGGATTTTATCTTGCAATGCAAGTGGAGGATATGTACTTTTAACAAGCAAAGGGAAAAGAACAATAAACAATGTCCAGGACTGCGAGACTTGGAAAATCAAACAGCTCCAAAGCCTTTAAAAATTTTTCTTCCCTTTCTAATAGATCTATCCACCTATCCCTCCTGGTATATCTGTGACTGAACTAAGGGTCTGCAATTGCGTTGTTACAGCTGGAAGTCTGAAAAATTACCTGAAAGGCAATGCAAAGCTTAGAGCTTAGGACTTGTAGCTTACCAGCTTCACTGGAAGAGCAGGAAGACAATGGTTATGTTGCTACCTACATTTTACACATCTAATCCACTCATTTTACCATAGGTACTAAGAGCAAACATGCCCTTCTCCAGCATGTCTTTGATTCAAATCGCGGCTGTAGCCTGGGCTTCTCGCATTGTCTGTGGTCACTTGCTTATTTCAGCACTCTTCACCTCTAAAAGGTTTCCACAAAAACTACAAATAGATAGAAGTTATAAAATCATGCTCTCATACCTCAGAGTGCTGTGAAATGTACATCATAATAACTAAAATGGGAATGAAACAACCTCAGTTAAAATGACGGAGTGTAAAACGCCTTGTCTTCAAAATGCTCCAGATTCTTATCACTAATGAAGCCGTGCAATAATGGCTGACTTGGGGGAATTTGATGAGAAGGCTGTAGCCAATTCAGTCTAGACTCAGAGATTAAATAAATTAGTCTACCTGGAGTTTTGGTTTTGTTTTCCTCAGAATCTTTTTTTATTTTTCAGTTCTTCACAGTTGAAAAGGAAATTAGCATAATTTATCAATAGAATCATTTTATTCCAGTTGACTGTATGGAACTATTTCTTCTCTGGAAATGGAAAAGCATATCTCAGATATATTCAAATATACTGTTAAATAGCATTCCTACCGTACTTATGGAGTCTATTTATGCCAGTATTTCAGCATTTATCCAGCAATCCCACTTATGCTGCCATATAATGGGTGAGATGATCAAATACCAATGCAAAATTTTCTACACCACTCTGGCTTCCCTATCATGCCTTTAAAAATCACCAAATTTTCAGTGAAGCTTCTGAATTAAGTTTAAACACATATGACTACATTTTTTTTTATTCTGAAGATCAACTTGACATGTAATTTTATTTTTCATGCTTATCTTTGTAACATCTTATCAAAATCTCAGCCAGACTTCAGCGTAAGATTTAGATCTTCTATGGTTAGAGAGCTATGTAGTAATTTATGAAAGACTTCCTTGTAAGGTTAATGAGAGCAGAACTTCCTCTTGGCTACCTAAATGCCACATACTTTCAGCTTATCTCTGATGATAAATTACATTTTAAAGTAAAGCTTTACGCACAAAAGAAAGAATATTTCAGTTTATTATTTGGCACTGTAAACTTCAGCCTGGGGTACATTCCAAATTAAAATAAATGAAATTAAAAGAAATACCGGTCATGCTTTGGTTCTTAATATAATTAGTTTCCCAGACTCCTGATCCTCCAAATTAGACAGTTTACATTCTCTTGAAATAATACTCAAAATGGGACCCGGTGGTAAGGTTTACAAGAAAACCAAGTGCTACAATACGCACTTGTCATTTTTGTGTCTGCTTGTTGTTTAGCATTGGACTTGTAGAGAAGTTGTATTTACAGAAGCATCTCTATCCTAAAATACTGAATAACAACAAATTAGCATATTATTTTCAACATTTTGACTGATACATGTCTTATCTGTGAACCTCTCAATCTCCTAGAATATTTTTAGATTGTCAAACACTGGTTGCTAAGATGTCACCTGAAACATTCTATTTAGGAACTGACAGTATGCATTGCCATTTAAAATACACAAAATAGGAGGGGTACACTGGCAGAATGCTACAGGAACCTCAATACAGGATAGCACAGGATGGTTTCCAATAATTACTAGCTATACATACATCCCAACTCTATAGGGGCTGAAAATGTAGTCATGCATTTATCATGGCTCATTTATCAAACTCAGACTTGGAGTAATAAACTATTATTTCACTTTTGATAGTGCAAAATTCAGCACAGAATTTACTGGACTTTTATTTTGATTATGTTTCTATTTTACCTATTATGCCTATATTTTTTCTTGTGATAAGGGCAATTGAAGCTAGCTTTGAGTTTTCCATATATTGAAAAATCTCTGCAGTTTTATCTGCTGCCTTAATAAGTTATACTGGGTCAAGGTGCAATAAATGAAGTTGATTAGAAGTCATGATACTGTATTGCCTGGTACTCCAATGGAAAAAAAACTTCTACTAAGACTGAGACCCACAAAATGAATTCCTCTTTAGAAGAAGATGGTCCTCAACATGGAAAGATGGAAATCTGCAAATTACTTAAAAAGAAGTTTATATGCGCCCCAATCCTCCATAACTGTCAGGACACTTTCTGGCTAACTGTCTTCATGTAGATTTAGTAGGTGTACAGTATTTAAATGACACGTAGGGAATACAACTCTGGCCAAAACAATAATGTATACTAGTGATGGAGAATTCGTACAACTGCACTTTAGGGGGCACGGCAATGTCACAGATAAAACACTGGTGTTTGGCTCTCACAGTATAGTTTCAACTATAAATCTGCCGGAGGTGGAGTGACTAGGAAAAGAGGAGAGCATGGCAAATAAGAAACAGAGCTGCTATTTGGGTTTTTTATTATCTGTAAGCAAAAACACCCAAAACAATAAACAATGAAGTTTAATTTTTATAGCTCTTTCTTGATTCTAGTCATAGCCAGCAGTATTCCCAAAGGAGAAATATCACTAGTTAATAATACCACACTAGTTAATAATACTACTCTTAAAGGTAATGATACTATATTTTTACTATTTTTGGAGTTTTTAGTAACTAAAAATATTACACCATTATCTTTTGGATCATATTCCAAAATTACGTACTGACGATTGTCACAAAACACACAGGAGCATGGAACAACATAACATCAAACCACTTAAATTTTTCTTTTGTGTTTATTTCTTCCCCAAGCTACATTTTTCCTTCTAGTTGGAAAGGATCAGGTAGGATGCAAGACAATGACATTAAAGGCAAAAAAAGTTGAAGGTAAAAAAATGTTAAAGTTAGGTTAAAAGCTTAAGTCTTTTTTTTCAGTACTCTGCTCGATTCCTCACTTGTCCACAGGTTCACTCAGATTAACAATATTTGTTTATTACAGGGCAGGAAATTATGGGAATCATTCCTGATCTGGAAGGGAAAACGTCGTAAGAAGTCAAATAAAATTTGTCAGGAACTTCCCACAGACACCTTAACAAGCCTAGAAAGAACTTTTCTGAGACACCATTTATAGATGAAGTGTTAAAAAGTGAAAAAGAAAAAAAAAATTATACCACATATGCTTTTTACACATGCCCAGGAGCAGGGTAACTTTATAAAAAGGAGTGTCTTTTTAAAGATACATATTGAGACAGTCCACATATGCAATCTGGAAACACTTAGACAACGCCCCAAAATATGTCATTAGAATGCCAACAACCCTGAGAAGTGACACAGGACTGAATATCAGAGTACAGCATCTTTCCTGCAATGATGGGAGCTGTGTACGCTTGACCTCTCCCACAAGCATGCATTTACCAGCTACACAGAAGGTGGGTATTTAACAGATAAATGCAAAGAGGAGCATTCAGGCAAAGACATAAACCAAAAGGCCAGACAAGAGGTGTCTCTCCTGCCGTTTCCCACAGAGGAACGGTTGTGGAGACTCCATTTCCTCTACCAAATCATCAGGAGAAGAGGGCTGATGACATTTCCTGCTGATGACTCCTTCCAAAAGAATTGCACCTTGATGCATATCTGTCTTCATTCCCTAGTATTTAAAGCTGCTTTTGGCTCCAATGATGACATCCAGGTGGAGGATAAAATATGTAGGATTTCTGAAGTAGTAGTTGCAGCTTATCATACATATACAGTGCAATATATCTAACAGTGGATTGGAATTGATTCCTTCCTTTCCAATGCAGCCTGATCCACAGATATGATTATTGTTTTACACAGAAAAAAATTACAAAATTTTCATATAAATTATAAATGTCTCATTAAGGAGTGGCAATGATTCAAGAACTCTGAAGGCATAATTGAACAAGTGCTTTAAAAGTCATTATTATCTCTAAAATGTCACCTGTCTGATACTGTTCTCTCCACAGCTAACAGGGTACGTATAATTACTGACTTCACATAAATCTCAGTCTCCTTACTCAGAGTGAGCCATTACACTTCCTGATTAATCATAAGGCATGGTTTTAATTACCTCTTCATTACTTTAAGAAAAATTTAAAAGATCAAGTTTCACAATATTTTAGAAGTTTAATTCTGTCATCTTTATTCATATTAAATAACACTTAGTACTCACGGAAGTAAAATGCTGTTCATCAGTTTTATGGTTGGCAGAATAGTTTGCCCAGTATTTAATTTTTCAGAGCAATCAAACTTTCAAAATGTGGCTTGTATGAATTTAGAAAATCATTTAGCAAGTGCCTTCAGAATACTGGCCTAGTCAATGTAAACACTGTTTTTTCCTCCTTAAATATAACTTCCAAAACGAATGCATAAATTTCAGATTTTGATGGTTTTTTTGACAGTCAAGTTATTTAAAATCTCTTTAGCTCACTGTATCAGGGAGGTGGGTCAGGACAGGTGTTGTTCTGTCATCTTGTTTTCAAATCTGACATAGACCTTAGCACTGATCAGATTTAGGTGGGATATATGAATACAATGAGGAGAGGTCTGTGTTCATGGACAGAGCCAGCTGTACAGATGCCAGGAGGTCTGAGAGCCATTTCTCCAATGTCTAGGGTGATATAAGAAAGCACAGTAATATTCCCAGTATTCCCAGCTCTCTCCATCTGGCCACTTTTGTCACTGTAAAGTGCCTCTGCCATCTTAGAAAGGAAAGGATTTTCTAAATGCTCAGCTCAGCTTAGCCTGAAGTCAAGTAGCAGCAGGGTGCTACACGACTCTAAGTCCCCACTCATCTGCCCTAGAAGACATTCACCTCTTATTCTTGATAACGGTGATCTTCTAACAGCTTGCTCTTATCTGAAATTAGGAGCAAAACCTGAGGTCTTCCACAACAGTCTCACACTGGACCATGCTATATTCCAGCAGACAGCGTTTTAGAGAAATTCTCCTCTTTCCTGCACGCTCAGAGGTACTTCCTCCATAATCTGAAACATTCCCAGGAGCCAGCCTTGCTCTTCCTACATGAAATGCTCTGCCAACAATACACTGAAGTCCCAACATTCTGAATCACCAGTTGAGCTGGTCACAGTGACTGCCACAATTAATTGTCTTAAACAGATTCATAATGTCAGCATGAATTTAACTCACTTTGTTCCTCTTTTCTGAACTCAAACTGTGATCTGTGAACTGCCAAAAAATAGAAGAAAATGAAGGAAATGCTAATCAAGACTTTAAAATTAATCCAATGCATTTTGAACGTTGTTTGTACCATTTTAGCTAAATTGTAATTTTCATGCAATCTGCGGTCAGTGCCAGTACAAAAATAAATTATCATGTGGGTCACTGTTTGGATGCAATCCCCAGTGTCAATGAGACACAATATCTGCAACAGCTCTTGTGAGACCAGCTTCTCTTTTATGGTAATTTTAGGTGGGTGAAAAATCTACTTAGATTTTGATAGTCTTTATAAAACCAGGTTGACTAATCAACATCGGCACATTACAGAGTAGTTTGCTCCACTTTTTGTGTTTGTATTATGTTCTTTGAATTACTACTGAGAGAGCAAAACAGTAATTAAAGACTGGACATTATCTACAAAAATGGCTTTTCAAAAGATATTTGTTGAACCGAAACCCCTTTGAACAATGATCAAATTCTAGATTGCTGTACACACTGAAAACATAAGCTTGCTCACTTCTCAAAAGGGTACATTCAGCTAAATATAGAGCTTAGCCTTTAGTCCTTCTGTTAGAGCTGTCTCTGCTCCATGGTGAGAACTACAGGGCAACAGTGATAAGTGACCAGTGCCCTGAGCTTCTTTTGAATTTGGTGTGAAGATGAGAAACTAAATCCCATTCCAGGGTCAGGGAATGTTGTGTATCAACAGGTGTTACCCATAAGCAACAAACATAACCACAGTTTTCCATTTGCAGTGGAGCTTGTTGGGTTTTTTCCCATCGGCATTTGGTTCAGATTAGGTTTATTAACCCTGGTTTTGTCTGTACTGCAGTTTTCTTGAGTCACAAGGCCAAGAGAAAACAAGTGAGAAAAACATATCTCTAGTACATTTTTGGTTATTTGGAACAATAAATGAGCGAGGCTATTTTATAATGTTTACTCCTTATTATATATTTTAACAATTACTATGCTGTGAAGGAGCTCTGTAACTTTAAGGTACAAATACAACAAATGCCATCAACTTTAACATCATAGAAAGCTACAGGGCAAAACTCTTTTCTTTACAAAATGCCAAAGGGGTGTGACTCAGGGTACAGAATCTAGGAGGGAAGGCCAGACTTTCCTGGCAGAGCTAACCCATAGTGAGGAATGTTGCTCAAACTGTGTCATTGTCCCTGCCAGGCACATGACCCTTGTGCTGGTGGCTGTTGGAGATGCAGTTATTAATGGCTAAATCTGGCAGGAGACTTGTCACACCCAGGCACAGGGGTAGGCAGTGTAGGAGAAGAGAATACAGGTGCCCTCACCCCTGGTAAGCAACAGCTGTGTTAATTTAACCAATACAGCATCGCTCCTGATGAGTAACAGCCACATCCAATAAAGATGAGTGAGATATAAGAGGGGGTGACCTGGTAAGGGGAGGACCATCATGGAGTAGTAACCTTAAGGAGCTTGAAGGAAAGAATCATGAAGAAGGATCCTGTGAAGAGAGAATCCCTGCTGTGAGGTCAGTGTGGGTGTTAAGTCAGAGTCTGTTGTTGGAACCTGCAGTCACAGTCTAGCTGGGTAAAAGCCTGCAGTCAGAGTTTAGCAGGAAACAAGCAGCAGTCAGAGGCTGCAGGGGAAACCTACAGCAGGAGCTTGCTGCAGCCAGAGTCAGTGAATGGTTGGAGTTAAGATGACTAAGCCATGAAATGAGGAATAAACCAGAACCCTTTTTATGCTGTGTTTAACAAGAAGTCTGTGTCTCTGCTCATTTTTACCCTCTAATAAGAGGGCTGCTGCAACAGGCAGCCTTCTCTTTTTTGCTACCTCAGTAGGTAACTTGCACTGATCTTAACCTAATGCCTTCCTTCCACATCTTCCGCAGCTTAGTATTTGGCAAGGCAGGCACAGAGATGACAGACTTGGCAACCTGCTTTCCACCACAAAAATATGGCACTTCTCACCAGGTATCTCCCTAAGTGGAGGCAGGATTTGTCCCTCAAGATACTTCTGAGTAAATAATATTATCACTGTTTTTATCTGTGAGGATAAACACTGGGTTTTGTCTCCTAATGACTGTTTCTGTTTTATTGCTACTTCCCACCAGGAAGTTGACTGCTAACATAATTAGCAGATGATTGCATGGGGGAGGCTGAAATCTTTAACAGCTGTTTTAAGGCATTCTGCACCAAATCTTCTATGCTGCACAACACTTACAGATCTTGAATGGCATTCTCTCCAATGACACAGATTATAGGACCATGGAGTGGAGATCTCCAGGAAGAATTTAACTTGTTCATTTACTTGGGGAAAAAAAAGTGAAGAATCCACATTAAAAGTGTTTAGTGGATAAGCATTTGGGCATACTGTGTCAGATAAGATAAAGATCACCTTTGATTGTGAAGTCTAGAAACTGAATGTATAGTGTAGAAATGGTTAGCAGATTTTACAACTTTACTCTTCTATAAAAGGAAGTACAGACATTTCTGATGCTCCAAGTGATCAATTTGTTACAGGATAAAGAGAAAACAATATGAAATATGCTACCATTTGTTATAGAAGAGTTATTATGAAAGAAAGGCAGGGTGCAGCACAGAGCTTACTATTATAAAAAAATAGTCTTAATCATTGGATGTGATAGAATAATAATCATAAAATTAGGAGGGAAAGAACTGCTTTAACTCCCCATGGAGTATTATGGAGTCTGCCAGATGTAAAGTAGTATGTGTCAAATTGTAGATGGAAAAATAAGAGCTTTAGCAATAAGTCTATAATTAAATAATGACTGAAGTACCAGGCACACTTACAAACTGTGCATCATGTTGTCCCAGAAGAGGAAAACTAGGGTTTTCCCCAGGGTTGGAGAGTTTTCAAGATGAGATATTTAAATGGTTTGTGCAGTATAAAACTTCTGCTGGGATGTGCTACCAACGCCTTCTTTGGACAGATCCAACCATAGCAGCACTGAAATTACTCTTTTCTTTCCATGTCCTTTCCCAATTCCACACTGCTAGTTTAAGGGGAATATAGAAACACAGAAACAATGCATTTTGGCCAAATTTAGCAGGAGAGTGAGTATGGAAATATATTAACATTTACTTTCCTGGGACTGTGCTCCTAAACCTGCTACAAGAGTGTCAACTTGGCCATCTTGCTATGGTACATGCAGGAGTTCTACAAATGTCAGGTTTTTGGGGGTTTTTTTAAGCAGTGAGAAAGGGCTTGCCTTGTACAAACAGCAAGTTTTTTCAGGGTTTAGGGCAACTAAAACTTTTTTACTACTATGCAGAGTCTCACTGCAAGATATGAAAATGCTTGCTCTTAAGAGAATTAGACTGTTAAGATCTTGAGCAATTTCAATCAACATCAAGCTTTTACATTAGAGTTTAGGCTTCTAAATCTCTTTATGGGTTTTGAAAATTTAGTTACAAGGTCAAATCAAGATAAATTTGACAATATCTGCTCAAGTCCTTTTATTTGTAGCCTCTGTTAAATGAAAGAATTCCTGTAAGTTAACATGTTTTCCAAAATGAGGCCAAATTGACTACAGTATTTCTTGAAGGAAAGAGGAGGATTATATTGAAGGAACTGTAATAGAATTTTCTTTTGAGGAAATTATAATAGAATTTTTATCCCAGTTGAATCTAGACTCAGTTATTTTAAATCACTTGAATCAGAAACATGCTGGCTTTTTATCCCCTTTTAGCTTAACAATCCCAGGTGATTTCCAAAAGGAAAGGCAAAGGGAGGGCTTTACTCACTAATTCACACCGTGACAAATGACTGTTAAAGTGCCTTCTGAGATTTACAGTGGGGAGTTGTTCCTTGAAAGTCACCAGCCAGGATACGATTGTCCAAGTGATGTGTGGAGGTGTTCTCTATTATGTGAATCTCCTTCCTTTCCAGATAGGTGGTAATGTGCATTTATGCAGAAAGCATACCAGAAAGGAGGGCTGCTTTGAATTTAATCCTATAAGTACTCAGTGTAAGAACAGTTCTTTCACAAAGGTAAAATTTAGCTCTATAGTTTTAAAATTAAAGTATATACTGTAGCAAAATGACTCAAATTTTAATCTCAATACAGAAGCAGGATTTGAAATGAATTTCCAGTACCAGATAATGTTCTTGTTATATCTGTATAGAATAGAAAAAAAACCCCTACAGAATTGGAAAATGTAAATTTTTGTTCCATGACTGAAATTGTAAAAATATCTTGCAGCAGCATATAGAAAAGTTATGAAATCGGATGCTTTGAAAGTGGGGGTTGGACTACCCACAAGTTATCTGTTCATATTGTTTCCTTGGACACTCCCAACTGCTGAACCATTCCTGCACAGTTCAAGACATTTTTGTCAGAGCAGGCAGAGGAGAATTTGAACAGCTCATCAGAATAAGCAGTCATGCTTCAATGGTGGGAAACATTCCTGTCTTTCTAGAATTCACTAGACCAAATGCAGTTTTTATATCTTCAAAAGCTTCTAAAAAAGGATTAAATGTCTGGACACAAATGATTTAAGAACCATGAGGTAAACTGCTCTGCAAGATACTAAAGGCCTTAATAAAAGGCAGTGATACGGACAGAATGTAAATGCTTTGAATTTTTAACTTAGAATTCTTTCTTTACACCTCTAGCATGTGGTTTGGCTGTTTTGAAGCATGTAGTAACTATTCATGTACACAAAAACCTCTTCATTGTAGCTTTCCCAAACTTACATGGGAAACCTAAAATAAACATCCTCTTTTTTCCCCTTCTCTGCAGCAAATTATTTACCAACTTTGAGCATGCCACCTCTTCACCAGGTAGGGTGTTTTCTAATTTTTTGTGTAGCTTTCAACACAGCTGGTAAGAATAAGGACTGATGATCAGTAGGGTTATGAAACATTTCATTACATAGTTTACTATTACAATCACAATTTAGTGAAATATGGCTGAATTAACAGGTGAATAATTGTGCTAATTACCGAGTTCCCCCTCTATTTCTGCTCACTTCTCAGCAGCCAAACTGAAAGGTAAATTGCATTATGATGATCATTAAACATCTCAGAATATCCAGCAAATCAAAACAGTCTGCTTCATTTTCAGATACTTTCAATAATGAAAGCAAAATGCAAGATTCACAAAGGGATATTAGCGATATTTATAGAACAAATGAAAAAGTCAAGGATCCAATCTTCTCTTTACCCTCAACCCCATGCCTGGGATATTTCCTTGGGCAGAGGAAACCTGATCCACTGCCCTACTTGCCACAGAATTCACCCACTTGATACAGACACACATGCTCTAGCTGGGCTGATCTTTACCTACTGCCATGTAGAAGTGTTCTCCATATAAAATGAGTGTGGTGTAACATTAGGCTTCCTCTCCAGTTTTCAAAGGGAACCAGATTCCTTTGAAAATCTAGCTTTGCAAAAACCAAAACTGGTTTTAATGTCCCTTTTTTGGGGGGGAAAAAATAAAAAAAAAATTAAAAAAACCACAAACCACTCAGCAAATTCAAGAATGCCAATAAATTTTCTGAAGTAGCTTTCTTACTGAACAAAAATCATTTGTCAAAGATTCAGCACATTCTTCTGTACACAGCAACTTCTTTTATGAAAAATAATATACAATCCAATTTGGTGGTTTGTGGAAGATGACAGCCCAGAACCCATCTGTTACTGAAGCCAACTGTAAGGCTGGCTATGAATCTAAGCTATGAAAGCAGAATTCTGGAGGGGAAGGGATAGAAATGCAAAAGCAGTCAGATGGATGTTACTGTATTGAAGAAATACAGGTAAGGAAGGGATCATGAACTAGATAGTAAAAAAAAAAAAAGTCTAAGTGAGGCGCCACTATAGGAGAAGTCCCCAAGGGGAAAGAAAAAAAAAAAAATTAGAAATCTGTCCTCAAACAGGTAGCGATTTTAAGAACAAAATTCCTGAATGAGAGTCCTGTTACCATCAGCTAAGCATTTTAGCACATGTGCATGTTATAAATTAACAGGAACATTTAAAAGAAATAGGTGATCAAACTCTCACCCTAAAGAAACATAACCGTTAAAGTTTCAAAACTGAACTATGATTATGTCCGAAATATATCTTTCAACAAAAAGAGGAGAGGTCATATAATTTCAATCATATTTATTATTAAATACTACTGTATGACCTATAATGGCAAACCATGCTATTAAAACTGATTTGGTGACACAGAATCCTGGGTGGGTTGTGGCAGATAAGAGGAGTAATTCCATCTTCTCCCCACTCTATAAAACCAACAAGCATCTGAAAACCAGGAGATGGACCCTATCAGCAAAAAGCCAGCATTTTTCCAGAAAGGGCATAAGGGAAGGTGAAAAGAGATGCCCCAAGGATGAACAGACTGGGAAGATCAAAAAGAGATGGAATTAAGACAAGACATAGACCTTGGCCAATAACAGACCTGAAGTTCACAGATCACACAGATGGAGAACCCTTAGCGTACATCACACATCAGAGTTGAGAGCAAGTAGAATTAAAAAGCTGCAGCCAACTGGAAATTGGCAGAAAAAGATTTTCAGCATCTCAGCCAAAGTCTAAAAACTAAAATGAATTATGTTGATCATGTGCAGCCATCCTGTAAGGCTACTTTAACTGTGTTTCAGTATTCAGATACTCCATTCACAGTTATCATCCATTCAACTGAAGGGGTTACAAACAGCACCTCCAGCAGTATCTATACTGCACACTGCTTAGAATAGAATACAAAGCATGTGCTTCACCAAAACCAACCCAGAACCATTTACCCAAGAGTGCAAAGACAAGACAACAAAGCAGACAAAAATAATAAGCAAACTAATTTTAATAAACCAATCATTGCAAAGTAATAAGAAGCTGCTCTCAGGCTCCCCATGGGTCTGCAGTCTTTCTCATTCAGTATTTCCTGGATGTCTAATATTCTAAATATTCCACTTGACACTATTTCTATGCAGAGCATGCATGCTTCTTCTATAATGGATAGCAGCAATATTCCAGCAACATAGGAAGGAATGAGTATTTGAGTATTACACATGATAATCTCCAGTTCAGGAAAGTAAGAATCTGGACAGACAAACAACTGATAATACTCAAGATCTTTGTAAGAATGGTTCTTGTTCAGTTACTGGAAAGCTGGTATCCAAAAATACTGCTATGGCAACTTGCAGAGCTGGAGGAGAGAGTACCGCTATCACAGCCTCATGCAAAACACAATCTTGTTTGCATTGTAGGGAATCCCCTGCACACCTTCCTACCACTGTGCAGCTGTGCCCAGCCTCAGCACAGGACAGTGCATAAAGATCTAGAGAACCATTTACATTTTTTATATTTCAAATTGTGCCAGAAATCTTTCTTGTAATGCTTGTTGGAATATTAATGAAATAATAAAATTGACTATTAATTTTTCACCAGTTCTTTGGTGCAGTTTTCAAATGGCAACAATGCTCTGGAAGACTTTTGCGTTATAATTCTGCCAGCAAGATTGTTTTAAGGATTATTTACTTTGATTTTGTTAAGTGCCCATAGACCTGAAATAGACAATAGCTAAAAGGATGCTCTGGGTTGTGCAGTTACACTATTTGCTATCTGAGACCAAATCATGCTTCTTCTGTAGAAGATAACTTCATGAAGTGCAAGTCAAACAACTGGCATCAGGGGAAGTGCTTGACAGAAGTTTAAACTAGAGGTGGAAAAAGTGTTAAGCCACGGAGTAATGCAAAAAGCTATACAAAGCATATTTTGTAAATTTTAGCCATCAAAACCCAAAATAAATAAATGAAGTTGTTAAAATAAGAAAGGTTGTGAAGGTCTTTTTCCTATTCCAGTAGGAAATAAGATGCAGGTATAAGATGCTAAGATTACAATTTCTAAAATCTCAAAGAATCAGAAGTAATGACTACATTACAATATACTTAAAATTTTTTAAAGAGTAAAACCATGCTTTGATAAACATACTATTTCACTCTCCATTATGCAGTTACAGTGCTGTCATTTCCAACCAACCACATTCATTTTTTGTGACTATATTAAGATGTTATTAACCATTTCATAACTCTCTGAACAAACACCATTTGTTTAACTTCTTCAATGCAGAGCCTGTTCTCCTAAACAAAGGTAATATTTAGTTACATATTTGCATGATTTTGTGATTATCAATCAACAAGAATCCATATTTCCTTAGGAAAGTAGTAAAAGTCTGAACAATGTAGAACAGCATTAAAATCAAAGTTTCTGACTGCCAAGTTAAAGACATACTCTGACAGTGCAAATATATTGAATTAAAATCTATCCAGTAAGTTGCCAATTTTGCTTTTCTGACATTTGACTCCAAGAGAGTGTTAGTACAAAGTGGATATGACACATAATTTTGCAAGATGGGATCATGTAATAGTCTACTGAGACACGAGGTTGCATGGTCCAGCAGAGTGGAATGATGCTGGTGCTGTTCATGAATGCTGTTCATTCAACAATTTGAAACTGAACACACATTCCTGGTTTGCTAGTTTCTTCGAATCTAAAGGGTTCTTTGTTTATGGTTTTTAAGGACAACATTTGACTGGAAACAAACAAATCTTTTTCCAACGGGTGTGACTAGAGATGCTGACAGACTTGAAAGAATTCATAAAGGAATAAAAATCATGGTAGTTGCGTCCACGCCTAGGATCCCAGCATGGAAAGAAACTGCCTGTGAAGAAGCCTGGACACAGGACCGCGAAAGCACACTGCAATTAGCCTTTGGACAAACGGGAAATGCATGTTTTGTTTAGGACGTTCCCTCTGTGGACGCTATCACAGGGAGACGATCCCTCACCTGTGCTGCTCCAGCTCCTGCCGTGCGGCAGGGCAGGCAGGGCTCCGCCGCTGGTAGGAGCGCTCCGGGGGCTGCGGGATGCCCCGCGCTCGCTCGGGGGAGTCGGCCCGGCTCTCCCCGGCTGCGGGAGGGGCGCGGCACCTCAGCCCCTCAGCGGCCCTCGCATCCCATTCCCGGCAAAGTTTCCCCCGGGGCTGCGCTCCCGGGGGCGGAGGTGCCCTCAGGGCGCGCTTCCCGGCCCCGCGACCCCGCCGGGGACACCGCGCCCCGCGCTCACCTGTCGTCGCTCTGCCAGCCCTGGTCACCCAGCAGCAAGTCCCGAAAGCGGTACCGCGGCGGCAGCGGCGGCACCTCGCNCCCACCCTCACAGCGAGCGGCGAGCGCGCCGCCGCGGCCCACAACAAAGGGATGTGCCGGGGCCGGGCTGGCGGCACCGCACCGGGCTGTGCTGGGCTTGGCAGCCGCTTCGTCCCCCGAGCAGCTCCCTGCCTCGTCCCCGGGCTACCTCGGGGGTGTTTTTCTGTAGGCCCCGAAACGTGAGGAACGGGTGTTCTACCATGGGTAGGGACCGCGCAGCCCCCTGTGTTAGTGACGATGGGATCATCTGGGCACGGCTGGGGCTGCCACAGCCTCGTCTGCTGGCCCGTGTTAACCTGGCACACCTGGGCAGTGCCAGCTCCTCTGAAACGCCTCCTGTGAGCGGGCTAAGTAAGCCTCGGTCAGTTTCTGCCTCCGCCTAATTGGGAACGGCGTAATTGCGCTTGGACGTAGCAGGTGGTGCAGGCCCTGAAAAAAAGCCCACAGAAGTTGAACTGCTCTCATGGTTGAGATTTGCGGGTAATGCCTGAAAGTGTGAGGCGCACTAGAAGTGTTTTAATTCCATACTTGACTAATGACGCACCAAATACCAATACGGTGATTTGATTGGATGCACTGTCACTGAGAGAATAATGGTTTAAGATTTGCCCTTAAAGGGTTACTTTAATCTAGACTGCCATACCAATCATCTAATGTTCTACTAAACACTTCTAAAAAACAGTTTTAGTAAACACTTACATTATTGCAATTTCTGTAGCCTGTCCTGATTTGCTTTCCTTGAAAAACTCTTCACCTAAACTATTCGGTTGTGGCAGTTGTTTCCTAGGATTAAGTCATGCTTAATCTTAACACTGGTCAGGTTTTAGATTCAGATTTATGTTTTGCTGGATCAGGAGCTAAGTGATAAACAATTTATTTCCTAAATGTGGTTTAAACACCACATATTTAATAAGGGGCTTGCATGGAGTCGTTAGGTATATTGAAGAGTGAACCTTATATTTTCCACTCTGCTGGATTTCTGTGTGGAAGGTGAGCTAGTTAAAAACTGGACATGCAGGATCAGCTGAAGTATGGCAGCCTGGAGTGTATCATGTAGCAATGTGCCCTGCTGAGAATCCAGCTCTGAGCTCTATGCTGTGGTGCAGAGATTTCCTCAGGTAACCAACAGGTAGCTCAATTCAGGACTCAGATTATCTCTGCTGTTGTTACAGTCATTACATCTTTCCTTCCTTCTTTAGCACAGAGCTCTTAAGCACAGCTTTGGCAATTGCTGTTTCTTTAGAGAGCTGCAGTGTAGAGTCCCAGGCCCTATAAAACGCTGGGATCACTGGAGTATGATGCTTACCCTTTTTCACAGCTTGCTGCACTCAGCATTTACATTGTGCTTCTCAGAAAGCCTTGTTAGCTGAAGCAAAACAGATGCCCGTATGTGGCAAGAGTTCAAAGGTAACTGGCTCTTTGCTTTGGCTTATATTGGAAATAAATAAAATAGTGAATTATTCTGCATCCATGTTCTTGCCAGTTTTACCATGCTGTATTCTGAGGTCAGAGGTCTCTAAAAGTGTAATTAAAACAAAAAAGTGCAGGATGTTTCTTTAGAATATTCGTTGTGTGCTGCCCTGTTTATTCTTTCTCAGCTGCTGCTCCAGTTAAAGGGGCTCTCTCTCGTAAGAAAAAAATTGTTTTGTTTCTCTGCCTGAGTATCTGTCATCCTACCAAACTTGAAGTGGGGTGAAGCCTGTATGTTATAATGCTTTGTTATAAAAGCAAAGCAGTTAGACTTACTACAGTCCTTTTCTGAAGTCTATGAATCCTAGACTGGCTGGGAAATTAATGGTGTTTCTACTCTATCTTCTAGCAGCCTCATTAATTTTTCCACCTGAATTGATTAATTTAACATGTGTTTTCATACTTGAGGAGCTAAGTAGCAGGAGAAGCTTTTGCTCTTTTTCTATCATGGAAATGCACTTCAGACAGGTAATAGCTGACTGGGAAATGAGCAACCTGGTGAGCAGTTGAGCAGAGCTAATAGAAAACAAACTCATTACTGAGACTATAGTCATGCAATTTATACAGATGCTTAATTCTGTGCTCCCAAGTAATAGAAACTCTTTGCAATGTAAAATGTGTTTTACATGTCTGACAGTATGATGCCTGATCCCTCTAAGTGTATTAAATTGGGCAGAAAGGGGATTTTAGTTAGCTAAGTCCAATATTTTGATTAGTAACTCAGAACACTTGGGAAACTTTTGTCTTCAAGCAGGGAGGACACTGAGTGATCTGCTTGGAGACAGGTGCTGGTTATGAGCCATTATACTGGGTCACTGTGCTCAAGCCAGGTGTTCCCTGTTAGGTGTTTGTGTTCAAGAAAAGCTGTGAGCCACACTCAGGAACAAACAGTTTGTACTTTTGGCATGGTTCTGGCCCTGAGAAATGTCAGAAGCATCTGTGACCGTGACTTGGGGGCTGAAAATAGACTTTAATCAATCTATTTTTTTCGGTTTGTCAAAGTGAGTAGGTATAGGTGGGTAGCTCTCAGTAGTTGACACTGAAGTCTGAGCAAGAGAGAGTATTTAAGAACTGTGTAACTGAGTTTATTGGTCGTGATTGGATTTAAATCCTGGAACACACTCAGGTACAGAAAGAACAAAAAAGGGTATTTGGATTTTCTTTTTAGGTTACCATAATTTTGATGGCATGTAGGCAGCAGATTGAAGCAATGCAAATGGCCTCTGGACTTTCTGAACAATTGCAGTGTATGTGGAGGAAAACAGGTTATTAATGCTGTTCTTAATTCAAGATGTTCTGCACTTCTGTCTAAATCTGAATTATGCAATATTCTGTAATAAAATAAATCAGATTATTGGGTTAGGTTTTGATATTTTGCTCAAAACGCTTGCAAGGTTCTCTTTATAATTAATCAGTTTAATTATTGACACTCACTGGGACATTCTTTAGTGATGGTATTGATACCTAAAATTATTCAGGCAAAACAAAGCCAAACTTTATTGAAGGGAGTTAGAGAAGCATCTTGGCCATGATAAACTGCTCTGTTTCAGCCTCTGAATGTGTTGCTGGTCCTCAGTATTGCGGTGCTGAAATAGTCCTGCCAGGCACAGTTCTGCCCTGTTCCCTCCATTGCTTTTCAAAAGTCTGCCATGGCTCAGGGAGTTGTCATCCCCAGCTGATAAGCTTATCATCCCAATCAGTTTTTATTCTCCTAAATAATAGTCTGAGGTTGAGGGAAGAAAGAACACCGGTAAATATAATTTTTTTTTAAAAATGGTGAAGAAGGATGAAGCGAATGAACAGTAATCCTTTTAAGGAGTTCTGTAACATGAGTAACTTGTATTTATTGTCCTTTCAAGGAAGCTAGTCTGGTATTGTCTGGATGGCATTGGGGTAACTCAGCAGACATGCATAAGACACTTACTGTAAGGTGTAGTCTGGGCTGCGGGGAAAAATGGACAGTGGAAATAACCTCCCTGCAGCGTTTGTGTGTTTATTTTTTATTTGTCTGTTGGTGTTACTAAAGGGTTAGGCAGGCTGAAAAACTGATTGGCTAAAAAAAAAAAAAAATCAAGCTCATTTTGAGGGGTTTTTCCCAAGTCTCTTTTTTTTTCCATTTTTGTTTTTCTTCCCCATAATTATGAAGCATCTAGATGTTTGTGTTGCTATTGGGAACTTTGGAACTCTCACATTTCTGCCAGGTGATCAGTCCTCACTCAAGTATGTCTGTGTGGGTTTGGGTTTAAGGCTAGAACAGGGAATTAGAGTACTGGCAACGCTGGCAGTCCATGGAACAGCTCTGTACCTTTGGCAGCTGAATAGAATGTGTAGGGACTCAGCGTTCAGAGTTCAAAAATTATTTGGGGTTTAGATTAGTAAACTGTATTTCAATAGTCTTTTATTTACCTTGGCTGCAGTTACACTTCCAAAATAGTCTGTAGAAAAAGTATCATGACTGTATGTGTTAAAATGTACCTAGACAGAAGTCTGAAGAGTCTTTGCTGAAGAGTCTTTGCTGATAAATATTACTTACATCAGAAAACTGAATTTCAGCATTAAGAAAGGTATACTTCTCAGTTAGAAAACAACATTATTTACTTTTTAAAGAAATTTGTTGCCATCTTTTTTTTTATTTATTCCTGGGGCTTTCAGACCATCAACTGCAAAAGCAATCTCAAATCTGAAGTACAGGTGCCTTATTGGACTAAAATTAGGTGTGCTAGACTGAGTCTCAGCATCCTGGAATCTGAATGGATCTGAGAGGTTATATCAAATCAGGAACAAAAACTGGTGAGAGGTGTGTATGGAGGACACTCCCTGTTTGCCTGCCTTGGTACAGGATTGTTATTTAGGGATGTGGAGTGTAGGACTAAAGGCTACATCAGTGAATGTCTGAAAGGATTTAACTCATGGACTGTAATTTTGAATTTTTAAAACTACTGCACACTGATAATCCTTAGTAATGGCCAGGATGCCAAAGGGGGCATTGAGTTGGGAGGAGAGCAAAATGACCTGAAAGTTCTATAGCCTTTTGTTTGCCTTTACCCAGTATTTGTGCTTCTTGAGGCTGATGGAAAGCAAAGAGATGTTGCTGAGCACTGCAACATTTGTAGAGCCCACAGCACTCTGAGATTGTACTTTTAGATCCTTACCTCCACAATATCTCGTTCTTGCACATTTTCTTCACATGTTATCTTAAATACAATTCCTTAGGCCCATTTTATGTGTCAGTTACTGTTGGATAAGGGCAGCCTGTTTTATCTTCTCCATTTTTGTGACTATAACACTAAATCTGCTAGAACAAGGAGCAGCTGTTTATTTCCATTTCTACTCCAACAACTGCATGGACTCTGCCTTATTCTTTTGTGTCATTTCCTATGCAGATGATTACTTGCATCTTTCCCTGACAGCCTCTCTTCAAATGCATTATAATGAGAAAGAACCGTAATTTTCTTATTTCTCCCTTGCTGCAAAGGAATTGTCACTGCAATCCCACTATTCTCTTTCACATCCCTTTCTTTAAAAGGACTTGCTAAAAAAAATTAGGGCAATGTGAGTTTATTGGGTTTGTTCCTTTTTTTGTTTGCTAATTTAAGTGTACTTTTGTGACACCTTACTGGATTCTTGGCTTTTGGGGATAAGGCTCATGTTTGGTTTATTCTCAATTTTGCAGTGCAGTCTGAGGGTGGGGTCTGAGTATTACCATAGCATAAAAATGTCAGTGTAGCCCAGTAAGTTTCTGCAGAGAGAAATGCTTGTGTCACCTCCTTGCTAGGCAGCTGGGTCATATGCTGGACTAGTAACAGGGAGAGTTGATGGTAACTTTAATTGTCCTTTAGGAAAGTGCAGCCATTGGGGGAATACTACTGATACGCAATAAAACTTTGAAAAAAAAATTCACAATCGTGTTTTTTTTACAAGCTCCAGACTGCTCCATGCTGGTTTTCTTTTAAAAAGGACTATTTATTTCTAAGCAAGTTTTGCTATTCTTATATACCTTTAAATCTTCATTTTTCCTATTTACTTCTTATTGTCTATTTTGCATATCTGTTTTATTGTCTGACATACCTTCCAGAGTGCAATGCTGCAATGTTTGGAATTGTTTAAACTTCAGAGGAAAAAATGTTCTTGAAGTCCTCCTATCTTTCCACATGATGCCTGTTTTTTTAAATGGTTGTGCAGTAGCAGGCTGTTCTGCTGGCATGAAAGGTTTGATAGTGATTCAGAAACAGTAACAGACTGAAATAGCCCAAAGTGAGAACAGAGTTTTAAGGTCACTGTAAAGCTCTGAAGCTAGGGCAGAAAGCAAAATGTGGGATTTCAGATTGATAATTCCTCTGAAAGCATTACCAAAAAAAAAAAAAAACAAACAAACAAACAAACAACAAGAGGTGGTTTCCTGTAGCTATCCATCTGCCAGTGTTGGTAGGTAGAAGGCATGTTTTCCAAAGCCCAGTGAGCAGGGCTCTGCACCGCAAGCACGATCTTTGGAGAGTTGTTTCAGACACAGGGTACCCAATATGACCTGATCTTTTATTCCTCTGTGCTGAGCCATCACGGCACAGATCTGAAAGGGACAGTGCAGCCCAGCCCTGTGGCATCTGTGGTGACCTGGAAAGGAGCTGCAGGAACAGAACAGCAGCACTGCGTCACAGGAGAACGAGCTACTGGGAAATGGTGATAACCTGGGAATTGCCTTCCAGTAAGTCTTCACTTGGCTGTGAGTAGGAGGACTCACTTCATTTAAAAGTAGGGTTACTGACAGCTGCTTTTATATAGGAGAACATCTTTTTTTGCAAAGAACACCTTTTCAAGTAATTTTCATTTCACTTCTGAGTATAGAGCACCAAGGCAGGAGAATGAGGTGGTACTTAAACACAAGTAATCAGAACTGGGTTTATATTACTTTTAGAATTGGACATGATATATCTCCTGTCTAAGCACGTGCTGTTACCTAACTTACCTTAGAAGAAGCTGAAGGAATATACCTAAAGAATTTCTAATACTGTGTTTCTGTTTGCAAGGGTGCTGCCATGACCAGTACTTGGTAAAATGGCCTGAACAGCAACAGCTGTTAAGCAGGAATTCAAATTCAAGCATCCAAACCTGTCTGAGAGTGCCTATGCCACAGCTTATCCTGTTAAAGGGAATGACAAACTGCTAGGGAGTTACCAAGTGAGTTCTGAAATAAGGGAAGGGCCAATTTGGAAAGAAATGTATGGGACAAATGAAATTATAACAGAAGGGAAAACAGTGGGAATGGAGCAAATGGTCAAAAACAGAAGAGGTGACGCTGTTGTTCATCCCCTAGCATCAAAAATTCTGTGTGGACATGGCAGCAGCCTTGGTCCAGCTCCAGCAGTGACTGGGCAGGTGTGACAGGTAGGAGTCACCGCTGGGGGTGTGGTGCTTCCTCCCTGCTGCGTGCATTGGCAGGTGGGAAGCAGCAGCAAAGTACACAGTGAGTACCCACATCTCCTACAGGGTACCTGAGAGAGGGAAACTGTGTGTATAGCCATGGGTGGGTACAGAGCTTTGTGTGCATGATTAGAACTTTGGGGGATTAGTGAAGAAAGATTGTTTATTTTTTAGATGTTTATTAACATTTTGTTTAACATTTGATTGCCCATACTGAACCTGAAAGTATACTCCACTGATTGCCAGTTAATTGTGTTCTGTTAATAAATCAATAAACCAGTTTGATTATGATTTGGTTTAAATGAAGTGAACTGAGCAGTTTTTCCCAGTCACAGCCTTAGGTTGTGGTTGTAGCTGTTATGTGATGTGTTAATGTAATTACGAGTCACAGAAGTTGTGTGGCAGTGGGAGGACATACAAATGTTGAGGTTGCAAAGACAATCTCACTATTAATACAGTGGGAGAGGACATTTTCATGACAATTGTTGGGCAAAGCAGTGGCTGATGCTAGACTTCTGTGTGCTCTAATGAGGTCATTAAACTCAAGTGTGACAGTAAGCATGCTGTTAGAACATGCTGAAATTATACTGGCCAGAGATGTTATTTCAGCTGTGGCTAATTAAGCTCCTATTACTAGTTATCATTAGTCCCCTATGGAATACAATGACTTCCTCAGATCTGTTTTCCTAATACAAAATGGCTTCCAAACACTGTTCTCAAAGTTATTCCTGTTTGAACAAACACTGAGCTTTGATTTTAAGCCTCCATGCTGAGTAAGGAACTAATAAAACGTGAGTGACTTATTCTGACCTCACGCTGACTCTGGTTTGTGGAGGAGTTTTAGGGAAGATAACTTCCAACCTCTACTTTTCTATGATCTCACACCTTGACATGCAGTTTTACTTGTACAGGGAGTATATGGTGATATTGTAGCTGTCTGGCTGTGTCCAGAGCAGTATTTTGAGTGCAGTCACACTCAAAGCAGTAGCTCTGCTTCCTTAGATAAAATCCAGCTGTCTTTGGTTGCATAACTGCTTAGATGTTCCTGCCTTTCTCATGAGTAGGAGGTAAACTCTAAAGATGAGGTTTTTTTCTCCTTGCCTTAGAGGGCCTGAGGCATGGTTTGTCTGTGCGCTCTGTTTTGGTAGATACTGGAGGTGGCTAAACAAAGTGAGACCCAGTTAAAGACAATAGATTTTGAACTGATAGCCCATGGAAGAGGTGAGGAAGAAAAGAAAGTTTAAGCTCCTGATTCTATTTTCATTTGCCTAGAGTAAGTTTAGTAAATGACCTAAGATCACAAACTCAGGACTGGAAAGGACTGAGTCTGGTCCCTTGCTTTGTGATTGAAGATGGTTTCTTTGTATAGGTCTATGTTATGTGTATACAAATATTGCTTCAATGCTTTGCCAGCTGAGTCTTCTAATTTTATTCATAGACATTTTGTATCTATTTTTGCTGATGTTATCTTTTAGGTTAAATAGTTTTAGCAACGCCTGTATTTGTAGAGAGCAGTCAGGAAATTTATGGTACCATTTCAATTCCAGTTCTGGTTCAGCTGTACCTGAAAGTATCTTTGTGTTTCAAGCCCCTAATTATTTGACAAGTGGTTTAATAACCCAAAAGCAGTTTGAGAAAACCTGAACTAGTTTAAGATTAATACTTAAAACCGGAGAGACTGCAACTTCGACAGGTGCATGAAATGTCCATTAACTGATAAGGTGTGCACCAGTAACTGCAAGCTGGATGCAGATCGATCATCACAGGGTCATGGAACACGGTGAGAGTTCATTCTCCACAGGAGTCATTTGTCAAAGGGAAGGGAAAGGAAGAGGCATTTTGCTCTCTGAAGTCGTTACTGCAGGAGAAACAGATGAATGCCAATTTCACTAAGACCATTTCTTAGAATGGGTGACTGAAAACACAGCCCAAAGTTAAAAAAAAAAAAAAATCCATCTGCATTTTAAGAGAAAAAGTTTTGGCTGCTGTATGTGCTGTGGAATTGAGGTTTGATTTGAGATCTGTTCTGTAGACACTTGTTTTTATCTCATAGCAGCACACTAACTAAACTAGTGATTTTTAAGGATATGTTATGTGGGTTTTTGGGAACATACACAAGATGGATCTATGTGTACTCCATCCAGTCACACATCACCACTGTGGGGTATCTGGCCTGTAGCTGTTTCATGTCCATCTCCTGTGAACACTTTGTACTAATACATTTTTTTTTTCCAACTAATTCTCAGTCTCAAATAATTCTCTTCATATGATCTACATTTCCACTGGAGAACACTTGTAAAGCCAAGACGTTTCATGAAACTGTTGATAAGACAGTTGCTTGTATAAACCCATGGGAAGTTCCTTTGTTAGGCATGTAGTTCTTTTTGCATAGCTTTATATTTTTCTTTGGAAAGTTCATTATTTGTCTTACAATCCATTCAAATCTTCTCCATCTTATCATTTGTCATGTGATACTGAAGTGTTTCAAAATGATGAGGAATATGACCAAATACATTTCCTTTGATATGGGTAGTTGATCTTCTGTAAGAACCAGTGAGTGACCCTGAGTCACTCTGTACTTTTGCTTGCTTTTTATTTTGATTGTTTGCAACATATATTTAGAATTACATGAGTAGAGAAGTTCATTTTTACACACAATTAACATGAATTTGTTTTCTAACTAAGCATACTATACACAAGGAATTGCAAAATAATTTATTTGTGCAACTTTTAGTCATTAAAATACATAATCTTATATGATCATGGAAGGGATAAATATGGGAAAAAAAAGTGTGATGTAAAAACAAGCAGACCACAGGGAAAAGAATGTGTCGACCAAAATTGCCAGGCATTTGTTTGTTTATTCATTTAGCAAGGTTTAGAGAGGGGATTTAAAAAAAAGAAACACTTGTGTGTTGCAAGAGGTTTAGGGGAAGTGACTGCTGAAATCAGAGTATAAATGTTTTGCAAGGTCAGTCCATGGACCAGTTAAGTAAAAAGGAGTGGAAGTAACACCAAGTAATTAAAAAAAAAGTAGGCTACAATACTGGATGTGTCTGCTGAGTTTTTGACTCTCTAGAATGTCATTCCTGGGCTACGCAGCTCTGCTCTTGTGTTGGATGCATTGTGCTGCACAAAGAGGTAAGCCTTAACTCCTGTCTTACAATGTGTGTGAAGAGGGGAACTAAAGCAATATGCAAAGGCATTGTATTTTTTTTCATGAACTTCTGACATTAATTGACATTTCTTCTGGCAGCATTTAGCACCTTTAGTATTTAGTGTCCTGTCATAGGGTTGCTTTCACTTATTTCTTTGCATAACTACTGCTATTATTTATCTGTTGCCCAACCTTTTTAATGATTGATATCACTATAAACTGAGCCAGACAACTGATTTTCTATTAATTATGTTT
Organism: Illadopsis cleaveri; assembly: GCA_013399915.1. NCBI lineage: Eukaryota > Metazoa > Chordata > Aves > Passeriformes > Timaliidae > Illadopsis > Illadopsis cleaveri. The sequence goes on from VXBB01002424.1 coordinate 131,568, forward strand.
GCTAATTCCAATATCTAAAACCAGGAAGTAACTGGTTAGATTAAAATAGAAATGCAATAGAAATTTATGGAATATTTTGTTTCTATCTGGAATAACCCGTGAGATGATCTGAGGAAGGTGAATGATTACTGCATTGACTGAAAAGCTTCTAATATATCTATTGACTGACTGCTTTTAGTCTAGGAAAGGAGATAAATATATACAGGTGTGCTTTTTTCACGTTTAAAGAGGTAGCTAGTATTCTGTGTATCTTTTCAGAAACCTCTGCTGTTGTCTGTTTCTCTGTTCAATGTAATTTTTTTTGTTTGTGTTTATATTGTTTAGTGTATCCTTAGTTATTTAATTTCTTTGCTTTATGTCTGAGTTTCTTTACACAGAGTGTTGTGCAGAGGGTGCTGTGTGGTTTTGAGCCAGTATGTTTTTGCTTGGTTCAGATTGGTTTTAGTTTTAGTTGAAAGTTATGAAGACCATATTAATCAAAAAGATCCAATGGCTTTTACTTTGAAAAACTGAAAAATCAGGAAATTAAAGGTGTCCTACCTTAATTAAATATAAATAAATACTGCCTCTAAGCAACTAATAGTTTAATTTATGTGCAAAGAAGTGCAGAAGAGTTCTGGAATTTGAAACTAAAGTTTGCCTGAATTTGCACTTTGTTTTCACAGTGCTTTTTTTAGGTCAGGGAGATTGGAAAGAAATGTGAATGTAACAAAATTTTATTTATCTAGGACAACTATTACCATTGGTCATGCAGGATTCTTGTTTAAGCTTCGTGCTGAAAGTCTGTGAAAGTTGTTCTGAGGGCTGGGTTTTGCACAAGGACTGAAAACCATTTGTACCTGGATTTGTAATGGTGCTTGTACTTTGTAGAAGCTGCTACCAACATATTGTTGGCAAAAAAGCAGCTTGAGCTATTTCTAACTGAGGTCAAGTCACATGTAAATATTGAATGAGTAATTCCTGCTCTCCTGGTCTGTCAGTAAGGGATTTGAAGGTATCCATTCAGCGCATGCTTTTTAATATAGAAATAAAACCCTCCAGTGTTGGTGAGTGCATGAGGGAATTAATGTAGTTTTGAAGTACAAATTGCCAGCAGATTTCTTCACCTCATGCCACTGAGAAGCTGCATACACACGCACACACGCATATACACACACATGTATCTACACACACACATATATATGTATATATGTACACACATATATGTGTATACATTCTGTCACTTGATGGTAACACATAGTTTAACATCAGGGCAGGAGTGGAGAAGAGTTGAGATAAAACCAAGAAAGACCCAGCTCATCTTACTAATGATGAAGAGACCAAGGAGATTATCTTTCATTTTGAGGGGGGAGTTTAATGCAAACAAGGAAGAGTTAAGGGGCTGCATTCTGCACAACAGATGATAAAAATATGATACAATTCAGAGGAAGGAATAGAGAAGCTCTCCCTGTACTCAATAACCTTTTTAAAAAAATTATGGATTTCAATGTGTGCTCTCAGCTTGGAAACTCAAAGTGCTAATTCAAATAAGGTCTAATTAAAAATATGTAGAATTAGAAGCATTCTTTTTCTCATTATTGCAAAGAACTTTTGGGGTAAAGTAACCATTTTTAACACATTTTAAAGTACCAGCTAGAGGATTCCTGTTCATTTTGCTTATTCCTACATTTTGCAAAAAATGTCGTTACAATTTGAACCTGTCTTTTCCTGCTAAAAATGTCTCTCCTATGTTTTTTGGAGTAGCCTAGTACCCTCTAGTGCACAGAAACAATAATTTTTATTCAGATGTAGTCATTCATAGGAGGGAGAATAATATCCAAGTAATTGGAAAAAAATGTGAATGTGTGGGTACATTCTTCCTTTAGCACATCAGCAGTATTGTCGAAGCTTGCCTAATTCTTCTGGATACTTAAAACAGACAAACTAACATTATTAGAGCTCACAATTAACATTATTTTCTTTATGTTTTCAAAATTTCATACAGAACACTTAAAATTATACAGGTTTTTTCTTGCAACAAATCCTTTTTTCCCGTTTTTAAAACAATTTTATGAAATTATGCCTCTAATTTGGTCGGTAGTCCACTGACTGAAATACAACAAGTTAGTTCTCAAGAGTCTTTGTAAACTCAAGTAAAACTCACTTTCCACAATTTGGGATTTGTAACACAAAGTAAGCTGATGAAATACACTTTCTTCCACATCAGCTCCATAACACGTGGTGTGATCTCTGCAGTGCAGCTCAGTGAGCTTTAACTCCACATCCCTCACATGAGAAAAGATCCCAAAGATTTTTCCCATAGTCCTATTTCCAGGCAGCACCTGGACAACCCATAGGAAGGTTTCAGTGAGAATTCTGCTGCTTTTTCAGACCCATGGCCTTACAGCTAAACTGGGGAGAGGCTCTCTGTGCCAGCTCTCTGCTGGGTAATGAATCTACTCACCATGGGATTTCCTTCTCTGGTGGACATTTCTTCTCTCATTTACTTTCTATACAGAGATTTCATTCCTTTTCCAAGGCTTTATTTCTCAGGACTTGTTCTATTTATTCCTGGTGAATGCTCACCTTTCATGTTCAGAGGGAAAACAGAGTTAATTGCATTTAATTCACTAGGCTGTTCAGACTCTGTTACTCTGGGTAAAGCTTCAGTTTCTAAAATGTGTACATTTCAGTCACCCAAGCACTGAAAATTAGTCACTGAAATTAGGGCAATTCTTTCTTGACAAAATTACTTGGTTTTTCATTAACAGTTTCCCAACATTTGCTTCTTTCCCCTTTAGTCTGACTTTTCTCATTCTCAAGCTGTTGAGGAACTTCTTAATAAAATTAATTCAGGTTAATTTGTTGTAGTTTGTATGGACTTGGCTGTACTTTTCATGTGCCCTGAAGAAGGCCCAAAAAGGAGCTTTTGGGCAAGGACTGTATAATATTGAGCTAATAAGAAATACCAGACACCACCATCCACTCCCCAAACTGAGTCAAAATACTTGGAAGCTAAAGATCAGAGTGAATACCCAGAAATAATTATTTTGTGGAGTAAGGAACAAGAGGAAGTAAGTTTTGGAATATCAGGTGATCTGTGCCTGGAGAGAAAGTTTAGGCAGTGTAAAGGAGAGAGGTTTGGCAGAACTTAATCAAATGACAAGGGAAATAATGTCAGTGAAGGTAGTGGTGGCTGGAGAAGAAAATAGTTTGAAAGGAAACTCGGGAGTGCACAGAGTTGTTCTCTGTGGCAGTGGAAGGACAGGCCTGGAGCAGCTCCTGCAGATGGAAGGGTAGGAGGTGTCTGTGGTTGGGCACTGATCTCCTCTCAGGCGTTATAACTAAAATCTGTTTCATGAACCATCGCTGTGCTGGGTGGTTCCTTGGCACCTGGCTATTCCTGTGTGCTTCTAAATGCCTGTTCACATTCCTGCAAAATGTGGATCCTTGTCAGTTTCATATTTTGTGCTGATTCAGTATAAAACACGTTGGTTTGGTCACAAACGACCCCAGAGTTTCTTGCTACATTTCCTATTGCAAGATTGTTGTGTGTTTGTAGCATGTACTTCAGTCACTAATGTTTTTATTTAAAATTTTTAGCTTGTGAAGGCCCCCCTCCTAGGAGGACGAAAGAAGTGCCTACTAGACAATGGAACAAGCCTCCCTATCCACATGGTACTCGAGCAACATACAATTGTCGGCCTGGATATGTAAAATTTGGAAGGGTTGCGTTTGAGTGCATTGATGGAGTGTGGGAGCAGCTGGACCCAACGGCAGAATGCAAAAGTGAGTATTTATGCAGAAATATCTGCAGACATTTGATCTGGCAGACCATATTCCTTGCCAGTGATGTCAATGTGAAATGACGCCTTTGCTTGTAAATTATTTGTTTCTGCACTCTTTAAAATAGCACCCTAAAAAGGATGTGTGCATAAGGGAACTTTTTTTTAAGTTCCTTTTCTTCAGATCAAAGGATTTTTTTTTTCTTTACAGAAGATCTTATTCTAGACCAGCCTTATTAACCCAATTTAGATTATTAAAATCAATTAAGTTCTTAGAAGCTTGCTTTCAAAAATTTTTAGTCTAAGCAGGATAAAGCACAAACCTAGCTTCTGAATATGAGTCAAGAGACAGTTTATTCAACTAGTTCTATGAAAGATATAATTTCTTGCAAGTGGGAATTTATTTCTCCTGCCTTTTCTTTTAAGCTGTAATTCACAATTAGGATGAGAGCTGCTATTTATTGTCTCTAGCATACTGTGCTGAGAGTTTTCAAGTATCTAATGCAGAATTCATTACTGAAGAAATTGAAGTTTGTTATCATTAGTCAGTAGATACTTCTTTTCTGTAATAAATGAGCTTTAAACACAAAGGAATTTTAGAAACAAGGAGTTTTGCCTGTGTGTCTAACATACAAAATTTTTACTAGTACAATATAAATACTTGATCTGAGAATATAAATATAAGTTCTGGGTGTCGTTCAAACAGAGATTGATACACACTGTGAGTAAGAATTAATAAGTTACTAATAGCTTTTTTTACGTTTTTGACTTAGTCTCTGTCTCAGTGTTTGGATTTCATCGTGTAACTAGTCTGAATGGGGGCCTGTACAAAATTTGGTATGGTTTGTAGAATGTTTTAGTAAATGCTGCCACCCAGTGAGCAGCTGCTGCCACTGGCAAGGAACGCATGGGAGAGAGGAGGGGATGCTGTGCCACAGGCTGGGGGAACACGGTCCCCTGGCAGGACAGAGAAACACTGACCAGGAGTTTCCATTTTCTCTGAATCCCACTGGAGCAGGTTTAGGGCCTACTCAAACACATCTTCTTTGGTAAAAACAGAGGAAGTTGATAGTCCCCAAGAATTAAATTACCTTGCTTGACAAGAATCAGGAAATTATTATTTTATATATTATAAGTTGTTCATGTATTATAAATTATATAAATATTACCCCTTCTGCTGAGGAGGGGTAGTAGGTTTCAACTATGCAGTTTATTTTCCAGTCCATATTATGAGATCAGAAGGGGATGAGTGAGAGGGAGGGTGTTTTCATCTTTGCCACTCTTTTGGGAATCCAAAGCAAAGAATTAGGGCCAGGCCATAAGCAAAGTCCTGTGGGGAGCTTTGAGCAGCAAGAACTAAAGACTAAAATAACTCCTGTGGCTTTAGATCACCCCACTTCACTCAGCCCAATCCCCAACAGATGGAGGAAATGTAATTTCTGATCATGGGTGGATTCTCTCGTGGAGGCTCTGGACCAGAATGTGTCACAAATTATATGAAAATTGCTGTAAATTTGTCATAAAACTGAATATGAGTTCAGCTTCTTTAAAGGAATAAAACATGCTAATTTGTTTTTTGGAGTTTGTTGTAGGTAGGTTGGTTTTGTTTGGTTTTTTTAAATAAGCATACCTCCAGTGTGTTATCATTGAAAACTATGAAAATAGTGATAAAAAGGAGAGGTTAATCAAACTTATGCTGAACATTTCTGAATTTTTGAAAGTCCCCAAAGACCCATACTCACTACTAATCACTGGAAAAATGCTGTCTTCCTCATTTCACCTTCTTATGTATGGTGTAAGTAATGCTCTTTCCCTTTTTTTAAACCAGATAAGCCCTGTGGACATCCTGGAGACACTGAGTTTGGTTTCTTTGAACTTACCAGTGGAAGTGAATTTGTGTTTGGTGCCAGAGTTGAGTACAGATGTAATGATGGGTAATACTCATTTATTTCAATCTGTGGGAATTAACATAAGGTGTTAATTACACTGTCAGTTATGGATTTGTTGTCTGTAATACAGCTTACTAATATTTAATGGTTGCTTATGTGTTGTAAAGAATGTTTGAAGGAAGACATTTCTGGCAGACTCACTAACGTGTCTTCACTGAATGCTTGAAAAATTCTCTATCCATCTTCTCCAGAGAAAACTGCAGCAAGTCAAATACATGGCATTGTGCCTGTGTCTGGATATTTTCCTCCTGAAAAGAAAATCAGCTTCAGTACAGTGCTTTAGCCATGCTTTTGCAGTTGTTATGTTACTAGGACCTAGCCTGAGTTCCACAAAGAGAGTTCTAAAATCAATATTCTTCTTAATCCCTTCAGTTCCTCACTGTCATTTTAGAGTAGTTGTCCTTTGTCTGAGTGCATTTGTTATGTAGCCAAAGCTTGCTATCTCTTTAATGAAGAAGCTTTCTTCCTTATTTCTTCCTACTCTCTGATTTGATTGTATACTTTCCCATATGCAAATAAAAGAAAGCAAATAGGGAAAATGCAGGTAAAAAACTACTCAGTGCTGTCACATTTTGGTTATTCTGTGCTGGAACACCTGAAGCTGTGTTCCTGTGCTTCAAAAACAGCAGCACTGTTGTTTCTGTCACATAATGAAACTCTATTTTAGCATTTTTTACTTTTTATTTGGTAAGATACCAGATGCTCAGCCAAAGGAATTACCGTGAGTGTCAGGCAGATGGATGGAGCAATGACATCCCTCACTGTGAAGGTAAATGGAGTTTGACATTTAATTCTCTATCAAATTGTCTTTTTATCTGTCTGATACTATCTAAAATAATCTGTGACTGCTTTGCAAGTATTAATTCACCTATGTTTAAATTCAAGTTAGGCAGGAGTGAAGCTCTTACAGTGACTGCTCAGCTCTTTTAGTCCAACAAGCTTTTGTTAAAAACACTTCACACAGTGGAGTCCTGTCGCTTGCAGACTGGCTTAAAGCTGTGCCTCACCTAAAAGCCCTGATAGAGTAATAGCCTGCAAAACACAGTTTCCAATGACATTTAGGATGATGAGTTTCAAACCAGTGTGAAGGTACTGTGTGTGTTTTTATCTACTTTTCTCCGCCATCCTTGTGAACGTCCTAAGCACTGAGATTTTGCTAAGGTCTCCCTATTAGCATGCTTACATTCAGTAAGCAAGAGTGAGAGCAAGGGGGACACAGACATCAAGACAATGGACTGGATGGCTCAGATGATGGTTCTAAAAACCTTTTCACCAGTTTCAGACCTGAATGATCATGAAAATGAGGTTGCTGTTCTTCAGAGAGATGATTTTTAACTGCTTTATTTTAACATGTGTGGACAGCAGTGACATTCTTCCTTGGGTTAAGCATCTGATATCAGGAAAGGGTCTCTAAGAACAAACGAAAGTAGATATCTCGAGTAGAGCTTGTTGTCTGTGGTTTGATATTTCCTTGGATTTAGGTATTTTACATTTAGTTTACTGGATTTTGAGGGCCCTCACACTTAGGTATTGAGGTCCATCTGCACCATATGGAGCAAGGGTTTCCAACATTTTTTGTCGTGTCTCACCAAAATACTTCAGTTTCAAATCCTCCTAAGTTATTTCTGCCATGGTTGAGTTTTCACTGAAATATGCCTGTGAAAGAAAGAATTTGTAGAATGTCCTAAATGTGAAGAACCCAAGAGACAGAATATGAGCTCATGGAAAAGGCAGATGACTTTTAAGATGGCAAATGTCAGAGAGAAGTAGCTTTGGTAGACAAAACAGAAGCCACTTTTGTACCTGCTCAGTGATATCCATATGAGCATCTAAGAATGAGCTTTGGTAGTCATTTCCTCCCTTAATAAGACATACCTGATGACCTAAGTTAATTTTTTTTTTCCTGCAGGTACAAAATTGGGAGGTACAAGAGCTCTAATTAATGTCTACCACTGTATTTACTTTAGCAATATAATTGCTTTGATATCCCTTATTAGAATTTTAGTAATAACTGAACTGTTGTAAGCAGTGTGTAATGCAGCAGTGTTCCAGATGTCTATCCAAAGCAAACTCAGTTTGGAACAACTAAACAAAGTCAACTGATTTTGGCAAATTTTAATGGTGTCAGTCAAGGCTCAGCTAACCATCCATAGAATGCAGGCTCCTAGGATAATTTAGATTGGATGAGGTCATCTAATTCAGTGGATGGTCTGTCTTCAAGGGCAGAGAAGAGGATGATGAGAGAGTGTCTAGAAACTTCCTCCTATGTCACTCTGTCTTTTTGCTTAGGGCTTTGTATTATGCTTGCTGCAAATGGTGTCTGAATACATAGCTAGCGTGTATATTTTTTAAATGTGTAAGGAAATTACAGTGATTTTTCTGTATTTTAACTTTTTTGTATGTCAGCTTATTTTACAGACTAGACCTCAAAATTACCTTTTTTTCCCCTTTCCTTGTTTGTTTTTTTTTCCAGTGATAAAGTGTTTACCTGTACAAGAACCTGAAAATGGAAAGATAATTATGACTGGGGCATTTGAGCTAGGCCAAGAATATTCCTTTGGCCAGGTAGTAAATTTTCAATGTAATGCAAAGCACAAGCTTGTTGGAGCTGAAGAAATCGTTTGCTCGGCTAATGGAAAATGGAGTAATGATGTGCCTAAGTGCAAAGGTAAAAAGGACACTATTTACTGTGTGTCATTAAGAAGCTTTGTTCTCACAGACTCCTAAATCGTGGTTACCATATGGGAAGCCACAAAGTTTTCACTTTATTTCACAGCAATTAAACGTAGTTTGTCTGTGAGCAATCTCCACTGCATATATGAAAAAGTAGGATAAGAAAGACAAATATAATAGTACTGGATACTAATATAATGATCATAGACCATCTGTTTGTTCCACATTTTTCCTACAAGCTGTATGTTTTGCCAGGCTGCAGTCAAATTCTTTGATATGTCTGCATAAGAGTCAACCACTTCAGTGTTGATTTAACAAAAATAATCAGAAACAACTTTGAATCTGTGTGAACCAAGCTTAGTAAACAAGTAGGATTTAATTTTTAGAGTATATAGAATAATAAAAAAAAAGTTGGATTTTTCTTTCCTCACACTAATGTGTTTAGAAAATGTGGATGGTTCGTGTTTAGTTTGTATGGAACCCCAGAGTCAGTGAGGTGGTGTGGGACTGCTGAAGGTCCCTCAAAGAAATTAGCTGGGCCAAGTTGCTCAAGAATGTTCAGTCAGCTTTGATATCTTCAAGGATGGAGATCCACAGCTTCTCTGGGTAACCCACTGCAGTGGTTGGACTCTCTTTTGTTGAAACTTAGAAGTGGCATTTCCTGTGTTTCAGCTCATGTCCTTTGCTTCTCACTGTGTGGCCAATGAGAAATGTCCAGTTCCATCCTCTTTACTTCTGCCTGCCCCACTGGAGCCAGGAATTTACACATGTAAAAAAGCCTGTCCTTCCTCCCCCAAGCCTTCTTTACTCCAAACTCTCTTAAAACTCTCTCTGTCTGTCAGTTTTTCCAAGTCCTTAATTATCTTCCTTTCCCTTACTGGATCTGCTCCAGTATGTCCCTCTCTTTCCTCTACTGGGAGTTCTGACCTGGAGAGATGTAGAGGGGCAGGATCACCTCTTTTGGTCAACTGGCAGCACTTTTCCCAGTGGAGCCCAGGGTGTTTTCTTTGCTGCAAAGGACCATTGCTGACCTCTGTCCAACTTGTCCATCAGGACCACCAACATATTTTCTGCAAAACCGCTTTTCAGCCAGTCAGGCTGCCCTGCCTGCAGCTGCTACTGGTGGATGGGATTATTCTTCCCAGTTTCTGAACAAAGAATGGATGGGATTGGGTTGTCAGGGTATGAGAACGAATCCCGGGACGATAATGGTAACAAAAACCTAAATATTCAGAAAATCAAGTTTCTTAGATTATTTCTATGTTATTTGATCATGAAGTATGTTTAGAAGAGCAGAATATGCATGTCAGGATGGGAAATGCATTTATGGTTTGTTCACAATTCCAGGGCTGCGTTTTGCTGCTTTGAAACCCCCATTTATTATAGTTTGTACAGCATGAAGTGGAATTAAACATCTATGCTTGTAACATTTGCAGAATATAATGAATTTCATTTTAAAATGGCAGTTTCCATGAGCTATATTACATGCTAAACACAAAGTAAATTCAGTAAAAGAATCCAAGAGAACTCTTTGGTGTCCTGTTCTGTGACCTAGGAAACAAAACATTTAATGTCTTCTGGTTTTATGAATGCATTTTTAGGAAACTGCAAGATCTTGGTGGTTTTATTTGGTTTGGCAAGGAACTGGGAACACTGATGTTCCTTTATAGATATTAAGCATTCTAAGTGTCAATTTTTCAGATACTTTAATTATTTTCTCCTTTTGATGTTATGATTTAACTCATAACCTATTGGCTCTGAGAGCACATTTCTTGGAAATTACCAAGAGATTATCTGAAAACTATAAAATCCTAAATTTCAGCTAGCCTAGTGTCTTATTTTGGAATGTCTTCTGCCTTATCTCTTGATTCTAAATCCATTCAAGTTCAAAGCAAAGCCCTGAAATCTGTCTTACAAACCAATTTGCAATTGAAGCTTGGCTACACCACATTTTCCACCTGGAACCCAGAATCAAGTGAGGGCTCAAATAAGTTCCAAACAGCTTCCAAGTGCAAAAGTTTTCGTGAATTCAAATTAACCACCACCCCACCCCTGGGGAAAAAAAAAAAAAAAAACCAAAAAAACACAAAAAACCAACACAAACCAAACCAAAAAAATGCTCATTTTTATTGTCATAGAAATTTATTCTTAGCAAATAAAAATTAAAATACCTGGATTTTTGTCTGTTTCAATTTCAGAAATTATCTGTGACATCCCAGAAATTCCACATGGATATGTTCGTTCTCCAAGGAAGACTTACAAGGAAAATGAACTAATGCAATTTTTCTGTGAAGAAGGATACAAGTATAGTAACAGAGCAGATACTCTGTGCACTGAACTGGGATGGAATCCACCTCCCTCTTGCACTGGTCAGTCTTGCCTAAAGTGGTTTTGCACTTTAGTTGGGTTTGGAAGTATTTTTTGAGATTGATAAGTTCATTCATAACAAAACAAATCCATCCATGAAGACAGGAAGGATTAAGTGCTGAGAGGACCAAAGGACTGGATAAGTTTCCATGAGGAGCAGTAGCAAAATCAGAATTTTGTTGTGAATCTCTACAAATTAATATATTTACCATGCTAAAGCTCCCTATTGTTTTTAAACTCTCAAATACCTTCTGAGCAATTCATGTGACAAATCCATAATTCCTGGGGCTAGTCCTGTTTGATATCAGCCCTCTGGGTCATGGATTTTACTTTAATTTTATTCAACTGCAGCACTTGAAGGCTATATTTAAATCTCCAAATATGCATGTCATATTCCAACTGAAACAGTCTGATGAAATTTTGGGGAATTTATCAGTGCCTTGAATTTCCTTCAAGAAGTTGCCAAAATCTTGAAACTGGGAAAAAAATGTTGGCAACAGGGCAACATTTTAGGATTTTATGCACCACCCACTTTGCTGGGACCTCTTCCAGAAAGACTCCTTTGGAAATAAAGACTTGTTGTCAGTCTTAGGGCCCACTCAGTTTTTGACCTTTCTGATTCAAGATTAGTAATGATACTAATTAACATGCATTGCCTACAGTTTAACAACATACTACTTTTAAGGAGTGCCAAAAAAACTTTTTTCTAGACAGTGATATGCTAGGCTCTGGTACTTGGAGTGTACTCAGTGGTTCTGGATCCTACTGGGCTTAACACTGGACCTAGAGGATTCAGCACAGCATGCATGAAAACTGATTCACCCACTCTCACTCTGCAGCAGCACCAACCTGGAGTTACCTTACAGTCATCTCCTCCCAGCCCTCAAGGTGTTGGTGATGTTTTCTGAACTGGAAGAAGACACAAAAAAGCCCCAAAAGACAGGCTCTGGTTTATAAATATGTTTGCCTGACTTGTCTGGGCATAAAGATACCTTGATTTTTTTCGAATAAGGTTCTTGACTTTTTTCAGTTGTTGAAATACTTCTAGTGTCAGTGAAGGACACTAGTCTTAATCACACTTTGAATAATCAGTTCCTAGTCATGTATAATTATTTCTGCATTCAGGACGTGCCAGTGAAACTGCCCTCCTTTGGGACAATGTCCATAAATGAGCCCAGCAGAACCCAGCTGCAGAATGATCTACAGGAAAAAATTAGCTTCAGCTTGATGTCTTCCAGTTCTTTCTCCAACCATTCTCTTTGCAATTAAGTTTTAATCTTCTAATTAACATCAGTAAGAGCTGTCACTCTTCTCTTACAGAACCCTACATTTCTAGGAGTGAGGAAGAAATGTAACCTTTTCTTTGCTCTAAGAAACGTCTCTTTAACAATTTTATGCAGTTATGGGCAATATACTATGAAAGCAAGAACTTAAGTAATAAATTTAAACATGTTCCTCTTTTCTCTTTTCCTGTTTTTATTTAGAAATTGTATGCTCTCCTCCAGTAGTTTCCTTTGGGAACTTTGGACCTCAAAAAGACAAGTACTCAGTGGGTCATACAATCACAGTAAAGTGTAATGATGGGTATCATTTTAAAGTGCTGACTGGCAGAAACACTGAAACAGCTGAATGCACCAAGAATGGCTGGGTGCCTGAGCCAGCCTGCGTCCGTAAGTAGCTCTCATGAATGAAGGTACAATGTAGAATTGTTGGAAGTATCTCAAAGAAAAGAAGTTAAGACCAGAACTTGAGGAACATTAGATATGGAATAGTTGCTTATTTTTTTCTTTGTACTGTAAAGCTTAATTTGATGGTTTAGAAAAATCACCTATAAAAACAATCTGGTATAATCCAGATTTACATTGTATTTATTAACAGGTGTATTACCTCTTACTGTATTTGCAAATCTGTTAAAATGTGCTATAGTCAGCTCACTGTCAGGAAGGTTTGTGCTCCACCTGAGGAATAGCATCCCAGTCAGGGTTAGAGGACATGGGGAGTTTAAAGTAGGCAAACCACAGATAAGTGATTGGAAGATACCTTGTAGTATTTCCTTGTAATATCACAGCTATAGATTTTTACTTGGCTTGTAATTTGGTGGTATGGACAGTCACAGGATTTTATCTATTTTATACCTTGTCGGATAACAAAGCAAGATATTCTTGATGGTTGATGAGTTCTTTGTTGGGTTAACTTCCCATAATTGCAATGATAGTTTTGCCCAGTAGGCACAGTATAAAAAAATGAATATATAAATTAGCAGGTAGTTTCATAATTTAACACTCTGATTTTTGGTCACTAAAAAAAAAACATAAAATGTGAGAGAAATCCTGATGAAATCAGTCTTGTAAAGGAACCTTTGGATAAGATGATTTGAGCTGTTTCTGAAACATGCTCTTTTAATCTGAGTTAATGTTTTCTCTGTATCAGTTAGGCTCTAAAATTCAGGTGTCATCTGAGCCAACTGCACTCATTATTGAATGGTCTATCCAGTGGGTGATCTGCTCTGCTCTGCCCTGGCATGTAGGCTCTGGGTCAGAATGTTTTGGGAGAAACCTGGGTAAAGTTGAATGGAAGCTTCTAAGAATCTCCTCCTTCTGTCCTGGACTTGTCCCTGGAAAGGGTCAGTTCTTCTGTGGAAACAAGAGAAGAAAATTAAAATGCTGCAGCTTTAAAATAAAAATGAGAAGAGTCAGGAAGAGCTTTTGGTGCAGAATCCTAAAAGTTATAAATGGAGGAGGCAGGAGTCATCTCAATTGTAAGAGTTCACAGTTCAGTTTCTACGTCTGAGCCAGATGACTAGGCTCCCTTTATGGTCAGAATAGGAAATTTAATCAAGACCCTCTACAGTGTCATCTCACTGTACAGTGAATACAAACCTTTTGTCTCACAAATCACCTCAGCAGTCTGCTGAGAATGCTGGCTGGATTTGTGTGGGTTGCAAATGGAATTGAGGGAAGTAACACAGCTCTAGGCACTGACAGACACCCCAGGAGCAGCATGTGATTGTTCCTGCACTCCTTAAGATCTGCCAGGGTGTGCAGTTCTTGTTCTGTCCATTTCTGAAAGCATTCAGATGATGAAGCTGAGTCTGAATTAATTGTGTCTTGAGCTTTTTGTCATGCATGTGT
>VXBB01002428.1:0-25378 GCA_013399915.1 Illadopsis cleaveri
ATTTTTTCACCCAATTACAAAACCCCAGACCCATGGCGAAGAAGGTGAAAAAGAAGGACTCAGCCTCTGCCCTAAATCCTCCACCTTGCTTTATATATATTACTGTATTCTAAACCCTTAAACTCTGAGTTTTCCAGCCTGTGCTATCACACACTTCTATCCAAACTCCACACCCACAATCCCAGTGCTGTCACTCAATTTTGGAAACCTCTTCCACAGCCTCAGGTCAATGCAGTGTTTGCTTGGGGGTCAGTGCCTGTCAGCACAGAAAGTCTGAAATTCTCAGTGCCCAGGGTTCCAACAAGATTCCACTCCCTGCATTAAACTTGGATACACAGTGGTACCTGCCTTTTGCCTGGTTGGATTCTCCCGAGTTATCTTCCAGCTTTCATGCCACCAATCAATCAAAATAAAATGGATTTAAATGATTTTTGGCTCTGCAAGACCACCTGATGTCTGAGAGTTCTGAGGCCAAGGGATGATTGGCCCCTCGACAGAGTCTCCAGGGCAGAGAACAGATGCCCCATCACAGTTCCTCCATAAATAACACACAGAAGGTGCCTTTTCCAAAGCATGATGCTGTTTTTCCTCTTAAATTGAATATCCACAAATTCTGGTTGATGTGTTGTGAGATGGAAGAATGATCTAAGAGAGGAACTGTGTGTAGAAAGAAAACTCTTTGATTTGAAATCATGTCAGTGAAGACTTTAATGATCTTATTATTAATCTGCAACTGTTTCCCTTAATGAATTTTTAATTTGGATGAGACACGTGATTTTTCTTTCATAACACAGGAAGATTGGGGTCTTCAGCTGTGATTTCTAAAGGCTCTGATGGTTTGATTTTATTTTCCAGCTGACTTTGGGGTAGCAGCAAAAATAACAGCCACTATTGCGAAGAGGAAATCCTTTATTGGCACCCCTTACTGGTAAGAAACCACTTGGATTGTTGTGCTGCAAAGCTGAGCCTGTATTTATGCCAAAAATCCTCAAAATAAACACATATGTCTATAGAAATGGCATAAATTCCCTTTCTTCCAAGTAAAATGCCCAAAGGGTAAAAATCTGGGAAGCACTGATTGGAGCTGATCTGTTGCTGGAACAAAAGCTGCTTGATATTTGAAGCAGGGTTGTTGCTTCTCCCAATTTGATTTTTGCAGAATACTCTCCCTTTTTGGGAGATACCAGTGGTTATTTAGTTTCTCAGCCTTCCATTTTTAGTGTCTAAAATAGCCTTGTTCTGATTTCTGTGCAGAAAGGAAACCAGATTTTCAAACTTATCTTCTAATCATCCCTACTGATTAATGTCATTTAACATGCAAATAATCATTGTAAGTCTTGAGCTGGGTTAATATGCAAATTTAGCTGGGTTTAGGCATCACTGGGATGCAGAGGAGCTGCCTGGGGTGGTGTTTTTGGGCAAACAGCTTCATCCAGACAATGGCTTTTAAAATTGTTGCTGCACTGGAGAAGGAGGGCTGAGGGCAGGGAGATTATTTGGTCATTAACACATTTCCTGGGAATGCTGAGCCTGGTGCTGTTCCCAGCAGCCCCCAAAACACCTCTGGGTGCTCCCTGAGGACACCTCAGGGGGATTGATTTCCTGTTGGGAATGGGGGTTGTGTCCAGAGGTGATCCACATCCATCTCCTCTCCTAAAATGATTATTTTTATTAGGATTTTATTATTAATTTTATTAGGATTTTATTATTCATTTTTATTATTGGATCTTATTTAGATCCAGAAGGAGCTTTTGAGTACTTTGTGTCCCTGCCTTGCTCTTTAATGTGACTTTTGCTTTGCCATGTTTCTTGTTTGTTTTTGCGTTGTATTCAGCACATTTATTGCATGTCCCTTAAGTTTGTTTTCAGACATTTCAAAAGATTATACCCACTGTGTAAAACATACAAAGTTCACATTAATTTTCCTTAAATACAAGATATTTCTAGAGGTTTAGAGAAAAAAAAATACTGAAATACATACTTTGTAGAAAAATATTGAACCACAGTGAATCATCATAAGTGTATAGCTTAAATTAGTGTGTAATGTTTTATGTATACATGAATAAAAACTTCAAAAGTATTTCTGTAATGATCAAAACCCAATCTGAACATAAAATCCTTCATTTACTCCATCAGACATAAAAATATTTGTGTTCCTCCTGTTCATCTCCCCCCACCCTCTTCTTGCTTTCTTGGAGGGGGGAATATGAGATATTTTAAACTATAAATCACTGTTGCAGACATCCAATAATTCTACATAATTTAATTATTTTTAATCAATCTATTTAATTTCATTCTTGTAGTTTTATATGTGCACAGTTCTGTAATTCTCCTGGAGAGCAGACACTGAAGGGAAGTGTTGGTTTTGCAGGATGGCCCCCGAGGTGGCGGCGGTGGAGAAGAACGGGGGCTACAACCAGCTGTGCGACATCTGGGCCGTGGGCATCACTGCCATCGAGCTGGCAGAGCTGCAGCCACCCATGTTCGACCTCCACCCCATGAGGTTTGTGCCCTGGGGGCTCCTCTGCCCTGCAGCACCTTCCTGAAATCCCAGCAGGAATTGTCAGGATTCACTGGAAGCTTCTCCGGAGCTCAGAACAAGCTCGCACCGAGATTCCTTGGCTGTTTTCATGTCTGTCCAAGGCATCCATCTGCTAAAATCTTGCATTTGGAATGGAAATTCTAAGCAACATCTTGAAATCATTACGTTTTTGGTGTCACCTGGTCTAGTGGAAGGTGTCCCCGCCCATGGAATGAGATGGGATTTAAGATTCCTCACAACCCAAACCATTCTGGGATTCCAGAATCAAGAATCTGGTGAAGAACAGATTTTAGACAGATTTACTGGTGATAGGAAAGCACTGGTGATAGAAAAGCCATACCCTAATAATTAACTTCTAAAGAATTTTAAAAGTTTAAACATTTTAATTAATTAATTAATTAATTTTCATATGTAATTATNTAAATTTTTATATTTTAAATATTTTAAAGGATTATGGCACTAAAAATATTTTACTTAAAGATAAAATCAACAGATTGCCTGTATCTCTCCTTTAACCCAGTGCAAACTCCAGCCCAGTTTCACCAGGATGATTCTCACCATAAAGTGTTAAAAGTATATAGATTTTAGAATGAAATTACTTTTTTTTTATTACCACATTATATCATCATTCTTTCTTTCCCTTCAGGGCTCTGTTTTTAATGTCAAAAAGTAATTTTCAACCGCCAAAGCTAAAGGAAAAAGCAAAATGGTAGGTGGAGCTCCTTCCTTTGATTCATATTTTATTGGAATTACATGATCCTTAAGGTCCCTTCCAACCCAAACCATTCTATGATTTTATAGATAAAGGGAAAAAAAAATTGTTATTATTGAAATAATTGAAATTTGAAATAATAATAATTTGAAATCTGTAATTATTGAAAAAATATTGTTGTTATTATTATTATTTGGTGCTCTTGGTATGTTCTAGAAGAAAAATCTTTATCCTTTCCCCTTAATTCCTGTCCTGAGGCACTTGTTCCTGTCCTTGGGACAGGCAGTGGTTCAATCCTTTCCTGGTTTCTTTACCCTGTGAGAAATTCCTGGTGCCATTCTTGGTTTATTTTCTGTACCAGAATGTTTTCCATGCAAGTTCCATCAATCAAATGGGGTTTTTCCCCCTAGTTTGTTAACTTGGAAATGTTATTATTCAAACCTGAGGTGAGATACCTGCACAATGTTCTCTTGTAATCCGTTTAGCAACTGTCTTAAAATCAATAATACCTTGAAAAATTCAACATAAATCCTCCTTTTCTTTAAGGTCAGCAACATTCCATAATTTTGTCAAAATAGCACTTACAAAAAATCCAAAGAAGAGACCGACAGCAGACAGACTTCTCTCTGTAAGTGATTTGGGGACATTTGGTGACCTCTTTTGCCTCAAAATGAGGAACAGAGCAGTAGGAAACCAAAGGGAAACCAATTTTCTTTAATCTTATAACTCGATGAAATCTGAAGGAAAGACATAATGATCAGCTGTTAGCATGTGGATTTTATTCAGTATTTTTATACAGCTTTATACAATTTTTGGCCAATTATAGAAATTGGCTTCATGTTCTCAACCTTGGCCTTCCTGCAAGTGGCTGCTCAGCCTTGGAGCTGTGTAGAAGTTGGACTTTGCTGACTCCCAAAAATTTCAGCAGGAAATTCTTGATGTATCTCTTCTTTCCCAAGCTCTGAACTACTGGTGTAAAAAATGAAGTTCAAGTAGTTATTAGTTTGATTCGAGTTTAATTTGCAAGTGGCCCAGAGCGTGGTGTTTTCCATATTTATGTTATTAGCAAGTCCAGCATTAAGGAGTCATTAAAATAACAGCTGAACCTCCAGAAAGCACCAAAAAAAAATCAGAAACTCTATTGAATGTTTATTACTGAAAGCTGTCTATTAATTACATGTTAAAACTTCTCTTTTTTTGTGTCCTTTCCTGTGGTTACAGCACAGCTTTGTGGGGCAGCCTGGTCTCTCGAGGTCTTTAGCAGTTGAGCTGTTGGACAAAGTCAACAACCCCGAGAACCACACCCACTACGGGGAAGTCGACGATGACGATTTTGAGGTGAGAACATCTTTTATTCTCTGCCTTTTGTTCAGACAGGCCGTTTAAACGCCCTGCTTTGCTTTGGGAAGGTGAGGTTGAAGCTGTGACAGCAGCTGCTCCTGGTTTTTGTTGGTTTGGTTGTTGCTGGATGCTCTTCCCTCACCTCTCCCTCCCGCCCCTGCAGCCTCACTCCGTTATCCGCCACACGATCCGCTCCACCAACAGGAACATCCGGGCAGAGAGAACAGCATCCGAGATAAACTGTGAGTTCTTGCTCTGCTTTCCCCTTTTTTTAGGACTGATTTGCCTCTGGTGTCATTGTTTCTCAAAAATCTCTTTCCATTTGGGAAGCAAACGCTGGAGAAGCAGCATATGAATCTTCCATAGTAATTATTCAAAACCAAAATGAATGTTAATAAACTACTCAGATGGATCTAAGCTGAAATGCTGAGGGTATCGGGATTTTATTGAGTGTTTTGGGGTTTTATCTCCAGGTTTGATCAAAAGCCTTTGGTAGCACCAGCACTGGCAGCTCCTCTGCACCACGTGCATCACGCTCTGGGAAATTTGCTCTTAAAGAGCCTTTCTCCTCTTTCACATGCATTTCAAAGTCACAAGTGGTTAAATAGTTACGTATTTGTGACTTGGTGTTTGCTTTTGGCCTTTCTTGTGGGTTTCATATTTGCAAAAGCCCTCAGACAATGAGGCTGATAGTGAAGTGCTGCTCGTTGGAGAGGCAAATTCAGAGTTGTGTACACAATATTTAGGTCTGTTCCCACCTGCATTTCACTGTAGTGAGCACTGAAAGGATCTCAGTGCAAGATTGTGTGTATTAATTGTGAACTTATTATATTTTGTAGTTGATAAGCTGCAGTTTGAGCCCCCTCTACGGAAAGAAACAGAAGCTCGGGATGAAATGGTAAGGCCAAGTTGGAGGTTTCCTTTCTTTATTAAAATCACAGTATTTTCAATATTTTGTGGTTCAGCCCTTAGCAGCTTGCTGGAAAAACGTTTTTAAAGTTCCCTAAGTGACCCTTACTGGATCTTCCACCATCAATTTTTGTTTTCCTTGTTACTTATTGCTGCTTGATCTGGACATTACACCATTTCCAGGTGCTGCTTTTAACTATTTAAGAAGAAGAAAATAGGTTATCAATAATTGCTTTATGGATTGTAAGATGTTCTGTCTCTTTGGAATTTGATTTTACTGCTTGTGGATTGTTCTGCAGGGCTGGGAATCCCTCAGGCCTCTTTGTGTGTGGTGAATAAGATACTTTAAGATAAATTAGTTTGACAGGGGGGAAATAAAATGACAATTTCTTCATCTTCAGGTTGTGGCAGCTGGCAGTGGCTTTGCTTCACATTGGAATCCTTTTGTTGATGGAAGCAACAAGTAAGTACAGATGAAACCAGCTTTTATTTCTGTGACTTATTATGAAACTGAAAGATGAATGAGTTATGTTAAAAAAATCAAACCATGAGCCCTGATCCACTTTATTATTGATAAATTAAAGAGATGTTACCCAGTGTGCAGCCCTCCTGTCAATACTCTTGGAGAGTGACTTTTAATCTCTTTTAAGCACCACCAGGAGCCTGTTTTAGGTTTGTAGGTGGGAAGTGAAGTGTAAATGCACGACCAGGACAGTGACATAACACAGCCCCAGTGAATTTCCTGCAGCAGAGCTGAGTTCAGGATCCTGCTCTGGCCTCACACTTCTCGTCTGAGCCTTTGGCTGTGGTTGTGACATCCTGTGACAAGGCCTATGCACAGCCCTGAACTCGAGAAAGGGAAGGAGAAACCAGTTGTGAATGTTGAGTTTCACCAAGCTGCACCACTCCTGCTGTGGGTGTAATTTATAACTCAGCCACGGAGTGTTTTGGGGTGAAATGTTTTAGGGAAAGATGTGTTTATAGCTGTTTTCCTTGGGATAAAGCAGGCCTGAAGTACAGGAGCACAGCTCTCTCCAGGTTAGGACTGATTTTTTTTAGGTCTGTACCTTCCTTTTGCTGCTAAAAAGTGGATTCTGCCTTTAAAGGCAATCCCTGGATTTGCAGTCAGGAGTGTGGAGGTTCAGATGATATCGGCTCAAATCATTGCTCAGCTCAAAGAGCCTGTTTCCCATCTTTATTTGGAACTCAGCAGCAGACAGTGAATTTCTCTGGCTTTTTTTTCTGCAGATAAAAGTCTTGCATAAGCTGTCAGCTGACATTACAGCCCCCTGGAAAGCTGCTGGAGATTGCCAGGATTTGAGTCTTTTTAAGCATCCTGGTTTTCCTGCTCCCACTCTGCTTGGAGCAGGAGTTTGGGGGGTTCTGGGCCTGAAATTTGAGGGGCTCTGGGCCTAAATTTTGGGGAGGCTCTGGGCCCTGGCTCTCCCCTGCCCTTTTTTCCTCCCTTCCTGTGCCCTGGGTTTGTTTGTGTGACCCTGCTGAGCTGTGGATTGGAGCCTTGCTGGGAGTGCTGGATTTTCTGCAGACAGCTGGAATCTGTGAGGTCCAGGAGCAGGGAGGGAAGCTCCTCCTGGCACAGGGGCTCAGGGATTTGATCCTGTTCCTGTGGCTTTGTCTGTGCTAAAGCTGCAGCAAACATTCCCAGGGCTATAAATCAATAAATAGGTAGAGATTGATTTAGAAGGAGGGCAGGGACAGCAGTGCTGGATGGTGGATCCGTGCTGCTCACTTGGAAACCACCTCCAGTTGGAAAGATAAACAGGAAATGCATAACTCCTCTGTCCCAGCAGTTCTGAGTAATCCCTGGGATGTCCAGAGAGGATATGTGCTGGGGGGTCCTTGCTTTTCATGCCTTTTATCACAGTGGATGCTGAGGGATATCTTTGACTTAGGAATTATTTGACTGGAAAGGGGAATACCAGAATGTTCATCTGGTGATTGAACTGATCCCTTGGTTTTCTCACAGCAGTATTTTAAAATTACTTTTGCACAAATGTCCTGCATTATGGAGGTGTTTTTTTATTGATAGTTTTCATAGAAACCCAGAAAGATTTGGGTTGGAAGGGACCTTAAAACCCATCCAATTCCACCCCATGCCATGGCAGGGACACCTTTCACTATCCCAGCTTGTTCCAAGCCCTGTCCAAGCTGGCCTTGGAGCCTTCCAGGGATCCAGGGGCAGCCACAGCTGCTCTGGGCAACAAGAACCTTTCAAAAAGAAAGACTTTTTCTCCTTTAAATTTTTTAATAGTTTCTGTTGGCAACTGTCTGCTGCTTTCCCTCAGAAGTGACTTGCAGGGATATTTCACATTAATCCAATTTTGGCTGGGTTTTCCTGGTCATTGCCCTTTAAAGACACAGCTTGAAAATTGCCATTTTGCAAAATTTTATCAGGGTTTTTTTCTCTTCTTCAAGGTTATATTTTCAGTGCTGCTTTGATCCTCTAGACACAATTTCTTTTTTTTGTTTTTTGTCCCTGGAGTAGTTTAAAAAAAAAAATTCCCACTGTAGTGGGAAACAATCTGGGTCTTTTGTCTGTGTGTATAAATAAGGAAACTTTCCTTTAAAGGCTTTTCTCCATTTGTCTCCCAGTTACTTCCTCTGTTCTGTTTTTTTCTCTTTTTATATTGTACTGTTGTTGGTAGACATTTCAACAATTTTTAAAATGCCAGGTAGGGAAATGAAAGCTGATGGTGTGGCAGAGAGATCCAATGATTTTTAGGGGGTAAGGAGAAGGAAAGGAATTTACAGAGTGGAAAAGGGCTTAGAGCAGAGAATTATTTGTTTTGCAAAGGGCTGGGAGACGATGGTTGTGAAACTCAGTGACATCAGGGATGGGTTGAGTTGCACGTGTCCACCTCAGAGCTGAGCTCTTAATTTTATAAACATTCTGCCTTAGGGGACTGCTCACAAAATTTGGCGATGGGAGTGAAGATGTTGAAGAGTGAGTGCATCTCCTTCCTGTACAGTTGCTCTGCTCCAAAACCTCTTCCCTCAAAATGCTGCAGGAGGCTTTGCCACTCACCCAGTGAGGGCTGGCTGCTCTCCCAGGCCTAACCCTCACTTGGCTCCTTCCCTGATCCTCAGGAGAAATCCCAAAGCTCTGCTTTCTCCCCTGCTCTCCTTCCTGAGTTACCTGACAGCCCCTGTGGAGGTGCCCAAGACATAAAAGCAGATTTTTATGATCAATCCATGGGCCATGAGCAAGGCCTGGTTGTGACAGGATGTGCAGATGATCCTGCCCAGCTCAGGCTGCAAACTGGAATCTCAGAATCGCAGAATGGTTTGCTTGGAAGGGACATTAAAAATCATCTTGTTCCACTCCCCTGCCATGGGCGGGGACACCTTCCACTATCCCAGGTTGCTCCAAGCCCTGTCCAGCCCGGCCTTGGACACTTCCAGGGATCCAGGGGCAGCCACAGCTTCTCTGGGCACCCTGTGCCAGGGCCTCACCACCCTCACAGGGAAGATTTTCTTCCTAATATCTCACCTAAATCTACCTTTTTCCAGCTTAAAACCATTCCCCCTTGTCCTGTCACTCCAGGCCCAAGTCTAAAGTCCCTCCAGCCTGAGATCCAGTCCCTGAATGTATACTGATTTACAAACTTCAAATATCCTTCCCCACAGATTGCTCTGTAACATTGGTATTTATGAAAGAACAGGAGTTTATTAAAAACCAACACTTCTAACGAGATTAATGAGCTTCTCCCCTGCTCTTGCATTTCTAGTTTGACCCTGTGTGTGCAAAGCTCTGCTCTGCCTTTTCTGTGCCTCTGACCCATCTTATTTCCAGTCCTCAGGGAGTTCTGGCTTTGGTTTAACTGCTGCCCTTTTCATTGCAGATCAACACTAAAGCGAGCTGGGCCACCCCCGCTGCCTCCCAAGGTGAGAAATGGGGGATTTAAGGGATTTAGCCAGACTGGGATGGCCTCTTGTTCTGCATTCTGCCTGTGATACCCCATCAGAGAGGAACCTCTGGAATTATTCTGCTGTCAGATGTCTTCTTTTCATAGAACCACGGATCTCCTGAGCTAGAAGGGACCTGTAATGATCACCCAGTGCAGCTCCTGGCCCTGCACCCCAACAATCCCACCCTGGGCATCCCTGGTGGATGTCCAAACACTCCTGGAGCTCTGGCAGCCTTGGGAACATCAGTATTCCCTGGGGAGCCTGGGCAGTGCCCAGCACCCTCTGGGGGAAGAACCTTTCCCTGATTTCCACCTAAACCTGACACAGCTCCAGCCATTCCTTCAGGTTCTGTCCCTGCTCACCAGGGAACTTTTTATCTTTCTTGTGTTGTGGTGCCCAAAATCCACACACATTTCAAAGGCTGATACATTTTTATGTAGCAGCAGTCTGACTTAAATTCAACTTGTTCTTCCCAGGTGCCATTCCCCATCCCTCACATTTCCCAAGTAACCATTCTCCTCTTTGGTTCCTTGCAGCCGAGGATGAACAGTTACCCTGAGGAAAACCTCCCAGATGACAACAGATGCCAGACAATAAAACACTTCCCAGACCCCCAGAGCAGAGCCCCAGCAGCCCACAGGAGACAGAGCATCCCAGCCTGTGGGCCCCAGGCAGATTCCTGCCCCATGGGGATGACCAGCAGCATCAGCAGCCCTGGACTGCTCACAGCCAGATACAGCGACCTGGGTAAATTCCTTACCTGTCCTAAAGCTGCCTAGCTCCTTGGAAAAGGAATTGTTTCCAAAGCCAGCTGTTCCCAGCAGATAATACTGTAAACCAAGCTGATCACGAGGTGAAGTTTTCTTTTTTCCATGTGTGGTTCTTATTAGAGCCATTGCCCCGTGGTGGGAACGTTCTTCCCGAAACAAGGACACTCAGCCAGTCAGTCCCATTACTGTGTTGCCTGCAGGAACAGGAGAAAAACAATGAATGTGTGGGGAGAGGACCTTGCCACAGGAAAAAAACAATGGATGTGTGGGGAGGACCTTGCCACAGCTTTATTCTCAGTGGGATTTGTCCCAGGGACTGTTTGGATAACGGGAAGCATGGACGCTGTGCTGGGAAGGGTTCAGCTCCCTCAGATGTTGCTGTGGAATGTCACAGCTTACTCCTCCACTCCAGCTCAGCACAGGGGAGAAGAGATTTTCTATTTCACTGTGGCAAATAAGCTGCAAACCATGTCTGGGCTCCTTTTCAGGCAATGGGAATGGGATGCTGAAACACATTGAGGAGAACGCAGAAGGACCTGGACAAATCCCTCAACTGCCACGGAAAAAGGAGAAGAGAGATTTCCCTGTAGGTTTTGGGACCCTGGGGCTGATGTCACTGTTGTGTCCTCGAGCTGGTCATTGCACAGGAGGGGTTTTAAAACCTTTCTTTCTTCCCACAGAAACCAGCAATCAATGGTTTGCCTCCCACTCCGAAGGTGCTGGTAAGAAATCCTTATGCACTGGGAATTAGGGAAGCCTCCTCTCCCTGCTGTGCAAGGTTTATGCTGGAATAAGGCACCAACACCCTTAGGGGGATTTTCTGCATCTCACAGCCAGTTGCTTTTCCAATGCTGAATCTACAATATTTGTTTCCATTTTTTGAAACCTTCCTGTCACTGTTCAGTCTGGATTTGAAAGGTTGGAGGCTTCCCTGGCTCTGTGAGTTGTGATCTCCAGTGGCAGCCCCTGCTTAGGAAGAGAAATGGGAAAAGCTTGTAGTGGTTGTAGTGGTGAGAGGATTTTGCCTCTTTTCCCTTCATGTGCTATTTTATAAGCACTCAATATTCATGGTTTTTATATTCAATAAATAATATTCCTATAACATAGAATAATTTAGATGGAAAAGCCCTCTGAGAACACTGGATTCCCCCAGCACTGCCAAGGCCACCACTGAGCCATGTCCCCAGGTGCCACATCCACACAGATTTTAAGTCCCTCCAGGGTGTATTGTTGTTACCCAGTAGATACCTCAAATTGTTGATACCGTTTTGAGCCCTCTTTGCATTTTTGAATGTCCATAAATTGAAATTAAAAGGTGTGAAAGGCTGTGTGTATTGAGCTGTGTGTGAGTAGCCAGGAAATCAACTCTTCACACTCTAAATTCGTTTCAGGTTTCAGTTTTGGTGTCTTTCAGATGGGAGCCTGTTTTTCCAAAGTCTTTGATGGTTGTCCTTTGAAAATTAATTGTGCAACTTCATGGATACATCCAGATACTAAAGGTAAAGTCATGTTGGGTTTGGTGATGGGCTTGGGAAAGAAAATAATTTGTGAAGTCGTTTTAGGTTTGCATTTGAAACCTCCCGAAATGGGAAGGGAATAATCCTTTTGCATTGATTTTTCAGATCAGTACATCATCTTTGGCACAGAAGAAGGGATCTACACTCTGAATTTGAATGAACTTCATGAAGCAACCATGGAACAGGTGAGTTCTGGTGGCTTGAACACACAGAACAGTTTTGGGGATATTCTGGAGCAGTGAAGTTTGGCACTGGAGGGAGAAGGTGGATACCAGGCTCTGGGGCTTAAATAATTCCCATCAAAGCCAAAAATGAAAACCTGAAAATTGTTTCTTCCCTGACCTACCTGTGTTTTTTAGTTGCTGCTTGTGTAACAGTGCTGTCAAATCTTCTATCTCCTTGGAGAACAATTCCCTGCCCCTTCTCCCTCCATTCCATCCCCACTAGATGGCACATTGCAGCTCCTTGGATGCAAAGCCCTCAATCATTTAATTCAGCTGCTCTTGTTATCCTCAAGAAACTTTTCCTGGGGTCTCTAACCTTTTCCAAAGCCATTTCATGCAATCATGGTTAAATCTGGTGTTTCACAGTCAGGATGTTCTTGGAACCTCATTCCTTGTGTGTTTTCCTAAATTATTTCATCTAACAGTTTTCTCTGGGCTTTTCCACGTGCTTTTTTATGTCCCAGTGAAAGGTTGGCTGTACCAGTGGTGGGTAGGGAGAACATTCAGTGCACTTCAAACAAAGTTTCCTTTTCCATGAGAGCATTCCCAGCTGGCAGAGGTCAGGTGTGACCACCTCAAACCCCACAGGCTTCTGCCACACCATTTGTTCCCACATTTCCTTTTAGCCATTTGATGATTTCTCCCTTCCAAATGCACATTCTGAACTGTTTCTCCAGCTTTTAATTCTGGTTACATCTTCCAGAGTGCTTCCTGTCTGTCCAAGGTTAATATCTCCCAGTTCCAGGAGGGTATTTTTATTCCACTTACAGTTTTTTCAGTGGAAACACTGAATGAACCCAAAGCTATTCTGTTAAACAGAAAATTGCTGGGAGATACCCAGAGTTTGTGTTCAACCACTTAGATCTTTTCTTCTACACTTTCTCCTACACTTATTTTCTTATTTTGTACGTGGGAGTGGCACACAGGACAAAATGTTCTAGAGTCATGGAATGGTTTGGGGTGGAAGGGAAGTTAAATCCCATCCATTTCCACCTCTGCCATGGGCAGGGACACTTTCCACTATCCCAGGCTGCTCCAAGCCTGTCCAGCCTTGGACACTTACTCCAATATTCCATGGTCTGTCTGTGCAGAGCTAAGGCTCCAAAACAGGGAATAAAAAAGGAAGATGGGATTTTCTCCAGTGTGGATCCCTGCAGGAATGGGGATGGAGATGGATCAGGCAGAGAAAATCACAGTTAAAAGTTTCTGTATGTTTCTATTAATGGAATTATGTTCCTTTTTTTCCAGTTATTTCCTCGAAAGTGCACCTGGCTGTATGTTATCAACAACACCCTCATGTCCCTGTCAGGTGAGTGCAAACAGAGGGGAAAACATGACAATTCTAAATAAACAGGAACATTTAAAGTCATGATTGACTGCAATGCATTTGGTGGGTCTGGAGAGGAGAAGCTCCAGGGAGAGCTCAGAGCCTTTTCCAGGGCCTAAAGGGGCTCCAGGAGAGCTGGAGAGGGACTGGGGACAAGGGATGGAGGGACAGGACACAGGGAATGGCTTCAGATTGGGAAAGGGGAGATTTGGGTGGGATATTGGGAAGGGATTCCTGGCTGGGCTGGAATTCCCAGAGCAGCTGTGGCTGCCCCTGGGTCCCTGGCAGTGCCCAAGGCCAAGTTGGACATTGGGGCTTGGAGCAGCCGGGGACAGTGGGAAGTGTCCCTGTCATGGCAGGGGGGGCACTGGATGGGATTTCATGTCCCTTCAACCCAAACCACTCTGGGGTTCTGTGGTGCTAAAACAAAACCTGTTTTTTGAAGGAGAACGAGGTGGCTTTCAAGTACTGCTGATCCAGCAGTTCAGCTGCTTGGATTTACTGATTCCTGGGCAATCAGTTGTCCTGGAATAGAACATTCCAGACAGGAATGGGCACTGTGCCATGGAGGCTGATGGTGGGCCTGTGCCTTTAAACATGCAGGATTTATATAACACTTGTCTTGGTTTATAGATGAGAAAATATCCTAATATAATTTATTGTTGTTTTATAATTACAGCCTTTAAAAAATGTTTGCATGAAACTAACTGTAACGAAATGATCTCTGACCTTCTCCATACTCATTATTATTTTTAATCTTATTTTTTTTTTCTTCATATCTGGACTTGACCTACCTGCCAACCTGTTTGTAGAAGGTAATTTTTCCATGCTTGCATTTTCCTGAACGTTGCAGTTCTGTGCTGTGGAGGAGTGGCTGAGATATCAACTGTGCCTTTCTCTCTTACAGGGAAAACATTCCAGCTCTACTCCCATAATTTAATAGCCTTGTTTGAACAAGCCAAAAAAACAGGATTAGCTGCTCATATTCAAACCCACAGATTTCCTGACAAAATATTACCAAGGTACAAACCTTTCACTTATAGACAATTATTAATAAGTGAAAATAGCCATAAATTGTGTTGGTGCTGTTGAGTAGGTGCATGAAGGGCCCTGACATCTGTTGCTGATGCATTTTTTTGGTGATTATTATTCCAGGAAATTTGCCTTAACAACCAAGATCCCTGACACAAAAGGATGCCACAAATGCTGTATAGGTGAGCAAACAAATCCAGCTTTGCCATTTATTCACTTGCCCTTTGTCCCTGGACGTGGCATGTCTGAAACTCATTTCTTTTTAATAAACTTAGAGAGTTCTTTGTTCAGAAAAAAGGCTGAGGGAATTGGGGTAGCTCAGCCTGGAGATGTTCCAGAGTGACCTGATTGGGACATTTCAGTGCCTGAAGGAGCTACAGGAAAGATGGAGAGAAACTATTTACAAGGGATGGAGTGCCAGCACAAGGGGGAATGGCTTCCCACTGCCAGAGGGCAGGGATAGATGAGATATTTGGATTAAATCCTTGCCAGACCCCTGGCACATCCACAAACATCCACAAAATCCTTTCTGCCTTGTCACCTTGGCTCAAGGTGTGACCCAGTTCCAACTTGTAGTGAGGAAAACTTGAATATTTTCCACCAAGAAAGGATCAGTAGGGATAAAAACTCTGGCAGCCTGGGGAGGACAGAGCCATAAGTGCAGCTGGAAGGGCACAGAAAGAGTTAATTAAAGCTTGGGAAATTGTGGATTATTTGTCTGCAGCTTGGGCTGCCTGCACAGAGTTTGTCCTTTCCAATGCTGGCCGTGGTGCTGTGTGAAATCAGAATCATGGAACTATCAAGGCTGGAAAAGCCCTCTAAGATCCTCCATCCATTCCCCCAGGACTAACCCACATCCCCCAAGTGTCACATCTGCAGATTGTTCCTTTCCACCCCTAAAAATGAACAGAAAACTGCACATTTGGAGATCCTGTTCAGCTCATCTGAAGTGCCCACAACAGCCACAAATTATTTACAAATAATTCCTGAGATCAGGCTGCTCCTGTGTCCAGCAGAGCTTAAAAAACCATCTCCAAACCCTGCCTCATGGATTTCAGGAGCTGTCAGAGCTCCCCAGGACCCTTCCCTGCTTCAGAATTGTTTTATTCCAATCCCAGCCTGACCCTGAGCTGTTCCTCCTGGCTCCCACAGCCCCAGGGGGAGGCCCTGCAGCTTTTCTGCCCACTCAGCCTCTGAACTGGGACTCCAGGAATGCAACTGGTTATTAATTAAAGCTGTAATTGAATTTCTCTGGAATGTGGCACAATACTAATCCACTAATGTGGATGTTGGAATGGGAAGCCAAGAGGCAACAAGTGGGGAACTGATGGAACAAGATGGGCTTTAAGGTCCCTTCCAAGCCTAATCATGCCATGGTATAATTTCATAATGCTATTTCTCAACTCATTTGTAGAGATAGCTGTAGGGTTGAGTTTTTGGTGGTTTGGTTTTTTTTTTTTCAAGTATGCATTGAACTTGCAGGGCTTTAAAATTAACTGTTTTCTGGGGTTTTTTTTCTTATTTTATGTAGTACGAAATCCATACACAGGCCACAAGTACCTGTGTGGTGCATTGCAGTCTGGAATTGTTCTGCTTCAGTGGTATGAGCCAATGCAGAAATTCATGTTAATAAAGGTAAGCATTTACTTTTTAGTTTAGTTCAGTAATTACCCAGTTGTTGAAATAACCTTTCCAGAGCTTGTGATGGAAAGTACACCTCGGGCTGGTGCCATTTGTGGCTTGCAAGCACTTGAAAATCTGGCTGGACACATTTTGACTCAGAAAATCTTGTGACTGAAGTAATTTAAGGAATATAAAAGTGCTGGATCAAGCCCAGCACTGGCAATAACAGACCATGATCCACCTCTGCCCAGCTTCAAAAGCAGTGAAAATTCCATATATTTACACTTCGTTCATGTTGTTGCCGAGTGGTTTGGAGGTAAAATGAAACTCCCAGAGTCCTGCTGATGTTTTGATTTGTTTTGTTTTGTTTTGTTTTGCCAGCACTTTGATTTCCCCCTGCCCAGCCCTCTGCACGTGTTTGAGATGCTGGTGATCCCCGAGCAGGAGTATCCCATGGTGTGTGTGGCCATCTCCAAGGGCACGGAGCCAAACCAGGTGGTGCAGTTTGAGACAATCAACCTGAACTCTGCCTCCTCCTGGTTCACTGAGATCGGGGCAGGTGAGGCCCTTGGTCCCTCCTCCAGCTGCTTTGATGTCTGGGAATGTTGGATATTCCTTCCTTGGAGTCTTTTGGAAACCCTTGAGGCTTGGCAGCTTCTCTGCCTGAAGCAGATGGAAGCTGATCTCAGATTGTAAGAACCTGGAAAAGCTGGAGAAGGATTTGGGACAAGGGATCGAGGGACAGGACACAGGGAATGGCTTCCCACTGCCAGAGGGCAGGGATGGATGGGAGATTGGGAATCGGGAATTCCTGGCTGGGCTGGAATTCCCAGAGCAGCTGTGGCTGCCCCTGGATCCCTGGCAGGGTCCAAGGCCAGGTTGGACATTGGGCTTGGAGCAGCCTGGGATAGTGGGAGGTGTCCCTGCTATGGCAGGAAAGGGATGGGATGGGATTTAAGGTAATTTCCAATCCCAGCTATTCTGTGATTACCTGATTCTCTGTTGTGTTGACCTGCCCACATCAGTACAAACTGTCCTTACAAAACACCTTTTATTATTTAAATTTCCTTAAACATCAATCAGAGCCTTCTGCTTGGGTACTTCTTTGTGGTTCCATGCTGTTTCCTGGGATCCTGTTCTTTCCCCTCCTTTCCTGCATAAAAACTCCCAGAAATGGATTCTTGTCTATCCTCCAGCCCTTGGGGGAGGGTTGTTATCTTCAACTGACTCTTAAAAAGCAAAGATTTGGGTTATTTTTAAGACCTGGTTGATATTTTGCAGCTGCTTTTCTCCTTTGCCTTTGTTAGATGTACATTTTTACCTTTAAATATTGTTTTTTACCAGCTGTAGGAACAACTTCATTAATAAAAGCTAGGAAAAAAATCTATTAAACTAGTTTATTATCATCACAATAATCTCTCCAGATGTGGATTTCTGGGAAAAGAGTGGGGGTTTAGGAATTAAAAGTCCTTTTGTTTATTGTGGTGCTACGCTGTGGAGGAAGCTGTGCTGAACCATAGCATAAAATGTGTTTTATCCAGTAAAAGTTGTGTTCTCCTATTAAATAGCTGCTTTGAACAGAGAGGTTTGTGCTTCTCTCAGAACATTCTAGGATCTTAGAGCCTTTAAAAACCAGGGTAACCAAAAAAAAAAAAAATCAGAGTAACTAAGAGCACAGTGAAAAAAGCTTGAGAGAGGGGGGCAGAGTGTCTTGATGTGATATAAATATAAAATAATCTGTTTTTTCCCCCAGGCAATCAGCAGTTGGATGCCATTCACGTGACACAGCTGGAGAGAGACACTGTCCTGGTCTGCCTGGACAGTGAGTAACACAAAACTCTCTTGGATAACTCACTGCACCTCGTGCAAAACTTGAGTTGCCACAGTTGTTGATTTTTGAACGTTCATCACGAGGGTTTTTTTTTTGTTTTTTTTTCCCTACATTATTAATTTGTGTTGTAATATTTCCAAAAAGATAGTTTGGATAAGTGGGATTTGATTTTGATTTTTGTAATTCCACTTTCCCTCTTCATGTGTGCATCACTCTGTGAGTCTCAAACCACACCAGGTGGTACAAAGTTTCCTGGTTTTATTTTGAGAGAAAGATGCTCTTTGCTTCATCTGTAGATGTTAAGTTTTGGGTATTTCTATGTGCCTGAAAGATTAAATTTGTATTTTACACTTCAGTCCTTTTCAGCAGTGGGTTTTAATGCTGATTTTTCTCTTTCTCTTGAGAATTTGTGAAAATAGTGAATTTACAAGGGAAATTGAAGTCAAGCAAGAAATTGGCTTCTGAGCTGAGCTTTGATTTCTGCATCGAGTCAGTGGGTGAGTGATTTTCTGCTCTAGTGTCTCTCAGGGGTTTAAGAATTCACTGTTGAAAGCCTGACTGGTTTCTGGTCATTTCCATAGCAATGAGAACAGAATTTGGGCAGGAAAAAGTGGTTTAGTAATACATAAATCTGTGTTAGCCTTCTAAAAGTTAAGATTTTATTTCAAGTAATAGCACATCCATTTTTTTTAACAGTCAGGGTAATAATATTTGAATGTAATTCACAAGCTGCTGTCTTTAGACTAGGACAGGAGTCTTTTCAAAACTTGAATTGTAGCTGTCAAACAAGACTTTCTGCTGTAATAAACTCTGAGAATCACAGAATTAAATCACTTAGAGCTGGCAGCTCTGTGCTCTCTGTGTCCCTGAATGGAAAACTCCCATTTTCCATCATTCATCTGTTTTGAAGTAACTGTAATAATTCAGGTGATGTGTCATTTCCAGCAGCCTGCAGTGCTTTGCTTGGCAGTGTTTGTTTTTCCACTTCCTGAGGGGTTCTCCAGAGGCACTGGGAAAACAAGGCTGCAGGGAATGGGGTGTGATTGTGTCCCTGCTTTGCAGTGTGCCTTCAGGACAGCGTGCTGGCCTTCTGGAAACATGGCATGCAGGGCAAGAGCTTCAAGTCAGATGAAGTAAGTAATCTCCACCCTCTCCAGTTTAATTCCTCCTCTTCCTTATTTACCACTGGATTCTTCAGCTTCTCTCTCTGCTTCCCAAGTGGGAATGCTCCCATTCCACAATGCTTAACATCAATTCATCCATTTCAGTTCTGTACTTTGCGTTAAATTGCATCTGAATGTTTCTTTCCTTCCAGCTCAGACCAATAAATTTCCTTTTGCTGCTGAAATGGATCTGAATATCTGCATTTTTCTGCAGGTGACCCAGGAGATATCTGATGAGACCAGGGTTTTCCGCCTGCTGGGCTCAGACAGGTAATCTCCCTGCAGAAACAGAAACCTTTTGTTTTATTTAAACCAGCTTTTCTAGTTCCCAGCTAGGCCTGGCTTCCAGCCCAGCTCTGTCTGTGGGCACCAAGTGTCAGGGAGAGAGGAGAGATGCCCTTGGCTTGCAGGGTGCCCAGTGCACTTCTGGAAAAGCCTGCTCCTGGTTTGGGATTGTCCTGGTGAGCTGGAATTTCCTTGGCAGCAGTGAGTTAAAAACAACCTTGGCTGGTCTGGAAATAGCAAACTAGAACTCACTCAGGTTTTAATCTTAGTGATCCAAATCCACATGTTATCCATAACTTCCAGCTGATCCCTTCCAGCTGCACAGGTGGGCAGAGGTGCAGCTGTCCCCAGGTTTGCAGCCTGAGCTGAAGCTCCTCCAGCTTGGACACGTTCATTTGTGGATTCTCAGCCAGGAATGGACAGTGATGAGTCCAGCAGTCACTTCCAGCCACAGAATCCCAGACTGGTTTAGGTTGGAAAGGACCCTAAAGCTCATCTTGTTCCACCCCTTCCACTAGACCAGGTGGCTCAGAGCCTTGAACACCTCCTGCTCTCAAATCCCTGATCCTCTGCTCTCTCATCTGGCCTTGGAACTGCCAAACCCCTTTGGTTTGTATTTTCCATCTCTCTACAAATGGAGCAGGAGTTTTTCCTGCCATTCCAGTGAGATGTGGAATCACCTTTTTACCTTGGATCACTCTGGAACTGCTCAGGTGCAGAGGTGAGGATCAGGGACAGAAGCTGTTCAGAGACTTCATTTGAAAACTCTTTGAGGAAAACAAAAAGCAGAGACAAGTTTAATCCTCAAACCAAAGAACTGGTGCAGAGAAATGCTCAGCATTTGGGAGAGAGAGGGGAGGTCAGAGGCCAGACCACACCAGCTGATGGTCAAGGTCCAGCAGTGGTCAGTGTGCCAAGACAGGGAGAGAATCATTTTTCAGATTAGCCCACAGGAACATGATCCAACAGGACAAAGGCAGAAATGGGGTTGAGTGATCCCTGTGAGCCCATGAGGTGATAAATATTTAGGAGGGAGGGGAATTGTTGAGGTTGCTTATCAGAAGATGTAGGAGGGATAATCATTTGGGGTGCAGATGATGGGATCGTGGAATTAAGAATGGATTGGGTTGGAAAGGACCTTAAAAATCACCCCGTTCCAACCCTTCCACTGTAGCTTGTCCTTCAGTGTTTTTATCAGAAGTGGTGCTGGAAAATGAGGGAACTGGTTAAAGAATGAAACATCCAAGATATCTGGGGGAACCTCCATCTCCAATCTGTAGAAACCCCCAAGTTTCCTCCTCAGGAGTTACACCAAGAGCTGGTTGTCTCCTCCTAACTGTGGATCATGTTTGTGTTTGCTTACAGGGTGGTTGTGCTGGAGAGCAGGCCCACAGAAAACCCCACAGCTCACAGCAACCTCTACATCCTGGCTGGGCATGAAAACAGTTACTGAGCAGCACCCACCCACCAAACAACAGAGGGAATTGGCCACGCTGGGACCCAGGAGCTCCAGGAAACCGGGACTGACCGCTCCTTGTCCTGACACCGGAATTGTGTTGGTTTTTAGGGTGGGAATCAATCCATTTTTGCAGCTGGGAACAGCTGGTTCTGTCTCTTGCCACTGTGTGGTTGGTTATATCGAGTTTGCTTAATAAAAGCTGAGATAAAGAGCCCTTTACTCATTAGTTCTAGGGAAACAGAGCCTTGAAACATGTTCTGCAGTAAAGGTGCCATAAACTGTTAAATATTCCCCTTCCCTTGGATTTTCCTTTTGTTCTGTAGATACAGATCTAGTGCTGGCTGTTGCCCTGTTTTATACTGAGTCTTATTCTTAATAAAACAAAGATTTGTGTAGGAAGTGAAAGTATCTGCAAAGCTTTTTTGGTTTTAAATCTGCCATTGGGTATGGCTTTGTATAATAGACTATTTAATCCTTATTTATTAATCTGCTGCTAGGATGGGGTAATGTCTAACTTTTAGCAAAGGAAGGTTGCAGAGCAGCTTACTTTTTTTTTTTTTTTACAATTGTATAAAGATTTGATTATTCTTTTTCCTTGTAGGGATGTAGTGCATTACTGAGGGGTGTGTTACCGTGTTGGGTGATGATGTTAAAAAAAAAAAAAATGCAGTTTTGTACAACAAAGTATTTTGTACTGATTTTTCTGCCTGCAGAATTGCCATAAAAGGGATTTTCTTACTTCCTAGATGTAGGGGGTGTGTACACAAAGTAGAATATTGATATCAGATTTGTTGCTCCTGGGTGGCTGTGTACAATATCTGTGTGTGTGTGTGTGTGTGTGCAAGTGTGTGAAGTTGCCTGGCAGTGTGTATTTTTTATATATATATTTATACATATATATATAAAAATGTACAAAACATATATGCTTTATTTTCATAAATTAGGGATAAGCCTTGTGACATGAAGTGGAAATTGTAGCAGGTCATCATCCTTAATGAATGAAAGTATCATGTATCTGACTGCCCACGACGTGTGGTTTATTTATGCTCTTCCAGAGGGGAGCCTGGAGCCACAGCTGAGCCTGAGCAGCATTCCAGCTGCTGTGCTTTGGGAATGGCTGCTGCCCCAGCTGGGAGAATAAATAAACATGATAAGAACCAGTATTCTTATATCCAAGCTTTGATCACTTTTTGGTCACCTGCATTTTTTTTTTTCTCCTTTCTCTTTCTCCATTGAAGTTTCGCATCGGTTCCTTTTGTCTTCCTCATTAATTAAAATTCTTGAGGTACCATTAAATATAGACTGACTCCAGGAGAGCATCTGGTTTTACTACCTCACATTACCCTGCTGGCTTTGATGTGAACACTCCTCGGGCAGGTGCAGTAGCAGCTCAGAAACATTGGAATTGAAAGGTTTGGTTTTTTTTTTAAATTAAATGCCTGTTCAGCTCCTGAGATCTGCTGCCTAGGAAGGAGAGGCTGGAATTCCCAGGTCATTTGAGCAGAGCAGGAAAGGTGTGTGACAGCTGGGAGTGCTGTGTTGGCACTGGGCCCCGTGATCCATAATTGAACACGGAGGGAATTGTCTGGGCCCACGTGATGGCTCAGGGACGTCTCCTTACTCAGGACAGCTGCAAGTTGAGAGGAAGGTCCAGAGGGGAAAACAGCCCTGCACACATTGAGCATTTTAGCCACTGTCATTCCAAACTAATTCTTGCTGACTTGACATCCACATCAAGTCAAGCTTTTCAGTTCTGACCCTGTGTCAAAGCTTAATAAGTAGTAAGTGTACGGATAAAATTTACAGATCACCCCACAGAGCATGAAAAATGTGCTTTGAGGGTGGTCAGCTGGAATTGGATCAGCAGTATTAAAAGCAGGACATGTTTTTTGTCTTTTAATGGAGTTCTCTAGTATTGAAATTACTTCTCCACAGGTAACAGTGACTGGTGATTAACCTCAAATGGTGCCACTCCTGGTCTTTAAAACAAAAGTTTAGGTGAAGTGAAGCACCAGGTGTAGATATTGTAGAGCAAACACTTTTTAATTTACCTCATTCACTACAGAAGGTAATTTCAGCTTCATCTTTGAAAACACTTTAAGGAGATCTCTAAAAGGCTAGAGAAACCTGTAAATAAAATCAGAATATTTATGGGGAATAACTGGAGTAAATAACTCTTAGGTCATGACACTGTCATGCAGAAATAACGAGCTGAAAGGATTTTTCTTTGACACGAATGGCTGGTGTTTTGCTGGATCAGAAAGAATAAACTTAGGAAAGTCCTTGTTTCATCAAACCTTTTTTAGCTGTTGAAGCATTTCTAATGGCATGTTGTGAAATGCTTTCTGCTGGTTTCATAGACAGTGGCATTTTTTGGCATGATCTGCAAGATGCTGTTTCCTAGTGTAAAACCTCACTTTTGTTCCGTACCACAGAGCAGATTTGCGTGTTCCGTAGTCAACCCAGCCAGCCTCGGTGACTCTGCTCAGTATAATTTGTGTTTGACTGTTTAATTTCGTCTGCTATTGTCTGTATCTTTGTTTTTGTGGAATTTCAACCAGGCTTGAGAAAGCCTAACAGGGGGAGCTCGGGGGTGATGAAGCAGAAGCTTGTTCAGCCCTTCCTTCCTCGCTCAACATTTATCAAAATTTCAATTATTGGATGCACGAGGCCACGTACCCGACTTGAAAGCCTTAAAACAGACTCCCAGAGCTCTTGGCAGTACAAACAGCATGGGAAGAGCAGTCTGCGGATTAATCTCTTCGGATTTCCCAACCAAATTCCTTGCAAGTGAAAAATACAGCTGGAATTGTGCTGGCATCTCTTTCAAGAAGAAAGGTACAACACATCAGGGAGCCACGGTGTCTCTGGATGGAAAGGACAAGACTGGGAGACTCTGAAATGTGCTTTTTTTTTTTTTTACCTTGT
Organism: Illadopsis cleaveri; assembly: GCA_013399915.1. Lineage (NCBI taxonomy): Eukaryota > Metazoa > Chordata > Aves > Passeriformes > Timaliidae > Illadopsis > Illadopsis cleaveri. The sequence continues at coordinate 23,594 of VXBB01002428.1, forward strand.
TTAGTCGTTAGGTGTAACTGAGACTCATAACTGCACTCGTTCAGTTTGTGTAACCAGGCTTTGTTCCACGGGAATTTCTGTTGCAGTTCAGTCTATGCCAAATAAACTGCTTTATTTGATCTGTGGCGTGGTGACTCGCTGGGAACAATACCTTGTCAGAGGGATCTGGGGAGAATCCAGCCGGTCTCCAGGTTTTGTGGCTGCTGTGGGAAGGGCCTGGCGCCGCTGGTCTCCATCCTCCAGACTGCTGGGAGCCAGCAGCAGCTCCCAGGGACAGCACAGCAGGGAGAAATCAGAGCAGCAGGGACAAATTATTCCCTGCCCAGCCCTGCTGCCAGTCACCTGGGAACACCAAGGAACCACTCAGGAGTTGTTTGGCTGGAATATCAGAGGCTGCCTTGTGCCTGGGAAGAGAGCAGGGGCTGGTGGGCTTTGAGGGCTGCTCAGAGTAGGAAAACACGGCTCAGCCTCGGATCTAGAGCAGTTTACACCATGTAGCTGTTTGCTGCAGGTGCTTCAGGTGCTGTACCTGTATCCTAGATCTTCAGGGATCTGCTGAGGTAGAGGGAAAAGGAGGTTGAAAAATTGATGTCAAATGTGCCTTCGGACAACACAAATAACTGCCAGTTACTGGCAGTTATATTTATAAATAAATATACAGGAACATTCCTCCTCTGCAGGAGATTGTTATCTCTGGGGGTCAGTCTTGGCAGCTGGAATGTGAGGACTGCATATCCCTGATGAATGTGGCTTGGGAAGAAAAACAATTCGTGGATCTTTGTTCTGAGTTGGGAAGCACCTCAGGAAAGGATTGGGGGAGGGAGGAGGCATGAGGTGGAGTGGGGTGCCCACAGTTATATTCAGATCTAATATTGAAAGCAATTACCACCACAAAAGAACCACCTTGGTCAGGGGATGAGGAGAGGGATGAGGATCCAGGGACCCAGACAGGTGCACCAGGAAAGAGAACAGGATGGTCAGGGATGGAAAAGCTCGACCTAAGGAAGGGTCTGGCTGCTGGCAGGAGCCCATTCAGAGACCTCAGAGACCTCAGAGACCTGAGACACTGGAACCGTGCAGTGCGAAGATGTTCCAGGGAAACCTCCAGGGAAGTGCGGGCGCTGCTTGAGGCTGCGGGAGGCTGCTCCCTCTTCCAACCCTGCAGGAAAACGGAGACAAACTTAGTGATCCTCTGGAAAGGCAGAGCGGGGCAAAGACAACATGATCACGGCAGGGGAGTTGGAGCCCGGCCATGGAGCGCTACGAGAAGCTGGGCAAGGTCGGGCAGGGCTCCTACGGCGTCGTCTTCAAATGCCGCAACAAGGACACGGGTCAGATTGTGGCCATCAAGAAGTTCCTGGAGTCCGAGGAGGACCCGGTGATCCGGAAGATCGCCCTGAGGGAGATCCGCATGCTCAAGGTGGGCGGCTGCGGCGGGACGGAGCCCGCTGGCGGCACGGGCTGTGCCCGCCATGGCGAGCCCCGGCGAGCCCTGAGGGAGCTGCCGGGGTCGGTCGTGAGGGGACAGGGTGTGAGGACATCTGTGAAGGGACATCGTGAGGCTACAAGTGTGAGAACAGCAATGAGGGCACAGAGTTTCTTGAGGGGACGGGGCGTCGTAAGGGGACAGGGTGCGAGGGCAGCCATGAAGAGACGGTGCATGAGGGCATTTATGAGGTGGCGTGGTGTCTGTCTGAGGGGGGGAAACAAAGAGACGGGTGTGAAGGAGCACCTTGAAGTGCCCAGGTCAGTCAGTTGCTCTGGGAGAAAGCTGGTGCCAGGGTA
>VXBB01002428.1:26123-43254 GCA_013399915.1 Illadopsis cleaveri
GGGATTTTGGAGCTGGATGGTCCTTAAGGTCCTTTCCACCCCAATCCATGAGCGGTTCTGTGACTCCATGAACGGCGCTCCGGCGCATGACGCCCGGGGGGGATCGTGAGGCGCGGAGTCAGCGTGCGGCCCCGGCAGCGGCCACGGGGATCCCCCGCTNAGTGTGAGAACAGCAATGAGGGCACAGAGTTTCTTGAGGGGACGGGGCGTCGTAAGGGGACAGGGTGCGAGGGCAGCCATGAAGAGACGGTGCATGAGGGCATTTATGAGGTGGCGTGGTGTCTGTCTGAGGGGGGGAAACAAAGAGACGGGTGTGAAGGAGCACCTTGAAGTGCCCAGGTCAGTCAGTTGCTCTGGGAGAAAGCTGGTGCCAGGGTATGTCCGAGCTGCTTGTCCAGAGATGGCGATGCCGGGTGACCCTGCCCAGCCCAGGCAGGAGCAGGTGGGAGCTGAGACACGGCCATGAGCAGCCGCCAGGTGCCCGCGGACTTCTGCAGGAGCAGCGGCAGTCACGGTGTCAGGCTCTGGGTCAGCGATGTCCTGGCCGGTGTGGGCACAGCTCTGCCCTTGGTATGTGTCACAGACCCCTCTGCGTCCAGGAGATTCCCCAGAACAGTTGGAGCCAATATGGGCAAAGCGTGAGGGTAGGCAGCATGAGGAGGGGGACAGCCAGGGGATACAGCTCTCCCTGCTCCACAGTTGATAGATTTGCCCCAGCTCCTCCTTAAAATACACTTTGTGAGCCCCTGGTTGTGCGGGATCCAGCTGTGGATTGAATGCCAGGGGTTGTGCGGGGTCAGGTGTTCCACATGGAAGCGACAGCAGAACCGGCACCAGTGAGCCTTGTCTTTGCTGATCCTTTCCTGACCTCTCTGTGAGAGCTCATCCTCACACAGAAACGGGTTACTCCTTCAGCCTCTGGCTTTATTTTCCCGATGAAATAACAGCACGGGAGCATCTGTAGTGAGTCACACCCCCAGATCTATCCAGCGTGCAGAAATGAGGAGAGACCCGGGAGAAAGGGGGAAAGGATCAGGTAAGGTTTCCTTGCACACTCTCAGCTTCTGGGCAAGGATTCTGCAGCCAAAGGCTGTGCCTATTGCTTCATGCATCTGCAGACTGTTGGGACTCTGTCCCATCTCTTTGGAACTTGTGTGTTCATTTGGTCTCCATAGTTTCCCGAGGCTTTAGAAATGTGTCGTGTGGGGGAAAAAAAAAATCCTTTTCTTTGTTACAAACTTGCTGCTGGGTGATGGCACACAGTACCCTCAAGCTTTGTGTTCCAAGAAATGGGAAGTGTCCCCTTTGCACTTTTTCCAGGGTGCTTGTGATTTGTACACCTGCTATCCTAGGAAAAAAAATCCTCTAGGAAAAAGCATAATTATTTTTCAGCTACATTTTAGGGAGAAACAGCCTAAGTTTTTTTCCTATCCAAAGTAAACACAGGACATGTAGCTATATGATTTCAGTAAACAGTGCTAGATTTGCATTAAGATTTAAATGATATTAAACATCTGAAAAATAAAATAATCATGGCAGAGGTCCCTTGTAAAGCAGCTGGGAACTGCATCATCCTTAAGGATCCAAAACCACCACAGCAGGATCTGTGCTGGGGCACTGTTGACTCTAACAAGTGCAGACCTGCTTGAATCTTTTCAACTTTTTCTCTGCAAATAGCAACAGTTTGTTGGTCTGTTTGTTTGTTGGGGCACTTCCTGGCTTAGGCAACTCCAGTTTGTCAGAGACTGAGTGAGATTGTGTTTCATCAGTAGAAAATGACAGGCCTGATAAATCATTTTTCTGCACAATAAACACTTTGCAGACAAAGGGATTTTTTGTGACCAGGAGCCAAGGGACGTGGAGTGGGAGTTTGCAGTCTTGAAACCATAGAATCCCAGAATGGTTTGGGTTGGAAGGGATTCCAAAGATCATCCCACCCCCTGCCCATGGACACCTCCCACTATCCCAGGCTGTTCCAAGCCCTGTCCAGCCTGGCCTTGGACACTTCCAGGGATCCAGGGGCAGCCACAGCTTCTCTGGGCACCCTGTGCCACAGCCTCTCCATCCTGACAGCCAAGAATTCCTTCCCAATATTCAAGGACATGGGGAAATGGCTTCCCACTGCCAGAGGCCAGGGTTAGATGGAACATTGGGGAAGAACTTGCTGCCCACCCATTTAGGTCAGCTCCCCAAAGTAAGTCCACAGAGGCTGAGCTGTAGCTGAGCTGTGCTCATAGAAAGGGTTCAGCTTAAGGAATCGTGACCCTGCAGGAAAAATCTGTCCCCCACAGCCTCACCCTGTGCAGTTCTGAGCAGCCCCATCCCCTTTTTGTGTGTTGCAGCAACTCAAACACCCCAACCTGGTGAAGCTGCTGGAGGTGTTCCGGAGGAAGCGGCGGCTGCACCTGGTGTTGGAGTACTGCGAGCACACGGTGCTGCACGAGCTGGGCAAGCACCCCCGTGGGTGAGTGCCCCTCTCCCCTGGGAGCTCCCAGCACGGGCTGGCCCTGCTGCTGCCCTGTGGCTTTTCACTCATTTCATTCATTACAGCTGAGGCTTCTCAGAGCAGTGCCCAGGACTGTCTCTGTTACTGTGGTGTGGCACAAGAATTCCCTCCCAGCCCCACTCACCGTGGGGTGGGAGTGCTGAGCTGAGCATTTGGGAGAGCAGCAAATCCCAGGGCTGGGAGCAGCTTGTGTCCTGCTGCTCCCACTGCTCCCATCACTGTGGGCACCCAAATACAGAATCAGGGACTTGCAGAACCACTGAGGTTGGAAAAGCCTTCTGACACCATTGAGTCCAACTGTTAATGCAGCAATGCTGTGTTCACCACTAAAGCCTTGTCCCCAAGTGACACATCTACACTTCTGAACACTTTCAGCCCTCCAGGGTGAGGAAGAGTTCCCAGGAGCTGTACCTGCACCTGTCTGCAAAAACTTCTCCTCCAACAGGTGCTTGCACCACGTGTGAGCTACACACAGGGTTTGTTCTGACACCTTGTAAAGCTGTCCCTAATTATCCACGGTGCCTTGGTGCTGTGGAAATGCTAAGCACAAGTCCATAAATCATTTCACAAGCCTGGGGCTGTGAATTGCCTGCAGGAGACTGATGGGGGGGTTGAGTAAACAAGAGCTCGTTATTTACTCCCTCTCTCCCCGATGAGGAGCACCAGGAGAACGGAGCTGCTGATAGCAGGTGGCTTTGTGAGCTGCCCAGCAGCTGCCACCCCACTTTGAAGCTGTTCTGCTGGAATCTGAAGAGGGGATGGATAACTCTCTCTGAAGAAAATGCTTCCCATTTGCTGCCTGTTCATCAGAACAACTCCAGTGTGAAGGAACATGGAACAGCTGGCTGTGGTCAGGTTAAGATGGGTGGGCACGTGCTGATTCCAGCTCATTTGACCAACTCCATCCCCTTTTCAAGCTCCCAGAGCAGCACTCCCATCATTCTGGGATGTTTCTGGAAGAAATCTCTACTCCCAGTGTCTACAGTGTCACTGACCCACTGACAGCAGAAAGTGAAAGCCAAGCTTGAAACAAAAACTCAGGCTTGCATTGTTTTGGTTTATTTTGGGGTAGTTTCTTTTCTTTATTATGAATCAGAAGCTTTTCAGCGTTAAACATGTGAAATAAAATCGTGTTTGAGTTGGAAAATGCCAAGATTGTCACTTCTGCCTTTCCTGGGGTTGTTGAAGATCGTTACAGACAAGCCAAGGAAGTTCAAGAACTGTTGCCCAGTAACTGAAAGAAAGGAGAGGGGGCTGGGAAGTGTTTGCTGGCTGTGGGAGGGAAGGAGAGGGATCCAAACCAAAGCTTTATACTCTTGTCTGAGCCCCCTTCCCTGGCCCATTTTTCACCTCTCCACTCTGGACAATCAGTGCCAGGGCAACATTCCATGTATCTGTGCCATGGATACTCCAGCAGTTCCAGCCCTGGGAGCTGCTGAGGCAGAAATTCCTGCTGGCATTTGAGGATTGCCAGGAATTGTGGATGCTGAACACAGGCACAGGATGTGACAGGGACTCTCACACTTTGCTGTGTGCTCACAGTGGCAGCCCATGCTGGCTGTGACAGTGGCACCAGACAGGAATCCTCGTGTCTCGTTGCCCTGCCTGGCTTTGGAAGTGTTTCCTGACTTCCCTGATGGTTTTGCTCAGAGATCCCTGTACAATGTCAGCACTCATCTTCCCTGAAATTGTGAATTTATTATCCATGGCCAAAATAAAACTGTGGTTTTTCCAACAGGGTGCCAGAGTACCTGGTGAAGAGCATAACCTGGCAGACCCTGCAGGCTGTGAACTTCTGCCATAAACACAATGTGAGTCCCCTGCCCTGCACTAATGATTGCTGGAACATGGCCTTGGAGGAGAGAGGGGGGTTCTGTTGGTATTTTCCTGATTCCAGAGCTTTCATGGGATGGAGTCAGATGGAATCTCCTGTTTTCAGCAGGAAACACATCTGGAATACTGATGTATACCCACACCAGCTGCCTTCACTGTCACACAGCCCTTGGCTTGGCTGTCAGGGAATGATTTGCTCTGGTGGCCTTAGATGAGCTTCCAGGAGGAATGGGGATGATCCTTGTGTCATTCCCTGTGCCCTGCACCACTGCTGACCTTCAGGAACCTGCCTTACCAGCCCAGCAGCTGGGACCTGAGCAAAGAGCTGCTGATTTCACAGAAACTCCTTCAGTCCACTGGCATGGGGTCAAATCATGGCACCAGTGAAAAGATTTCAAAACTTAGACACAATAAACCTATTTCACTCCCTCCTCTGCTCTCTGGAGGGAGACACGAGTTGTGTGCCTGACAGATACTTCAGTGGGAACATTTTAAGAAGCAGGGAAGGAGAAGGAGCCTTTTGCAGAAACTCTTAGGCAAAAACTCTTTGTTCATCTGCTGACATTTGAGATTTAAGAGTGGGGCAAGAGATGGCCCTGGAATGGGTGTTTTGTCTTTGCTGAGAGAATTATGTCCAGTTGAGCCACAGGAACTTGGCCACAGGTCTCTCCTGCTTCCAAGATTTGTTTGTTTGCATCTTTTTTCCATTCCCCTGCTCAGTCTGGAAGATTTAATGGAGTTTGAGAGCAGAGGGAACAATGAGCTGCTGCAGCCTGACCTGCTGTAGATCACAGGTAATGAGGTTTTCTGCAGTTGCCCTTTTTGGAACTCTGTGACTGGGTTTAATAAGCAGCATTTCAGTCCTCAGGAGGAGACACAATAATTTACCACCAGCTTGGCAAGGGAAGTCCAAGGTGTTTGCTCTGAGGTGATGATGGGAGAGGGACAACATGAGGGAGACCCCAGTGAGTTGAGTAGAGCAAAAGAAATAAAGGTCTTTGTTAGTTTGATCAGCAGAAATTCTTTGCCAAGCCCAAATTCAGTTATTGTGAAGGACAAGGTCACCTCCAAAGAGTCACAGAATTGCTGATGTTGGAAGGGGCCTCTGGAAGTCTTCTCATCCAACCCTTCCAGTCAAGCTGGATCAGCTAGAACAGGCTGTTCAGAAACTTTTCCAGTCAGGATTTCAGTACCTCCAAGGCTGGAGGCTCCACAGACTCTCTGGACAATCTGTTTGGGTGTCTGGCCACACTCTCAGTAAAAAAAAAGATAAAATAAATTGGTTAGGATTCAATGGAATTTCCTGATTGTTCAGTTTGTGCCCATGGTCTCTGCACCACCAAGAACAGCCTGGCTCAGTCTCCTTTACTCCTTCCCATCAGGTATTTAATGCACATTGAAGAGTTTCACCTGCAGCCTTTTCTTGATGGTCCCAGCTCCCTCCTCCNTTAGGATTCAATGGAATTTCCTGATTGTTCAGTTTGTGCCCATGGTCTCTGCACCACCAAGAACAGCCTGGCTCAGTCTCCTTTACTCCTTCCCATCAGGTATTTAATGCACATTGAGGAGTTTCACCTGCAGCCTTTCTTGATGGTCCCAGCTCCCTCCTCCTCTCCTTGCATGTCAGACACTCCAGTCCCTTAAATTCCAGTGGCCCTTCCCTGGAGTCACATCTTCCCTCTGTGGAGGCTCCAAAGCTGGACACAGCTCTGGATGTGTCTCAGTTGTGCTGAGCAGAGTTCTTCTTGCTGAGCTTCATCATCAGAATCATTCAGCAGGAGCTTCCCAGGGGGTTCAGGGAGCTGACTCTGTGTTGTCAGGGAATACAGAGCTGGCAGCTGGGGCTGGGAGCCTGCACAGTGTCACTCCTCAAAGGTGGGCTGTGGACAGGTCACTGACCCTAATTTGGTGAATCCTTCCAGCTTCCCTTTCTGCAGGAATAACTGCCTGGCACAGTGTGCCAGAGGGGTGTGGCTGAATTTAGCTGAGGGACAGCTTAAATACTTCTAACCTTGCTTTTCTTTTCTTTTTCCAGTGCATCCACCGGGATGTAAAGCCAGAGAACATCCTGATAACAAAGCACTCGGTCATCAAACTCTGTGACTTTGGATTTGCCCGAACACTGAGTGAGTGCTGGCCCTTGATGAGTGTAGGATGAGCCATTCCAACCCTCCCTGACACCCTGCAAATCATGCTATAGCAGAGGCTGTGTGTTTTCCCAGGGAAGCTCTGCTGAAGGCTGGGTAGGGATTCTTAAACCTTGCAGGGAGGGAGCCCAGACACGGCGGTGACATCTGAAAACAAGCTGAGCTCCCTGCTGTGCCGGCTGAGCCGCTGGGGGTGCTGGCACTGGGAGATGCAGGTCGCCCTTGGGCGTTGTTTATGCAGGGCTGGAGACACAGCTGGAGCTCCCTGGTAGGAAGAGCCCCTCTGGCCGCCTCTGCAAACAATGGCTTCACATTTTCCGTTGTAAATATACACCCTAATTTGGTGGGTTTTTAGCTCCTCTTCAGACAAATCACATGGGCTCTGAGAACTGCCCACTGGCTGCTGCAGGGCCCTGCTGTGGAGCTCTGCACATTTCATTTGGAGGAAAACATGCTCTTGATTTTTACCAGATCCTGAGTATTTCCAGAGTTGAGCTCTGGTGGCCAGTGACTCACCCTGCTGCAGCAGCTCTGGCCTGCCCAGGAGATGTCCCAAAATGTAACAAATGCTGATGGCTCCTCTGCATGGCTCTGATCCTGTTAGTGTTGAAACACACAATCACAGAATGATTCTGTGCAGGTGCTTTTATTGAAGAGCTCTGGGAATCAGGGGTGCAGGGTACAGACCCAAATCTGACTCCCACATCGATTCGGGATGGACATGTTTTTATACCCTTTCGTTATATAACTATATATATTAATTATTAAACCCATATTGTTCTGTTGTATACATTGATCTCATCGCAGCATGAATTCTTGTAGTTTCCATCAGACCCCCAAACATCATTTCTTGTGATTCTTAAACAATCATCATATTCAAGTACCAAACAATCATTACATTAACAATCATGTCACTGATCATATGATGATTATGCAGGTGCAGTTTCACCTGATCTAGTAAAGACAAAGCCCAACCTTTGTTTCCAGGGCCTACCCAGCCCTGGTTTCCTTTCCCAGGCCTGTCCAGGCCCAACCTTTCTTTCCACCTCCCCTGAATCTATTGTATACAATCCCCATGATTTTAGAAACATTTTAACCCTGTGCTATCAATGCCACGTTCCTGTTGGTGTCTCTCTCTCCCCTGGCCCGGCTCAGCGGGTCCCAGTGACTCCTACACCGACTACGTGGCCACGCGGTGGTACCGCTGCCCGGAGCTGCTGGTGGGGGACACGCAGTACGGGCCCCCCGTGGACGTGTGGGCCATCGGCTGCGTCTTCGCCGAGCTGCTCTCGGGGCTGCCCCTGTGGCCGGGCAAGTCGGACGTGGATCAGCTGTACCTGATCCGCAGAACCCTGGGTGAGTGTGCCCCGCTCCCACAGCTCCCCCGGCAGCTTGCCCGGGAGGGATTCCCGCCCTCCGTGCTGGGAATGGGGAGTGGCCGGCGGGGAATTTACCCAGCTCTCTCCCTTTAGAAGGTGTTGGTTTATCTGAGGGGTTGCTGTCGTTAAGAAGGAGCTGGGTTTTCCTGGCATGAGGTACGTGTGCTAACAGGCTCCCAGTGGAAGCTACTGCAGCACCTTTCCTGCCTTTTCCAGCCCTGGAGGAGATTCTGGTACAGTTGGAGTTTTCCCGTGTCTGCAGCAGCAAGAGCAAAGGTCTTGCTGCCTACTTGCTTGTTTTCCATGTCAGAGCTGTAAAGAATTCCCAGCTCCCTTTTGGCAATTTTCCCAATGATCCCTGCTGGCTGAGAACGGGGATCATTCCCTGCAGACTGCCTGGAAGCATCCCTCACTCCCCTTAGCAGTGGGGGCCTCTGGGAAGCTGGGTGTGCTGCAGGGCAGGTGAGGAAAGGTGTGGGATGTGTTTGGTGAGCACTGGATGCCTCTCCTGGTCCCTTGGGGTCATGCTGGTGGCGGAGCACAGCAGCCTCAGCTGTCTCCACACAGACAAAACCATGAGGTGGCTGTATCAGAAAGGACCAGGAGTGTTTTACATAAAGGTTTGAAAGATCCAGGTGTTTTTCAGGGTTTGGTACCAAGCAAAGTGGTCAGTGAACAGCTGGGTTTGATTCATCCCAGCTTTGGAGGTCTCACAAGTGTTGTCAGTGCCTGTTGATGGCTGTGTGAACATCGCAGCTTGTCTGTTCCATGTGTTTCTTGCTGTTCATCCCTGAATTTAGGAGCCACTCTGTATTTATTTGTTAAATAAAGGAGCCATTATCCCCCATAACACTTAAACTAACCCAGTCCCACTGATTCTTTTCAGTTTTGGTGTGTAACACCTGATTTCTTGGATGACAACGAACAACCCCCCACTTTTAACTGAAATTTGTTAGAATGAACAGAGAGTTGTAATTTTAACTGAGCAGTTTATGAAACTACAAAGGTGACTAATGGCTTTAAACAGATAAGCTCCTTAGCTAGAAAAATAGTTCATCACTGATTGCTTCATCCTCCAGAATTCATTAATGCCAGTGTAAGGCAGTTATAATTTATTTTTAATGGTGGGTTTCAGCCAGAGGAGATTCCCATTGATTGTTGGATCCAGGTGCTGGAGTGAGGCAGTGCTTACAGAGCAAAGCTCCTTGATTGAAGCTGTGCCATTTTGGGGTTGGCATTGTACTGGCTCCTTTGCTGTGGATTTCATTTGAAGATTTTCCTCTCTCTGAGGTGCTCTAAGCCTCAAAAAACGCTGCCTTGGGGAAAAGCTGCAGCAGGTTCTGGTGGGGCTGTGCTCCAGCTCTTTCCTATACAGCACCCTCAGGGTGTCCAAAGAGAATTTCATACAAAAGGAGTTAAATTTCCCTGAAGCTGGAGCACTTGTGGCCCTGCCTTTCCTTCAGCAATCACATGGGTATGGGATCACAGATGGCCAAAATGAACATTAATTGTCACAAAAGAACATTGCCTTGGCTGACTTGGGGATATTCCACCTCCTCAGATGTTAGAGCCTTGTTAGAGGATACAGCCACGTTCAATGCAGGCACTGTAAAATTAAGCAAATTATTCCATTTTCTTTTCTTTTTTAAATTCTTGCTCTAAGGGGATCTCATTCCCAGGCACCAGCAAGTGTTCAGCACCAATCAGTTCTTCAGTGGGGTGAGAATTCCAGACCCAGAGAGCATGGTAAGAGCTGCCTCCAGCTGCACTTTTCTCCCTTCCCCATCCTTTGCTGTTAGAGCTTTTTTCCCCTGTCCAAAAGTTTTGTCCTCTACTTTGCCAGTGTGCACCAGAATATTATTTGGAGGTGGCTGAACCTCTCATGACATTTCAACTTACAGCCTGTGTAAAAGCAGTGAAAAAATGTGTAATCTCTGCTGCTTTCCCCCATTTCTGGTGGCACATCCTCAGTGCTGCCAGGCCTCTGAGCACACAGAGTGATGGAGGCATTTTGTGAGGAACAGGAGAGATTTTGTGAGGAGCAGCTCATGTTCCTGTGGGAAGCTGGGCCTTGGTACCCTGATGAATGGAAAGGTTGCTAATGTGAGTCCATTCACTGGTTTTCTTCCCTGCAGGAACCATTGGAAATGAAATTCCCCAATATTTCATACTCTGCACTGGCTCTCATGAAGGTAAGGAAGCTCCAGCTTGTGGAGGAGTCCTGCACTGGGATAAACAAATCACCTGGTGTGAGAGTCTGGGACTGAGTTACCAGAGATTCATTGGAAAACAGACCTGGTTTGCTGCCCCATGTGATTGCACCTGTTCCTTGAGCCACAATTCCTACCACAGTTGTGGAGTCCCCATGCCTGGAAGTGTCCAAGGCCAGGTTGGACAGGGCTTGGATCAGTCTGGGATAGTGGAAAGTGTCCCTGCCCAGGGCAGGGGGCTGGAACTGATCATCTTTAAGGTCCCTTCCAACCCAAACCATTCCATGACTAATTTTTGTAATTGTTGGATAATTAGCTGCTCCTCAAGCTTCCTGCTGACTCTGAAAAGCCACTGTTAGAATCCATTTAAAAAATCATTAACACCTGTACCTGTAGGAATACTCCTGAGCTGTGGGGAGCAGCTGGAACTGTGCAGGGCTGTGTAAGGAATGTTTTGTGTGATCTTTTGGAAGGGCTGCCTTCGGATGGACCCTGCAGAGAGGCAGAGCTGTGAGCAGCTGCTGCAGCAGCCCTACTTTGACAGCTTTAGGGAGGCAGCAGAGCTGGGCAAGGAACATGAGAAGAAAGCAGCCAGGCTGACTCGGAAGCACATGCCAGGGGTGAGCTTTCCATAGGATTTAATATTCTGTGCCTGTGTTTCTGTGTGAGGCCAGCGTGTTATGAGCCCCACAAAGGTGCATCACACTCTGAGGCTTGCCAGCAGCCTCTCAGAAATGGCTTTAAAATTTAAATGAAAATTTAATTTAAAATGACCAAGATGGCTTGATTGGTGGTGTTTGGAAAAGCAAAAAGGTTTTAATTAAAGAAGAAAATAACAAACGATACTAAACAAAAGAATAAAAGCTGTGCAAGGTGCAGGGAGGTTCCTTACACCTGCTATGACACCCTGAAAATTCACTGAGAGACTCCATGTTCTCTCTTAAGTATTCAACGATCCAGGAGGAGTTTTTGGCTTTGCTGCCCAACAGAAAACAGCCACATTCCTTGAGGAACAGCTCAAGGATCCAGCAGGTGCCTCTGTCCTGGCACTGGGCCAGTTTTGCTGAGTGGGTCATCAAAGTTTCTGCTTCTTTTCCTTATAGGTGAAACAAAGACTGAAACCCAAATCTTTTCCTGCTATGGGAACACCTGCTGGGGTGTGGGGCTGCACTGCAACAGGGGCTGTTCTTTTGTCGGCCCCCAGGGTGGGCTGTGCTGGCAGCTGAGGGTGTTGGGCTGGTCTCAGTTTTATCCTGAGGAGAAAACAAAGCCCCTGGCTAAAGAGTAACTCGGTACAAACTGGATTTTGCACTGCAGCTCCATGGGGCACTGGGGATAAACAGCACAGCCCTGTTTGGAATTGGGAATAAGGCACACACGGAATTGTGCACACATGATAAGGTTCATCCAGGAATGTGCATTCCTGACAAAGAGCAGCAGGAGGGCTGAACAAGCTGGACACACTCAGGTGGCTGGTTTAATTTTCAATGCTCTGGTGCTTTTTAATCCTGAATTATGGAGATGGAATAAACACCAGTTCTGTCTGTAACTGCTGATGGGACAGGATCCTGTGCTCAGTTCCACACGTTACCCCATGCACTGGGTGTTTCTGCAGCTGGAGCTGCCAATGTCTCCCTGCTGCTCTGGCTTTTCCAGACAACATCCTAAGTCCCCAAATGCAGCCTCACAATGCAACTCATTCCACAGTTCTTTATTCCTGTGAGCCACATTCCCCATGGCAGCTCCAATGCTGAGCTGGGAACAGGCAGGGAAGCTGGAGGTGAGGGATGGAGAACTGCTCCAGGATGTCAATTCCTGGGTCAAACTGATTGACCTCTTCCATCTCTGTGACCTGGGATATTTTTCTTGCCTAATGGAATTCTTGAATGAGTTGTTCTAGTTGCAGTCCAGTCATAAAACCCCAGAATTTCAGCTTGGAAAGAACAGGATTACAGTAGGAATAGTTTTATAGCTCATATTCCATGTGAAAACTGATTCCATGTGGGCTCTATTCCCATTCCAAACAAAGACACATGGTGTAACTTTTCCTTTAGTTACAGCACCTGCCTCAGCTGACCTGCAGCAACATTCTCCCAGCTTTGGACAGCAAGAAGAACTGCTGCAAGACAAAGAAATCCAAGTACCACTTCCCAAACATCTGACCAGGTGGCAGATCAAAACTCAGTTGTTCAAAGTCCTCCAGGATTTATAAATGAAGGATATGCAGTGGAAAACTGAATTACTGGAAGTTATGGCATGTACAGAGTGGTCTGTCCTCTTCTCTGGGTCACTGAGGGAGAGGAAGTGATGCACAAAGAACTCCAGGCTCATCTTAGTGCTCTGAGTACAAAGGCAAATGCACCCTGCTTTAATTCCTGATTGCCTCCTGCTTCAGGGTTACCCATCCCAGTGCTTCCAGAACCAGATTTCAAACTCTGCCCTGTCTGTCCCTGCATTTCAGACGGGGCACGAGAGCCTGACCTTGCCAAATACACGAGTGCCTCGTGTCCCTGCCCTGTGAGGAGCTGTGATTGTGCTGCTGAAGGGGTGGGAGATGTGCTGAGAGGGGCAGCCTGGCTGCTGCAGGGAGCTCTGAGCTCCAGAGACACCCCGGGCTCACTCCTGCCCTGACAGAGCTCCAAGTGCTGCTGGTCACTTCACAGCCTCAACAGGCACCACGCCCAGAACAGAGCAACAATATTCCTGTTGGTTTTTAGTCTTTCCAGAGCTTCCCCTGCAAGTTTTGTCCTTGAATTCTGCTTCTGACAAGAGTGAAGGCACTTGCTTGTAGTTACAAAAATGATTTTATCAAAACTAATCATGAATGTAATTTATAACATTGGCCAGACACAGGCAGGAATTTTACCTAAGTGTTTGTATTAGGACGACTGGGGTCTGTGGAATCTCAGAATATAATACTGTGTTAATTTTGAATAAAAGAAATGTAGCTTCTTTTCCCAATGTACTGGAAGTATTTTACTATATAAAGCTTTACTACTGGGCAAGAACATCCACTTTTTACTGACACTTAAAGCAAAAATGTTTTACCAGTACCTTTTGTGCTCCACAACAATCTGTCCCCTTTCAGTGGGACAGATGCCACGTCCTGTGTGTGCCTGTGTTTCCTTACACACGGGAAGCCATCTCTGAGACAGCACTGACTGCTTGGAGCTGCTGCCTTCTGCCCTTTCCTCCCCAAACCCAGGGATTTACTGCAAATGCTGTGTTCTCCCTGAGGATGAGCCATTCCCTCTGTGCTGGCACTGCTGAGGCTCCACCTCCAATCCTGGGGACAGTTTTGTGTCTCTCACAAGAAAGGCATTGAGGGGCTGGAGCGTGGCCAGGGGAGGGAACAGAGCCTGGAGCACCAGGAGAGGCTGAGGGAGCTGGAAAGGGGCTGAGCCTGGAGAAAAGGAGGCTCAGGGGGGACCTTGTGGCTCTGCACAACTCNGTCGGGCTCTGCTCCCAGGGAACAGGGACAGGAGGAGAGGGAACGGCCTCAGGTTCCACCAGGGGAGGTTTAGATTGGACTTTAGGGAAAATTTCTTCATGGAAAGGATTGTCCAGCCCTGGCACAGCTGCCCAGGACACTGCTGGACCATCCCTGAAGGGATTTAAAAGCCCTGTGGATGTGGCACTTGGGGACACGAATCAGTGGTGGCCTTGGCAGTGCTGGGGGAACATTTGGACTCCACGATCTCAATGACTTTTATTTATCAGGAGGGATGAGGAAGCAACTCCAGAGCTCCCAGAACTGCTGTAGCCCATGCAGCACACAGCAAACACATGCTCAAGGCTGTGTCCAAGAGCTGCTGCTCCTCCACAAACAGCCCTGTGCTGCTGAGGGGGTCACCCTGCCTGCCTGCTGATGCTTAAACCAGACAAAACTCAGAGTGTGAAGAACACAAAAAAGACCCAGAACCTCTTTTATTAAATCAGCACCCACCCACTGGGTGAGATTCTCCCAGAGGGAACAGCACCAGCACCACACACCACCATTCCCCCCAGTGCCACTTTGCTTCTGTGCAATAAAATACTGCAAACTTGAACTGAGGTATTCAGAGCTTCCTAGAAAAACAGGAAACAGATGCCTACGTGCAGAGGCCTGCCTTGTCTGTTGTTTAAACTTAATAAAACTTAATTGCATGATTTCTTAAAAGGTCACATACACCTTTGAGGCTGGACTGGGAGAGCTGAGCTTATTTCCAT
The DNA here is from genome assembly GCA_013399915.1 of Illadopsis cleaveri. Taxonomy (NCBI): domain Eukaryota; kingdom Metazoa; phylum Chordata; class Aves; order Passeriformes; family Timaliidae; genus Illadopsis; species Illadopsis cleaveri. The sequence goes on from VXBB01002428.1 coordinate 40,408, forward strand.
ACTGGAAATACAGCAGTGTCTACAACTTCATTCATGCAACATAAGATAAATCCTAGAGAATCACATCTCAGTTACTGCTGCTGTGTTTATTCCAAATCCAGCTCCAGCTGCAGCTTGGGCAGTGCCTGCTGAAGGACACGGAAGGTCGTTTCTTTCTCTCTGATCCCAGGAAGGTCACTCAGATACAAATATTCCAAGTTCCTGTAAATATTTTAAAAGAAAATGGGCAACTATCAGTGAACTGGTGGCAGGGAAATTGGAGGAATTCTTCTACTGCAGCTGTTTTGAGTATTTTAAATGGTGACTGGCTCTGCTGGAAGTTTGTTTCTGAAGTGGGGGCTTGGGGTTTTTAGCTGCAGAATCCAAGTGCAGAATCCCATTCCTGAGCACCCAGGACTGTCCCACACCCTGAGGCACAAGAGGGTGGCACTGCAGGAAGCTGTGAGGTGGAGGAAGCACTGAAAGCTACAGGACAGAGAGCTGCTGCAGGAGAGGGCTCAGGAACAGAAGCCAAGCTGATCATTAATTCCTTACCCATCCCAACCCAGCCACCCCACAGCCCTGTGGGCCTGAGACAGTGAGACTGCAGCCCCTGCACAGTCCCAGAGGCCAGGGCAGGGTGCTGTGGAAGCCCTCAGTGCCTCACTCACGTCAGCTTGTGGAGTGCAAGGATGCCTTTGTCTGTGACATTCCCACAGGAAATGATCTTCAGCTGCTGCAGACTCTTCTGCAGGGTGCTGGTCTGGCTGAGCCTCTGCAGACACTCGTCCTGGATGTACATGCACTTCTCCAGTTTGATATCTGTGACGTGCTCCAGCCCATCTGCAAAGGCAACAGGGAGGATTTGCTTCAGGATTCCAGGAGCACCCTGTGCTGGTTGTTCTCATTTTAATAACTGCCCCTAAAACCATCCAGCAACACACTCCTTTCTACAGTCACACACATCTCTGAATCTCCAAAGTGCCTTCGTGGTACTTCAGATTTAGGAAAATCTCAGGGTTTGAATCATTTTGGGAAGATTTCCAGAGCTTTGAAATGGGCAAGTAACAAAAAACCTACACAATTTTGGATAATAAACAATGACTCTGAAATGAGAAAGTGCTAATGTCAGAAACTGACAGGGTCCCTTGCTATGCAAAAATAAAACAGCCTGTTCCCATTTTGCTTTCTGTTATTTAAGGACCACCTGAAACACTTGTTTAATCTCTTATGTTTAAGAGACTTAAGAGAGCTTTTTATTTGTCTTTGAAGATGTCATAAATGCCTGGAAAATGAGCAGAATTAAGACTTCAGAGACACCAAAATCATCCCTTGGTGCAGAAGGAAATTAATATTTATAGTGCTTTTTGCTACAAACTCATGGAAATTTGTGGCACCTCCTTAGTGCTACGGCCACTTCAGGTGAAAGGTGAAGTTCCCAATGTCTTTCCACTTCACACACCTCCAGCAAAGCCTTAGGGACTGATAAATATTTGTAAAGGGGGAGAAAAACCACAAATGATTTATCAGTATCTTGCTAAGGAAGGAGAAAATGGCACCATTATTCATGTTTTTGTGAGAAATGAGCTTTACTTTTTTTTTAAAGTTTAATAAGGGATAAACTGGGACTCTACAGTGCTGGGTACATAACCATAGCTAGCTGTACACTGGTTTATTATAATAACTTTTTTAATATGCTTTTTATTGCATTGATCAAATGGATATTTATGAAGATTATATATATTTAAATATTCCTTTAAGTTCTTTCACATGTTCTGGGAATTCTTTAGCTTGCTTTGACTCTTGACTTGATGTGTAATGGTGTAGATTTGATTTCTGGGAGTTGTGTATGTGATTTTCTTATCATGTATATGCTATTTCTTTATCATGTGTATGTTATTTTTTTACAACAACAAATGGGGAGTTATTGATAGTCAAAGGGTCAGTGGCAGAAATCCTCNATACAGCAATTTACAAAAACCCACTAAGGAACAGCCCCGTGTGTACATACCCAGGTATTCAAAGCCTCTGTACATGATGCAGGAGTCGGTGGCGTTGATGGCTTCGATCTTGTACCTGCCCAGGGGCCCCGTGGGGAGCCCGTTGTAGTCCTGCTGCCACTTGGGCGAGCCCCGGCNAAATCCTCTTCATTTTTTTAATGTTATTTGTGTGGTTTCTTTAGTGTTATTTAATCACACAGACAGTTTCAGCTATTTTCACAAACTTATTTGAATTATTCTTGCTATTAGTTACAAAAATAAAAACATCAGCTATTTTTGCAAAAGTTAACATTACAACACACAGTTTCTATTTTAATATTTTGCAANACGGCTCGGATCCGCTCGTGGTCCACCCTGCAGGGCACAGAGAGCGTCCTCAGAGCTGGAACAACCCCCAGCTGCACACACAGAGCAGCNGATATATATTTATTACAGTAACATATATGTTACACATGGCTAGGGCATGTATAACATATATATTGTACATAACACTGTACAGAATATTGTACATAACACTGTACAGAATATTGNTGAGAGGTGTCTGGGAAGATTTTATTTTATCAGGCTCGTTACAAGTGATGTAAAACTCAGCGCCGTCCTGTTGATGCCTTCAGTTTTANAATATTGTACATAACACAGTACATAAGGTGTGCAATGTTAGGGAATTGGCTACAAGAGCTGACAAGTTACACTATATCAAAAATAGTCAAAAGTGATTACAAATCACTTATTCTAGTTAAAAATTATTACAAATAGTTAAAAGTGTGATGCTGTTTCACACCACAAGGACAGACTGAGATTCAGAAGGCTGAAAATGACTCCTTCATTTTTGGGATGTGCCTCCCTTTTATACTATTTCACACAGACC
>VXBB01002428.1:45658-59257 GCA_013399915.1 Illadopsis cleaveri
GGGAAAATAAAGCCAGAGGCTGAAGGAGCAATAATAATGGATAATATTAACACTCCACAGCAAATACCTGGTTATGTGCACAGTCAGAGAAGGAAGGATGTGATTTACTGGAAATGGTTTACAGGTAATTTCTGGATTATGCAATGCTCAGTCTGGCATGAGGTTTTTTAACTTAAGTGGGAGATGCTTTTTGGTAAAAAAAGAATACAAGTACAACTGGACTTAACTCTCCTGACTGTTTCCTTCCATGTCTGCAAGGAAAGAAAACTGTGCTACTGGTTAAGGTGAGTCTGGGGGTGAAAGAAGACCAGAATTTAGGGATGGGATCCATGTGATCAGCTTGCCTTGGCCATTGCAGGGAAGGGGCAGAGCACACACCTTCCTCTGGAAGGTCACAGCTTTGGAATGGGAAGCAGATATGGAATGACCCCTTGCCAACAACCAACATGCAATCTGGGGAGAAAGAGGAGCGTTAATGACAGAAAACATTTTCTGCAGCGTGGGGGCTTGGTTGTTCTGCTTCACAAACCGCGCAGAGAATTTGAAGGATCTGAAAGTTAATTATTAACCAGCGACTCACTCTTACTTGTTGAACACGGCATTCAGCCATCCCCAGAAGGCTCTACAACTGCCCGGCGGCAGCGGCGGCTTCCTCAAGAGCGTCCCCAGCGCCATCATCACCTTCTTGCAGCCGGGAGAGGGGAAAAGGGAGATGTTATTTGGAGCGCCAGCAGCAGCAGGGGAAGGCCGTGCTGCCGTCAAGGCCTGACCGGGGCTGTCAGCCCGGCGGGGCCCACAGCTGTGGGGGGAGCCCGTCACCGCCCCCGGCGCCGAGCGGCCGAACCTTGCCCAGAAGNGTGATCTGTAAAGTCCCTTCCATCCCAAACCATCCTAGGATTCTGTGGTGACTCTCCCCTACCAGGGAATTTCTTCCACCCTTCTCCCAAGGATGTGTCCCTCAGCAGAGAAGCAGAGTTGTCTGTACTTCGCTGCTGGGACTTCAGCTTGGCAATTTTAAAGTTAAAAAGTCCTGAGCATTGTTGCTGTGCTGTGTGCAGGCTGCAGTGGGACTGCTGGGACTCACAACTCCCATGGGAATGTCAGAAGAGAGGGCAAGGAGGGTGAATAACCAGGATGAGGAGTAATGCAGGTTGTGGAAGGGCACAGGCAGGTCCTGCATGGAGCTGGGAGAATCCCAAAGGATAGACATCAGTGATTAACTCCAGACAGGACCTGTGAGCCCAAAATCTTGTCTTAAACATCTCCATCAGCCAGGCTAGAAATTGCTCAAGATGTTCCATGAATGATACAAAAAGACTTTTTATCCCCAAGACCCACACAAAGCTGTGTGAGTGCCAAGCAGGAATGACCTTTGGGCATCCACGTATTAAGAGGCAGAAGAACCTGACCAAATTACTTCAGTAAAAATGTCTGTGGTGTTTTTCACCTCTGTTTTATCTGCTTGAAAAGAGGAAATAGCAACCTAATCCACTTCACAAATACTCAAAAATCCTCCCAGGCCTGCTAGCATGTCCAAAGGAATTGTGGATTGCACAGATACTATGTTAGATGAGGCCTTAAGAGATGCATTTCATTGTAAAAACTGGATTTTAAAAAAAGTCATTTTAGCCTGTAAAACATTTTGATTGATTGGCTTGTTCTTAAAGGAAAAACTTGTGTTTTTAGGGTTTTTTTTTCCCCTGTTGATCCAACACAATGCAGGCTGGGATGAATTATCATTAACCAGGGCTGGCTGTGTCAATGTTTCTCTAACCTTTTGAGGCCAGGGGAGGAATTCATTTTGCAGTTCTCTCACTTGATCATCTCTTACGATGCTGATTTAAGGCAGGACCTCAATAAATTTGTTTTTCTGTCAGCTGAAGTGACTAAGTGGGAACAAATGTGTTCTAACAGTGTATTTTTCTTTCTCTTCAGCCCATCACCAGAGTGGACACAACAGTGGTGTGATCCACAGTGGGATTTACTACACCCCTGGCTCTCTGAAGGCCAAGCTCTGTGTGCAGGGGGCAGCTCTCTGCTACAAATACTGTGACCAGAAGGGAATTCCCTACAAGCAGTGTGGGAAGGTACAGGAATTCCTGATTCCCTGCTTTACCCTTGGAAACTGAAGCTGTGGAATGTGGGTTACAACATGTGGCATAAGGCTGGTCATGGATTTTTCTCCACGCTCTCCCAAGTTGCACATGATTTTCTACATGAATGTGTCTAATGTACATAATCCTCTCCTGCCCCCAAATTTTCCCTTCCTGCTGATGAGTCTCAGTTTGAGAGAAGGTTTTTCATGACTCTTGTCTTCATGCTGTGACCTGTTTTTAATTCAGTGTAGCTTTGGTGCAAGGTGAGAACCAGGACTGGGCAGAGCATTCCAGGTGTGGTCAGACCCAGTGAAACAGAATTCTGTCTCCATTTCCCAGTTATTCCTGACACACAATTCAGGTTTTCCAGCTCTCACTGGGCACTGAGCTGCTGTTTCCACAGGACTCTCTATCCTAACCCCAAGGTTTTAGCCCTGAGGGATAAATTTGGATTTCTGTCTGGTGTGTGCTCCCTCTGCTGCCACACAGGGTGGCACTGTGGATCTGTGCAGCAGCACACCTGAGGGGACAGCCTGCTCCCAGCTCCTGTCCTGAAGGGGTCAGCTGGAGCCTGGGGGACACTAAATTTGTGTGTTTTGTGCCAACAGCAGGGTGGCAGCAGCAGCAGCAGGGCAGTGCCTGTCCCCTGTGCTGGCACTCACAGCAAAGCCACGTGGAGGGGCTGGAGCATGTCCAGGGAAGGGACCAGAGCTGGGGAAGGGTCTGGAGCACCAGGAGAGGCTGAGGGAGCTGGAAAGGGGCTCAGCCTGGAGAAAAGGAGGCTCAGGGGGGACCTTGTTGCTCTGCACAACTCCCTGACAGGAGGGGACAGCCAGGGGGGGGATTTGGGCTCTGCTCCCAGGGAACAGGGACAGGAGGAGAGGGAACAGCTTCAAGTTGCACCACAAAGCTTTAGGTTTGATATTGGGGAAAATTCAAACCTGGAAAGGTTTGTCCAGCCCTGGCACAGCTGCCCAGAGCAGTGCTGGAGTCCCCATCCCTGGAGGGATTTAAAAGCTCTGTGGATGTGGCACTTGGGGACAAGGGGCAGTGGTGGCCTCAGCAGTGCTGAGGGATCAGTTGGACTCTTAGAGAGCTTTTCCAACCTCAACAATTCCATGATTCCATGACACTTCCCTGGCAGTTTTCATTCCAGGGAAGATAATGGTGAAACTTTTCAAGCTTTCCCTAAAGCAGCCCCAGGCTTGGAGAGCTTCACACCTGTGAGGTGGCCCTGGAAGGATCATGGTCTGTGCAAACCTGGCACAGGTAATTCCCAGCCTGGATTTATCTCCTGTGGTAGCTGTGAACAGCCTCCTGGATTTCATGAAGTGGATCTGGTACAATTCCACTCAGACCATGTCAGAACATGTCCTTACTCTCTTATCGAGGCTCTTTGAGGTTTGGACATCTTGGGTTGAGTTCAGTTTTACATCTGAAAGCATCCCAGTGGTTCTGTCAATTCATATTCTCTTCTTTCACATGCAGACTTGCAGTCTCAGGGTGCTTCTGGCAAATATTCTCAATTGATAGTAACTCAAACTACAGCTCAGCATTTATTTTTTAATTCTCTGTGATATATCAGTGCTTCGTCAGCAACAGAATTCTGTGCAATGAATGGGACCAACGATTTTTCACCCCCTGGATTCATTGTTCACTCATTCACTACTGCTTGAGCTTGATGCCAAACCTGCCCTGGCTCTGTTTTGCTCACTGCTGTGCCTTTTTTTTCCTTTCCCAAAGCTGATTGTGGCTGTGGAACAGGATGAAATTCCAAGGCTCAAAGCTCTGTATGAGAGGGGGCTGCAGAACAACGTGCCAGGGCTGAAACTCATTGGAGCCAAGGAAATCCAGGAGAAGGAGCCCTTCTGCAGGGTAAGGCCTTGCCATCCTTCTAATTAGCTTGTAAGAGCTGTTTCCTCAGGTGAAAACATCTTTTAATTGAACACAAATATTTTTCTGGCCTTGAGGTTCAAGTTCAGAAGAGGCTGAAAATTCCTTCCCATCCATAAAATGGATTTGGATCAAACCAATTTCACTGCAGTTGGAGTGGTTGTTATTTAGCACTTCTCAGCCTGTTTATTTTCCCAGCAGGAAGAGTGTGTGGAGTTTGTGGAATACAGATTTGTTATTGATTAGTCTGTCTTTGTTTGAAAGGAAAACCTGGGTGTGAATTGCCTGTGCTGTTTCATCTGGCAGCTTGCTCTGGTGTGACTCAGGAGTGGTTGTAGGTACAGACAGAAAGTTTCTGGAAAAGAATCTTCTTTAATCTTTTTATTTTCCCTGGAAACGTTTTGGATCTGCTCCCCAGAACATCCTTTGCATGTTCCAGATCCAGCTGGGCACGTGGGGAGGCAGCAGCACTCCCTTCTCATGGCACTGCAGATCTTCCAGGTGAAATATTCCAACCTTCACTCTTCCTCTGTGTCCTTAAAACCTTTCCAGGGATTGATGGCCCTTGATTCTCCCTACACTGGGATTGTGGATTACAAACAAGTGGCCCAGTCCTATGCCAGAGACTTCCAGGAAGCAGGTGGGACAATCTTGACTGATTTTGAAGTCACAAACATGGAGATGGCCAAAGAAAGTTCTCCAGAAAGTGAAGATGGTAAGGCTGAATTTTTTTTTTCCTCCCAATTTTTTTGTTCAAAACACAATTGTTTTAATTGGAATGACATTTCTGAATTTTTCTGTCTCCTAGGGATGAGAAAAAAGGCAAAATTATCTTAGTGAGAGTATTCAGCAAACTCACTTGGGGTTTTTTTTTGCAGGCAGGTCACTCTTCAGCTGAAACATTTAAAACTGATGGCAGAAAATGAGAATAAAACAGAGAAATGAAGTTGTTCTCTCCTCTTAAAGTCAGATTTATCTGAATCTTGCATGTTTATTCTTGGGGCAGCGATTTTCCTTATCCTGAAGGCAGGTTGGATCTGTGCTGGCACACAGAGGGAAAATAAAAACCCCATTAATTAATAAATACAATCTTGTCCAGCAACATTAATTATGACAACAGTAGTTCTTCCATAGCCTGGAAGAGATTCCAGAGGAAAATTCCTTCCTGGTAATAAGCTGCTTGTTCTGTCAGTTCTCTGTACTTGTTCTAGTAATTCCTTCTCTTGTCTAATTCCATTTCAGGACTGAAATACCCAGTCATTGTTAGGAGCAAAAAGGTAAGAGTGAAAAAGAAATTTTAATTCCTTTCAGGAAGCTGCTTCTCCTTTTCTTAAGATTTTTTTTTTCTGATGGATTAATCATCTCCAAAAAAAAAAAAAGGTTAAAAAGCTGCTGTTCAGCAACATGATCAGTTTGATAAAAAAACTGCAATCAGTTCTTAACAATGAGGATCCTCAAATTAATTAATAAATAATAATAATAGTGGTGATGTAAAATAATAAACTATAATTTTCTGCTGCCTAATGTTTAACATCCCTTATCTGCTTTATTTGCACAATCTGATGCTTGTGTTTCCAAGAACTCCTTTTATAACTCGTTCATTTGGTGACAAACACCCAAGTTTCATGTTTACTTTTGGGCTCTGGCATCCATAAAATGATAAGGAGGCTTTTAACATCATTTTATTATCATTTTTATCAGCATCAGAACTGCTTCAGTAAAACAGGTGCATGACAGGAACTGTGGTTGTAACTCCTTCACCTTCAGGAGGGAATATCTGGAACAAAAACAACCTCACAACCCTCTGGTAGTTTTTAAATTTAGTTCTGCTGCTTTTTTTTCTCCTGTTTTTTGCTCTCTCATTAAAAAGTAACTTCCAAAATCTGTTAAGATTCTTCCACCAAATGCTTTTTTGGATTTTTTTCCACGCAAATATTTTTCAGTTGAAGAAAAAAAACCAAAAACCCATAGTTGTGGAGGCCCTTGAAAAGTATTTAAAAACAGCTACTGTGAGCTAAATAAATAGCTAATAGTTTTTGATTTTTTAAAAATTATTTATTTAGATGGTAAAGTGTTTAATATGTAGCAGCTCTCCATACCTGTACGCTGTCAATTTGTGCAGCCTGTGGGGNTTTAGATGGTGAAGTGTTTAACATGTAGCAGCTCTTCATACCTGTACGCTGTCAATTTGTGCAGCCTGTGGGGTCAAATCAGCAAACAGCCTTATTTAACTTACCTAAATAAATAGCTGTGGGGGTTTTTTTAGTAGATACACTGAATTTTAATGTGGTTTTTTGTTCCCCCACAGGGTGAGGAAATCTCCTGTGGGCACATTTTGACCTGTGCAGGGCTTCACTCCGACCGCGTGTCCGAGATCAGCGGCTGCAGCCCCGAGCCCCGCATCGTCCCCTTCCGGGGGGATTATTTGCTGCTCAAACCAGAGAAGTCTTACTTGGTGAAAGGAAACATTTATCCAGTATGTACCCCCCTGGTTTGGCTGTCACACTGTGCCCTGACAGCTGCTGAACATGCAGAAAAAAGGAAAAAAAAAATCGCGTGGTTGTTTCTGTCAGACAGCGATGCACGAGATTCGGTTGGTTTGTGACAGGGCAGGTTGGGTTTTGTTAATTTTTGAGCAAGACATGAAAGTACCACGTGGGAAGTTCTTGGCAGTTGGTTTGTTTTGTTTATGGTTTTAATTTTGGGGTGTTTTTTTCCCTTAATAGAGAAAAGATGGAATATCACATTGCCACATATCCAGAAAACTCTGAATTGTTTCTGTATGTCCTAAAATAAATCTGTAGGCAGGATTCAGAAGTCAGGGAGAGATGACAGCAAATTATTATTTATTATTTAAATAGTTATAACAGTCCTGTTTAATGTCTTTAGTGACAATCTGGACAAAGGGGTTGACTGTACCCTCAGGAAATTCACAGATGACACAGGAGGTCTTTTCCAACCTCAGTGATTCTGGGATTCTGTGATGAATTATTGATGTAGGGTTTAATCTTTTGTGCTAACACCCAACACTCAGATTTAGGTGTTTTCCTCTCAACCTTATTTTTGAATTTGCTGATTTTGTCATAAAAAATAGATGTGGGAGAAAAAGGGACAACCTTTCTACCACCTAATATAGACAAATAATGGGATGAGGAAGAGCAATCCCAGAGAGAAAATGTAATTACAGAGCAAGTGGAGAGAATTCCTGGGGCAGCATTTTAGCTAATTCTCTACATTTAAATACTGATTTTCTGAATATGAGCTTAGCTTTGCCTGCTAAATACTAGATCTTTGGGAAAATTGGAATGCTGGGCATTGCTGTTTGTCTGATCTCACCTGGGAATCATTCAGGATCCTGTCTTGGCATGGGAGGGAAGAACAACAGAAGAACATGCAGATATTTATTATTAACATTAACCAGGCCTGCTGAGTTCAGCCTGTTTTGTACATACAGTGAGGGTTCCTGATATTTTATGTTCTGTTTCATTGCAGTGTAATTGCTGCTGGTGAATAATATCAGGGTGTCATTGGTTTTGTTGTGGGTTGATTTATATCCTGAGAAATCGTGTGGACTTTTGGTTTTGCCTGTTATTTGTTTTGCTTTTTCTTAAAATTCAGCTTTACCAGGCTCTGCTCTGTTCTCCAGCGTTTTAATTAATGACATGCCACGACTGCACAATTAACAAGCAGCAAAAACAGCTCAGAGCCAATTCTAAGGCTCTGTGACTCAGAGTTCTGTGGCTGTGGTTGGAAATAAAATGGCAAAATTTGCTGTTTGTAAGAGCTCTGATCACTCCTGTGCCCCATTGCAGGTTCCCAACCCTCGGTTCCCTTTCCTGGGATTCCATTTCACACCCAGGATGGATGGCAGCATTTGGCTTGGCCCTAATGCAGTGCTGGCCTTTAAGAGAGAGGGCTATAAACTCTTGGACTTCAGCCCTGGAGACTTCTTAGATGCTGTAACCTACAGGTAATGCCTCATGTTTCTGTCTGCTGGGTGCTCTTGTTGAAATGGAAGCCACTTCCTGCCCAAAATCCTGTTTTTCCCGCGTTTTTGGGGTGTTTAAGGACAGTTGTGCTGATGTCTTGGACTTCCCTGAGACATTTGACTTGGTGTGATCTCATATTTGAATTTTCTACCAGGACATGTCTCAGCCAGTCTGGGAATGTGGCTGCTCATTGGAAGGTGCTGGTGGAGCCATTCCAGGCTTGGTTTTGGTCCAGTGCACTGTGATAACTTAATCAACTTAGTCAGCATCATTAAATACCTGCAGAGGGTGCTGGGAGAGCTGGGAATGTTCACCTGAAGAAAAAAAGCATCCAGGGAGAGCTCAGAGCCCCTGCCAGGGCCTAAAGGGCCTCCAGGAGAGCTGGAGAGGGACTGGGGACAAGGCCTGGAGGGACAGGACACAGGGAATGGCTTCCCACTGCCAGAGGGCAGGGAGGGATGGGAGATTGGGAAGGAATTCCTGGTTGGGCTGGAATCCCCAGAGCAGCTGTGGCTGCCCCTGGATCCCTGGCAGGGTCCAAGGCCAGGCTGGACATTGGGGTTGGAGCAGTCTGGGACAGTGAGAGGTGTCCCTGCCCAGGTTGCTCCAAGCCCCATCCAACGTGGCCTGGAACACTTTCAGGACTGGAATTGAGAGTTAATTCCATGCCACAGCTCTGTGAGCAAGCTTTGCTGAAGCAGAGAAGGGCAAACATTTATTTCTCAAATACAAAGCACTATGTGACTCCTGATTTTGGAAATAGGAGATTGTGCCCTGCAGTTGCATTTGCTGCCTTCTTCAGCAGCTGCAGCTGGTGCATTTTGAGGCAGATTTTCCCTCACTGCAGTTGTTTCTCCCCTTGCAGTGGGCTCTGGAAGCTGGTGCTGAGGAATGTGTCCTATGGCCTGGGGGAGCTGTACAGAGCCTTTTCCATCAGTGCCCAGGTGAGGCAGCTGCAGAAGTTCATCCCTGAGGTCACCACCAATGATGTTCTCAGGTAAGAGAAACTCCTCCTGTTTGAGAAATCTCATATTTGAACAGCAGAAAACGTGGCAGGGGTTTAGTCCTTTCTTCTACCAAAATATGATACCAAAGCATGGAGCTGCCTCCAGCTTGGGGGTCCCAGCACAGGAAGGACTTGGAGCTCCAGGATGAGCACAGGGATGGAGCAGAATGAGAATTTTGGGATTGTTCAGCCTGGAGAGGAGAAGCTTTGGGGTGACCTCATTCTGGTCTTGCAGTACTTGAAGAGAACCCACAGAAAGATGGAAAGGGACTCTTAACAGGGCCTTGGAGTGGCAGGATACAGGGAATAGCCTCAAACTGACAGAGGCTGGGTTTAGATGGGATATTTGGATTAAATTCCTGGGTGGAAGATTGGAGAGGCCCTGGTACAGGGTGCCCAGAGAAGCTGTGGCTGCCCCTGGATCCCTGGAAGTGTCCAAGACCAGGCTTGGAGCAGCCTTGGAAGTGTCCCAGCCCATGGAGTGGGGTGGGCTTTAAGGATGGTCTGGGAGCTCTTTTCCAACCTCAATGATCCCATGACTGTCAGTTACCCCACTCTGCCTCCTGAGTGTTAAACCTCCCCCAAAATGCTCTGTCTCCCCTCTCTGCCCCCTTCCCTGGACACCTTCTCACAGGAATTGATTTCCTCACTCGCGACATTTCCCTTCTGCTGCTGAGCTCCTCCTTGCTTTTGCAGGGGTCCCTCTGGTGTGAGAGCCCAGGCTCTGGACAGTGAGGGCAATTTGGTGGATGACTTTGTGTTTGATGGAGGCTCTGGGGCCGTGGGGAGCAGGATCCTGCACGTCAGGAACGCTCCTTCTCCCGCCGCCACCTCCTCCCTGGCCATCGCCGCCGCCATCGCCGACGAGGCCCAGCGCCGCTTCCAGCTCTGAGTCCTGCCAGCAACGTGGGATTCCTGCCCCTCTGGGATGTGGGGCTGCTCCTGAAGGACACCAGGCAGTGCCCAAGCAGCTTTGGGGATGTTCAGTGCTCACAACTCCTCAGGTGTCACGTCCTGGAGTGGCAGGTTTGGAGCTGAGCAGGAGCAGCCATGGCAGGGTCTCTGTGCTGGGATTCTCCACGTGGATTTCCCATTCCTGGGCTCCAGTGCCTCCTCAGAGGGGTGTGAAAAGCCATGAGCACTCTGTGGTGGTTCTCTGTGTGTGCTCTGATTCCATTTCAGTTGGAGCCTGCAGCCCTCTAGATTACATGGAAGCAAATGGAATAGAAGGATAAGCCCTGCTTAAGGGCCCTGCTGATGTGGAATTAAAGGCTTTATCAGAGGGTGAGAACAATATTCAGAGCCTTCCACGTGAATGTAGAGTACTTCACAGAAAAATAAGCTTAAAGGGGATTACCAAACCCAAGTCAATTTAGATCTGCAATTCAGATACTCTGTCTGATCACTGTCTCTGTTTTTTATAGAGCAGAAATGAAAATATGGATATAAACAAGCACTTTTCATTTAATTTACAGCTGGGAAATCAGCACTGACCAGAAACTTCATCAGTGGGTTTGGGTTTCTTCCTGCCTTTGAATGCTGGTAATGCAAAAGGAGCTGATCTTTGTCCAGCCAGTTGAGCAATCCAGGGGAAAATGGTCTTTGGAACAGGGAATGTAAAAGGAGGGAAGCTCCAGAAGCCTGCCTTGAGTCATGTTTGATATTGCTTCCCTTGGAGCCTGAACAGGGATGAGTCAGGCAAGTTTCTCATTTTCCCTGAGCATGAGGGGAGCTCAGGCAGTGCTGGTGACTCCTCTGGACTCCATTGATACCCAATTTTTATCAGAGACACCTGGAGGGGTCTGTGTGGAGAGAGCTGTGGAGTAAAGTCAGTGCTGAGCTGAGGATCTGGGAGTGTCCTGCACAGTTTTGTGGCCTCAGGGACAAAGTATTGAGGATTTTATAGCAGAGGCTCACAGGGTGTTGGGTAACACAGATAATTGTGGGGTGTTTGTATCAGAAAATTGGACAGGAGTTTTTCCTTAACAAGTTCTTTTCTGAGCTCCTCTGATGGGAGTGGGTGAGCACAGGAGGGCAGCTGTGAGGCTGATTTTACTGTACAGATTGGAGACACTTTTTTGAGGGGGAAAAAAGGGCTTAAGCTGCTTTTTTTTTTTAATTTTTATTTTTCCTTATTTTTTTCTCCTGGTAAAATCTACTTCACCAGCAAATTGACGGCTGGAAATTCAAATAACAACCCTTTCAGAGCAAAGTTTTGATCACTTCAGGCAGAGATTCAGCTGTTCCAAGTCTTGCAGTGCCACGGGGCTGAGTAAAACTTCCCACAGTGGAACAATCCCGTCTTCCCTCCCTGCCAGAAGTGTTGCCTATCAACAGTAAATCCTACAAAAGGATTGCAAAAGCCACTTCCTCCCACACGGGGTGTGGCCCCGACATGTATTAACAGAAGAAAGAACATTAAAATGCAAAGCAGGCGGAGAGCAGGGGGAGTCCTAAGTCAGCATTTCCCTGTGCTGCCTGCGGTGCTTTTTCCTCTCAGGTGATGATTGTTTGGGGGTAAAGTTTATTTGAAACTGAAACTATGAGCCTTGAATGTAGCATTCTGTGAAAAAGAAATCTTTTCAGAGATAGGGGTTTTACACTTTTGTCATAAAAATAAATTCAGAGATGATGGTGTCAGGGTTTCAGGCGTCAATCTTGTTGCTCACAAAGTGTGAAAATGTTTTAATTTATTTTCCAAATGAGCCTCACTTTGATGATTTCATAAATGTGCCTTTTATGATTAAAATAGTGTGGTGGGTTGGTTGTTTTTTTTTTAAATGCTGTGTATTTCTCCTGACTCAGAGACAAGTTTCACTGGAATTTGCTCATTCTCAGCTGAATTAGGCAGGATATCACTGTGTGTAACAGGAATTACTTCAGCAGGGGGACACATGACCAAACTTGTCTTTCTAAATTATCTTATCTGTGCTTCTCACACCTCCCAGCTCTTCCTCACTCCACAGGACTGCTCTCAAGGCTGATCTGGGCCTGTTGTGACAGGTGGGATGAGAATTCCTGAAACTCTGAATAAATGTTTGGACAAACACAAAAATTTTTTCCCCAAAAGTGTTACAGGATCATAGAACCCCAGACTGGTTTGGATTGGGAAGGACCTTAAACCTCATCCCATTTCACCCCTCCAAACTCTGTCCAGCCTGCCCTTGGACATTCACAGGGAACAGTTCCTTCCCAATATTCCCTCTAAACCAGTGCCCAGCAAGGTCAGTCCTAAACTCTGGAAGGAGTAGGAGCTGTGGGTCTGTGGGTTGTGCCACCATTATCCCATTATTCCTTTTTCTTTTTGCTCACAGTTTGGGTTTGAGGAACAAGTGTCTTCCCACAGAAATAAACATTTTGTTGGGAACTTCCCAGGCTGCTCTGCTGTGGCAGGAGCAGAAGGAGCAGTTTCTGCCTCTGGAAGCATCAGGCTCCTCCAGGAAATCTGTCACAAAGAAGGAACACGATTTTACTGGCAGGAAGGCACATTTTTTTTCCCCCTTTGGTTTAATTTATCCATTCCCTCTGTGGACAAGTCTTAAAATGGGGAGTGGAGGGAATATAAGGTGTGAGATTTGAATATTATGCTGTCAGGAGGGAAATGAAGGAAAATTTGGCTGGATTTGGGTGAAGGCAATGGTGGGAACGGTGATCTCTGGAGCAGAGAGGGAAGCTGCCTCCAGAAAGGGAGAGAAACTCCTTCCAGGTATGGAGAGAAACTGGTGGCAGGTAGGAAAACATCCTCCAAAGAGGGAGGAAAAGAACATCCTTCAGCTGGGGAGGAAAACTGGCTCCAGGCTATGAGAAAAATTGCCTCGAGGCAGGGAAAACAGGAAGGAAAACAGGCTCCAAGTAGGGAGTGAAACTCCTTCCAGGTAAGAAAACAGTCCCTAAATAGGGAGGAAAAAGCCTCCAAAGAGGGAGCCAGAAGAGAATTCCTATAAGGATGGGAAGAACCTCCAGGTAGGAAAAGGCACAGATCTCCAGGAGGCCTCCAGGTAAGGAGAGTCACATCCTCCAGGTGGGAAGGAAAACTGCCTCCAGGAAGGGAAATCAGAGTCTCCAAGCAGGGTAAAACACAGCCTGGAGGTAGGGAAATAGCATCCAGGTAGGAAGAATAAAACAGCCTCCAGGGAAGGGAGAGGCACAGCCCCTAGGCAGGGATGGAAGCTGCCTGCAGGTAGGGAGGGAAACAGCCTTTAGAAAAACTTTCTAGGTAGGGAAATGCCCTCCAGGCAGGGAAATCTCCTCTAGGAAGGGAATTTCCCCCAGGAATTTTGTTCCCCAGGTAGGGGAATATCCTCCAGGCAGGGAAATGATCCCTCGGTAGGGAAACATCCCCTAGGCAAGGAAATCTCCTCCAGGTAGAGAAATATCCTCCAGGTAGGGAAATATCCTCTGGGCAGGAAAATATACTATAGGTAGGGAAATCTCTGGGCAGGGAAATACCTTCTAGGCAAGAAAATATCCCCTAGGTAAGGAAACATCCTCCGGGCAGGGAAATCTCCTCTGGGTAGGAGAATATCCTCCAGACAGGGAAATATCCCCTAGGTAAGGAAACATCCCCCGGGCAGGGAATTTCCCCTAGGTAGGGAACCATCTCCCGGGCAGGGAA
>VXBB01002430.1:0-35458 GCA_013399915.1 Illadopsis cleaveri
AGGATCCTTCTTCTTCATGACTTCCCCGTTCATGATCCTCCTCTCACCAGCTAACCCACGCCCTTTTATCACACTTATTGGCTATAGCTGTGACTCATCAGGGGTGAGGCTGTACTGTGTAATTAACACAGCTGTTATTTATCAGGGGCAAGGTCACCTGTATTCCCTTCTATAAGTAAAGAAGATTTTGCAGCCTATGTAAGCGATTAATACTGTTCTTAGTAAAAAATAGTGTTTGACATCCAAGTAAAATTTTCTGTAGTTCAATGTGTCATTATATTCTGTCATCCACACAGAAAATACTTTCACTTTTACTATTTAAGTTTTAAAATTATTATTTAAAAAACAAAAAAAATTAACCACCAAAAAACCCAAAAGCAAACCACAAAAACCACAAAACCCCCAATGAAAAATTCCATGAGCTACCTTCTCAGCTAAATTCTAAGAACTCCTAATCATTTGATACTTTTTCCTCTGGACTCAATCCCATTGAGTCTCTTCACGTTAGAAGTATGTCAGACAAGGTAGCACATATATTTCCTGCCATGGTCCTACCAGGAGTGAACAAAAGATTATCTGCAGATAAAAACCTTATTAACTGAAAATTAGGGATGTCAGCTGTCATACTCATGTGCTTGTTTCGGTCTAAAAGTATTACCATCAAATAGTCTATTAATGATTTTGGAGAGCTCATATTGCAAACGGTTAAACAATTATGCATTGCTATCCTTTCAGAAAGGACTTTCTCTCTTCTCTTTCTTCTAAAATCTGTTGATGTATGAAGACTGGGAAAAAAGAATCAAAAAACCTCCAATAAATTCAACAGGAAAAAATATTTCTAAAAGTCATAAGTAATAGAAATGTTAGATACAAACCGCAATTTCCTACATTCTATCTGTATTTAATAAACTTTACTATTTATAAAAGTGTTGTCATAATTGTTTCTTTTACAATGGCTTGTGGATTTGTATTGGCTTGTGAATCAATACACTGTCAAAATTTAAACGTTTGAGTAATTTTCTAATAAGAACTGTCTCCATGAATTCAATAAATCTGCCACAGATGTAGGTTCTACTTAGAGTAGGGTACAAGCAGATAAAAGTAAATTCAGACCCTGATTTGTCTCCTCTAATATCATCTACATTAAGTATGTAGAATAAAAGGATTGAGGATCAGGGTTATCAAAACTTGCATTTCACAAAAAAATAAAAGTTCTTATATAAGTAGAAGCTTACAAAAAACATACCTAACCACTATATCTATTGAACATTCAGCCCTAAGCAGTATGCATTGACAAAGAGGTCTGAGGTACTCTATGCATTTCTAAGTTTTTCAATATTTCCTAGTACCTTTGCAACGTAAATCTTCTATCATGTGACCTGTCCATGTGCATCTGGAGTATTGGGGTCCACTTCTGGGCTCTCCAGTATGAAAGTGGTATGGCCTTACTGGAGTGAGTCCAGCCCAGGGTCACAAAAATGATGAAGGAGCATCTCGTACATAAAGAGAGGCTGCAAACCTGGGCTGTTCAGACTGGAGAAGATGAGGCTTAGGGGAGGTGTTTTCAATCTGTAAAACACTTAAGGGATGCAGTGCATACTAGGGAGCCAAACTTACTTTCAGCAGTGCCCAATGGCGAGACAAGAGGCAACGTCTAATATTTGAATACTTGAAATACTTTTTGAACATGAGACAATGCTTCTTTACTGTGAGGGTGCTGAAACACTGGCGCAAGTTGCCCAGAGAGATTGTGGAGACTTTATCCTTGAAGACAGTAAAATCCCAACTGGGCATAGTACTGGGAATCATTCTGTAGCTGACCTTACTCCAACAGGGAACTGGAGCAGATGTTCTCAAGTGGTCCCTTCTACTCTGAATGATTCAGTGTTCCTGTGTGATTATGTTATATCTCTATTGGAATTAACTTACAATGAAGGTTTTGATGAAATAACTAGCATAAGTGAAGGCAGAGAGAAATCAGAGCCAAGTGATACAAACACCTCTTAGTTTTTAGGGGCAAAAACCCACAACATACCACAAGTAACTTTGTCTTACTCCCTGTATTGGACTAATAAGGGTTTGATACAATGAAAAAATACCATAATCCTCTGACTCTCTAAGAGTGGTAAATTGGTAATTGCTGTTTAAAACAAGATAACATCCATGCATAAAACTTTATAAGTTATCAGTATTTGAGACACAAAACAATTCCCATGAGAAATCTAAAAAATATTAAGAAATTCTCTGAACAAAGGAAACTTACGGATTCCTGACACTGTATAAAAGATATGGGCAGCCTGTACATTCACTTAGGGTGTAATTCCCTCTGTGAAAAGCCTTCAGAAACCTATAAAGCATTTAAGTCCCACTTACAGTCTATTTGAAGTTGTTAAATGGGATTTCCAGACTGTCGGTTCATCAATCTGATGGTCTTTGCCAGAACACAGGGCCTGATCAACAGGCTGATTCATATGGATGTACTTCTGTATTCAGGAAAGTGATTTAATGGGGCTCAGCATAGATCCAGAGACATTCATTATGGATGCATCAGCCTAAGGGAATCAGGGACATATTCTTCTGAAAAAGTGAAATTCTCACAGACTCCATCATTCCTGAAGTTCTGCATGGACTTCTAATGGAAATCATATTGTCCTGAATTCATTAAAGGAAATATTAATAAAAGTCCATCCCTTATTGATTTCAATAGGTACCGTAATATATGGTTATGCAATGTGGCAAGTATTTCTGAGAGTCAAGTGGTATTTTTTTAGTAAGTAAAATCCCCACTTTTCCCAACTGTGTTATGTATCTTAGCTTTTGGAATAAAAAACACTTAAAATTCATATCTTAACATTACAGAATAATAAGACAATTAATCTTCCTAAGAGTATGTGGGTAGTCAAAGAATCAGAAACATTTCCTTTGTACCTTTTGTTTTGGGTTTGTAGGTTTCTTTATTTTTAATTGAGACACAGGCTAGATTCTTTCTGTGTTTTTATTCTGCTGTAGTTATTCTTCCTTTCAGTGTGGAATTTATGTGAAGAACCACTCTTCACCAAATAAAGTTCAGGGACAATTGGTGCTAAATGTAAAAAGCAATGCAAATATATTTTCTGACCACGACTACCACTCCAAAGGTCATTAAAATGAAAGAAAAGAGTTAGAGTTATTTTTTATCCCATGCAATTGTCTGGAGATAATGCAGCCTTCTCAGTCCTATATGCAGTGGTTTGTTTAGGAAATGACTCAGCTTTTACAAAAAGGAAAAACATTCCCATTAGGACGTATAAGCTTACATACATGGTATGGGTTTAGTGACATTGGTTTAAGGGTAAACTTGACAATGTTAGGTTAATAGTTAGACCTGATGATCTTCAAGGTCTTTTCCAATTTAAATTATTTTTTAATTTTATGGTTGCATATGCCATCTGACTTCAGAGGTCTGAAGTTACTACCCCATCTGTATGTTTGTCTATTACATATGTGCAATTTAAAAGACTTTCAGCTGTGGCTTAGACAGTAGAGTTATCCTTCTCTTCTCTGAAGACTTATTGCAGGGTCAAACAACAAAGCCAATTTTTTCCACATTGGATATCCAGACCTAAGTTAATAGATCAAAGTACAAATACCTCAAAGTTTTGAAATACAGAAAGTGGAACCACACAAAGCGGTGGAAGGAAGGGATGCTATTCAGGAGGACCTTGACAGCCTTGAGCAATGTGCACCTACAGCCCGGAAAGCCAGCTGTATCCTGGGATGCATTAAAAGGACTGTGGCCAGCAAGTTGAGGGAGATGATTCTCTTCCTCTACTCTGCTCTTTTAAGACCTCACCTGGAGTCAGTGCTGGGGTCTCCAGCATAGCAAAGGAGGATCATGAAGATGATCAGAGGGCTGGAACACCCCTGAACCACCTCTCTTATGAAGACAGGTGACAGAGTTGGGGTTCTTCAGCCTTCAGAAGTAAAGGTTCCATGGAGACCTTATAGCAGCCTTCCAGTACCTTATAGAGGGATACAAGAAAGATGGAGGCTTTTTACTACAGGGGCATGTAGTGATAGGACAAGGGGGAATGGCTTCAAATGGAAAGAGAGTAGGTTTAGATGGGATATTAGGAAGAAAGCATTTACAGTGGCGGTGATGACACAGTGGGACAGGTTGCCCAGAGAAGCTGTGGATACCCTGGGAGTGCTCAAGGTAAGGTTGGATGGGACTTTGAGCAACATGGTCTAGTGAAAACTCTCTGTCCTCTGGCGAGGAAGTTGGAACAATGATTTTTAAGGTTCTTTCCAACTCAAAACATTCTATGACTTTATGATTCTATGATTTTATGACTCTTCAATTTAAGTATCTAAAAAAAGAAATTTCTTGTCTTTTCTTGTAAACCATACATGTAGTAAAACCAAACACTTGTCTTTTTTCAGTAAAGGTCTATTTAATTGCAAAATGTTATATTTTCCCCCTTGGTGATGCTTATTAAGTAACTCAGACTAACACTCGTCTGGTTTTTCAAGCAAATTCATGCCAACATAGCATAACTTTTCTGTGTCTGTGTATAAGAGGACACTCTTAAAGATCAATATACACTAAATTGAAGAATCATTATGCAATATTTTTCCACCAAATTAAGGTACAGATGTCCCTTAAAAGAAAAACAGAAATTCAGCACATGTATGTTGTGTTTACCAGGACCGCTCCTGTTGGACAACTTGTTTTCCTCTTTTCCTGCATTGTCTTCCCTCTGCACAACTGTTTGTACTAACCTGTTATACCACTTTCCAAGGTAGTTGCTCAAAGTACACAGTATTTCCCGGGGTTTAAAAATACTTTTTTTTTGTTAGGTTTAGTCAATTTTTCTGCTGGAAATAAATAATTAAGCAATTTTATTGAAGTGATTATAAAACACTAATACATTTCCCAGTCCTCATTCTTTCAGAAGAAAAAAACAGCAAAATCAAAAAATACCAAGACATATTCCCTTCTCCATTTAGTTTGTCAGTATCTGGCTCAGCAAAAGTGCTCTTTAGACACTAGTGAGGGCATTGTGTAGGAGGTTTGTTTAGTTACCTGAGCATAGGCATGTGATCCAAGTAATTACCATCTAATCACAGGTGGTTTTAGGTCTGCTTCACAAGGCCAGGGTCACGTATGCCTTGTAACACAACTGCTAGGCCTAGCTGAATACTTTGGGTGTGCTTAGGTACCTCAGATGGCAATAGCTGCACCAGTTCTGAATCAGTTAGGCAACTGATTTGAATCCTATGCTCACACATGAGTGCAAATGTACATGTATATAGTCTGGAGTTGAACTCCTAAACTGTAGATCTCTAAATTTTAAATTTAGTTGTATGACTCAAGACCTGAATTCCAGGTCTAGAAATTTAATTGTAAAAACTAAAATGCTTAAACCTTTAGTTTACCTATGAAATTGTCCTCAGTCATATGCAAAACCCAAATACATGATGACAGGTCAGGATTAATCTGGATGTAGCTCAGAGTTGTTAGGAAGGAGTGTGGTAATGACATCTGGGAAAAAGTTAATGTGTTTTGTAACACTAATGTTCTCTGGCTCTGAAGGAGTTTTAAAATCCAATTTTATACTTCAGTGGGAATAAGTCAAGTCGTAATTTGATCCTAGACCATTAGATTCTGCAGTTCCTTAGAAGTATGTTTGCTTGACATTGGAGCTAGTCATTCTAAGCTCCTTTCTTAGTCACTGGAGAGAAATAGATATTTGTTCAAATATAAGTATCTAAAATAGGTCAGCTGAATGAGACCCTCTAAGTGCCTGTTCTGTCTATTGATTATATGAGTGTTTTACATGACTATTTCAGATAAAGACTCTGTGCTGTGGACAACTATTAGGTGAGATTAATCCACTCTGCCAATTTATATTTGTTTGATGAGATTAATCCTTCACTAAGGATCTGAGTTAACATTTTCCTTTTAGAAATTCAAAGGAAATGGAAATCAAAGGGTGCTATTATTTACTTTCTTGAGAATTTTTCATTCAGCATGGCAATAAGTGAAGAAGCTTTTTTAATAAAGCTGAAGGAAATTATTTTCACATATGAATGCAATTCTTACCTATCAATGTCAGAACTGTGTTAAAAGGTGTTAATTTGGCGGGAATAGCAGAAGCTTCTTTCTAGCAGTCCAGAACTCTATTGAAATGAGTTGAATTTGTTTGGATGTGATTCTAAAGCTGATAGGAGTTGATATGTAATTCTATAATCAGATCTGGTGCCAGAATCATACACAGAGAGGCATCCTAGCGTGTGCATGGCAAGATTTCCCAAACTGGGGAATCCTTAGAGGATCAGAGAAAGCTGCCTGAAGCATGCAGTTTACATGGCAGTGGCTGATGGACCTTGTCAGGGAGAGGAGAAACAGTGGCCAAATGTGCCACTGCCCTCAGCAAAAGAAGCCTCTGGATACCACTAGTGACCAGGAGTGCAGAGAACAGAATGGGCAATTTGGGTGTGGCACATCAGCAGGGGCATGGCACAGCAGTTCATACAGAATTAGCTGCCACAGAAGGGCATGCAGGAAGAGGACTGTAGCTCTGGCAGCTCAGCCAGGGAGCAATGGCATGAAACTGCCATTGGGCCGCATCAACTCTAGGCACTGCACCCATGGTGACACAGCTGCCCAGACAGAGCTACAGTGGGAAAACGCTGCCACCTGTGTGTCAGGATGCAGGGTGTGCTCTGGGCCTACACCAGCACCAGAGAGCACCACCTCAGGAGGTACTCCTCCACTTAGTGACACTGTTTTGGGAGGAGGAGAGTGGATTGAGAAGCATCAACAATTGAAATTGCACTGAAATACTTCCAGAATTGCAGAATTGCATCCTACCTTTCCTGGGACAGGATTCACAGGCAGACAGGAAACATGATAGGGAGAATTCCCTATCATTTCCCCACCTAGCTGAAGGTGGAAACTTAAAGGTGTAGAGGGCAATGGGAAGTTTCTGCCTGGGACAGCAGATGCATCTTCTCTATCCTGCCCTGACAGAGGAGGTATGACTGACACCAAAGAAAGCTTCAAGCATCAGCACCTTGTTATCTAGAAGTCTCTCCTACCTTTTCTGTGTAGGAGAAATGTGCCTCCCACAGGCAGCTCCATGCAGCTCTGGCTCTTTCTCTCCTTCTGTGTCTTCTGCAGTCCCAGCTCACTCCTTCCTGTCCCTAGCATGGCTATCTAACCCTATGTGTTCCTCATACAACATCTTACCCTTTCTGTCCCTCACACAGCCTCCTGTCCCTTCCTCCTCACAGCACGGCCAGCAGACTCCAACTGACTGACTACCAACTAACTCACTCTTTTATCACACCCAGCTGTGAGGGCAAGGCTGTTCCCACTCTATGGTACTTGACAGCTGCAATATATCAGGGGCAAGATTGCCTTCAGCACTATCTCTATCTGTCTTCCCACATTGTCCCACCTTTCCAGGTGCCCTGGCAAGCGGAACTTATGACAAGGAAAATGGTTCAAGGTTGGAGGTGTCTCCAAAGTTATGTCAGCCCAAGACCTGTGTGAAAACTGCTTCTATAAAGCACAAAGATGGTTCATTGTCATAGGTGACTGTCTCCTGAGGGCAATCGAAGGCCTAATACACTGACCAGACCCACATCTTAAGGAAGTTGAAGAAAAGCAAGCAAGCTTTCTACACTGGTACAGCCATTAGATTATTAGCTTTTCAGGTAGGCAGTGATGAATTTGCAGCTAGAAGTCCAAGGACAGTGGGTTTGTAAAAGGCAGGTCATGCATCACTCACCTGATTTCATTTTACAAGAAATGACCCATGTAGTGGGTGATTCAAAATGGGTGAGTGGATATGGTTTATGTGGCCTTTAGTAAAATCTTTCACACTGATTCCTGGAGAAACTGGCTACTCACGGCTTGGATGGGTGTAGGGCACTGGTGAGGCTGCACCTTGAATCCATGGCTCAATTTTGGGCCCCTCACTGCAGGAAAGACATTGAAGTGCTCAAGTGAGTCCAGAGAAAGGCACCAAAACTGTAGAGGGATCCAGAGCCCAAGTCTTATGAAGAGTGGTTGATGGAAGTGGCAGTATTTGGCTGGGAGATAAGGAGCCTCAGGGCAGAGAGACCTTACAGCTGTCTACTATGACCGGCAAGGAGATGGGAACAAGGTGAGTACTGGTTTCTTTTCCCAAGCAACAAGTGATAGGGAAAGAGGAAATGGTCTCAAGTTGTGTCAGGGGAGACTTAGATTGGATATGAAGAAAAATTTCTTTGTAAGAACAGGCTTCCTGGAGAAGTGGTTGAGTCAGCATCCCAGGGAGTATTTAAAAGTCATGCAGATGTGGGTAATGAGACTGGAGAGCAGCACTGCAGTAAAGGACCTGGGGGTCCTAGTCTATAGCAAATGGAATATGAGTCAGCCAGGAGGGCCAACTGCATCCAGAGGTCCATCAGGCACAGCATCACCAGCCAGGCTAGGGAGCTGGTTGTCCTGCTCTACTCTGTGCTGGTGTGGTCTCACCTTGGGTGCTGTGTGCAGGTTTGGGCACCAAAATATGTATAAAAAAAGATAGAAAGCTATTAAAGAGTATCCAAATGAGGTCTTTGAAGATAGTAAATGGTCTGGAGGGGAAGCCTGTAGAGGAGTGACTGAGGTCATTTGGCTTTTTGAGGGGAGACCTCATTGCAGTCTACACGTCTTTACGAGGGGAAGTGGAGAGGCAGGCACTGGCTGCTCACTTTCTGGTGACCAGTGACAGGACCCAAGGAAATGGCCTGAAGTTGTGTCACAGGAAATTTAGGTTGGATATTAGAAAGAGACTCTTCTCTCAGGGCATAGCTGGGCGCTGGAACAGCCTCCTCAAGGTAGTGGACACAGCACCAGCCTGATAGAATCTTAAGAAGCATTTGTACATTGCTCTCGAGCACATGGTGTGATTCTTTAGGCTGTTCTCTGCCCAAAGAGAGGGCCAAGAGTTGGACTTCAGTGATCCCTGTGGATCCCTTCCAAATCAGGGTATTCTATGACTATAAAAGTAATTGGCCTCTCTGTGACATTTTTATATAACATTTGTCCTTGTGCATGTATGTAATTCAGGCCAGTGTAGTTAGCAAGTAGATGGCAAGAAAGTCTAGGAGACAAACACTGGGGAGACCTTAGGTCTAGAACTTGATAATGGGGTGGGGCCATGAGTCATGGGACATTGTACATTTCAAAGCCAACAGCTCAAGAGATCTGAGGATCTGGAAGCAACTACTGGGTTGGCTGATTTTCAGCAATTTATAATGTCAATAAATACCTGTATATGTATAAGTATAGATATTCTCTCAGCAGATTGAAATCTCCCTTATTGAGGAAAGAGGAGACAGCTATCAGCTCATCCATGCTTGTTTGAGTGCTATGGTTTTTGTCTCTCCTGATCCATGTGTTTAGCCATGTGTATGTATATTGTGTTTGTGTGTATTCATGCCTGCTTTCCTATCAGGAATTTGTGCTCACCCTTGCCACTGGCTGGACCTGAGGACAAAGAGCAACAGCACTCTCATACTCATCAGTCTATTGGATTCAGCAACCTCTCACACTTGCACTGTTGGTGCTGTCAAAAACCTTTTTTTTATACAACCTCCTCCCCCTCACTACCTCATTTTTGACTGTAGTGAAAAATGGGGAATATGAGAAACCATTTGTCTGATTCCAGTGAGGGTTTTTTGTTTGTTTGTTTGTTTGTTTTTTCATTGTGCGCATCATCAAGATTTCTAAATTAAATCTAAAAAAACTAAGGTCATGAGATGAATGCTATCTAATTATTTAATCCCTTGAGCACAATATCTGGCTAGAGAAAATAATCTTCGGTATAGAAGTGGCCCATTTTCTTTCTGTCCCAAAATAAAATGATGTGAAAAAACTCTTTTTTTTTTCCCCCTCATGTCCACAGAATGCTGTTTCTCTCAAGAAATTCCGTAATCAGTGAAGCTGTTCTGCAGAGAGTTTACTGCCTCTGGCATGCCCATTTTCTTCTTTGGGATCCAGTGAAGTGAACTGGAAGAGGATGAATGAATTGGGCACAGTGATGATGTACTCCTGGTGAGTCCATTCATAGACAGAGCACAGCAGTCAAAAACACTCTTTTTCAGGCATAGCAAGAAAGATTAAATCTGTTAGGATTTGGAGGAACATTTTCTCTACATCTTCCCTCAGGATAAACACAGTGACATTTCCATAACAGAAATGGGGAAAGGCATTGCTCATAACAATGCTTTGCTACAAGATCTTATCAGATTATCATGGCCACAAAAAGAAAATGCTGATTATTCTCATCTCCGCAAAAAAAGGAGGCAAATGTCTCCAGTGAAGGGCTATCTATCACATTCTTTTCTCCTAGATGAATGTTTTAAATATTGTCAGAAAGTCTGAATAAGTTATCATAATTCATCTGCTGGGCATCACTTAAATGGTAATGTCCTTGCCATTCTAGTATTGTTCCTCTGGGGAGGAGAGAAAGGCTATGTACATCTATTTGTTAAAGCAACATTATTTATATTTGATAGCATGAAAATGGTCTTTGATATAATGAAGTGTGTTGCTTAGAAATAAATTATTCTTTAATAATACTAATTAAATCTTCAGTGACACTGAGAATGACACCTGAAAGCAAAACACAGCTTGTAAAGCACTCAGGAAATAATTATAATATAAAATCTGTGGCTTTTTCAGAATGGAAGATTCAAAAATGTTCACAGGAAGATGTTACTGGCAATACTTGTTTTCTAACTTTGGCAGTTTCAAGGAAGTTGGACTGTAATTTAATAGAAGACTACGTAGATTAATTGCAACAGTAATAGGATTAGTTTGAATATTCCAAATATTGTACAGCATTTCATAGCATAAAAAGCAAAAAGTGTTCTGGACTGATCATGAGGGTTCCTTTATATACTCTTAATTCTAGCTGACTTTCTGTAAGCACCAGACAAAGTTCAGAATATTGGGAGAGACTTTCAAAAAAGGTGGAGCTGCTTTGATGTCTGAATCATGCATAGAGAGTTGAATTAGCCAGCTCAGTGGTGCAGAATAGCTGTACTTTCTCTCCTCTGGTAGACATGTCTCCTCAGGGTTGAAGCAGGGAGTGTCTAATTGAATCATTTCCTCATTCAGCTCAAATACAGCAAATATGTAGTTCATAACCAGAATATTTGTTGTGATTATTAATATAAATATTAAAGATTATAATTAAATCCAGGAATTATTTTTTTATTGAAAACAAAACATGAGTATTATCAAATCTATCTTTCAAGTCCCTTTGGAAGTGTTACTTAAAGAAATGTATAGAAGTGAAGTTTATTCTTGCAAGTCTCTTGGAAATGTTTCCACAGTTTCAAAACATTTTCCCCTTCTTTCTTCCCTCTCTATGTCACCTTTTCTGTGCTTCTTCTGAACTCTTCACTGATGAAACTGAAAAGTCCTGAAGGGTTTATCCAGCTTGCAGTTTCAAGAGTTTTGTTCCTTCTGAGCACATTGGAAGGGTAATAGGAAAAAGAAGGTGCAATATTGAGTCTGCATTTCAGAAAATTACTTATCCTTCCCCCAAAACCCATCCTCCCAAATTAATTTGACAGCACATAGAACAATTATATACCACTTCTCTGTGCTTCAGTTGACTGTAGTCCAACACTTAGCAATGCTGCTGCATAATCTTGGCTTGAATTTTTGGAAAGAATTGTGTTGTGAAAAAGATCTGTGACAAAGCGCGTGGACTACAGCCTTGCAAGATAGGAAAAGTAAAATTTCAGAGAAAGGTAAATTTTTTGATATTAGTCTAACTGGCAGGCCAGGGACTCAAGACGAAAACCAGTAGCATTAAAAGGGAAAAAAACTAAAAGATCCAGAGGATGGTTAATCAGCAACATCCAGAATCAAATTGTTTCAGGGATCTTCTTTTCCTACAAGGCAGCTGTCTAGCTAACAAAGATCTTACTGGATTGGTGAGAATAGTGTGGAACATTCTAGCTCAGTAGACCCAACTTCATATGTAGCAAATAAGTAACTTGCTTTTTATCTTTAATTTGTGTATATCTTTATACAGTGTCTCAGTAAAATTTTCTCTAAAAGGCCCGGGGTTTTACAAGCTGGGATGGTTACAAGGTAAGGAGACGTCAGAGAACTTTTCATTTGTATCAAGAGGAAAATGCTAAAGAGTTAACAGAAGTATAAGAAATGAGGAGGGATATAAAATCAATATGCTTGTGAAATGGCTGATCTAATGAAGTGCTTTTATTAAATCAGGATTTAACAAAATAAATTGGAAAGGTACACATAATTTCAAAGCAATAAAGATGTTGTGAATATACACTTTGATAAGGAGCTGAGTACTAAACTCTTAAAGGAAGTACAATACCTCCATTTAGCCTGGATTACTTGTGTTCCTTCTCGAAGGCTATTGAACTCCTACCAGTTTTTCTGAAAACCATAGACAAGTGAAGACAAACCTTTTGTTTTCTGGAGGAGAATCACAGGTTGGAGTTTATTTTCAGTAATTTTATGGTATTTCTCAGTGGGTCATAACCATGGGAAGCAATGCATGTATTTTAGCTACAACTGTCCCTGTGATCTAATGTGCAGCAGCCATGAGTGCACCTATGGGCAGACTACTTGGATATACTTGCTCAAAGGATAGAGAGTAGTGATGGCTAGAATATGCAGAAGAAAATAGGATTTCAAGAAATAACTTGAATATTTCAAAATTTGAAATGACTTTTGATTATTTGGACCTTTGATTCTTGAAACTGTATGTAAGAATTGTGAAGTATCCTTGCATTGGTTCCTGCTGTGTAGAAAACATGTAAAACCCACACTCCTCTAATAAAAGAAAATTACACCCTAGCATTCAGATGTCTGTTAGGATGAGAGACTTAAAATCCAGTTATTGGGAGAATTAAGAAATGGGCTTCAACTGAGGAGACTCACATCTGTATAATTATATATATAGCAATAGATAAATATTGAGACAGACAGAAGTATGAGTATTCTTAGCTTAACAGTTGTGGCATATATTTGACTGTTCTAGTATTCTGGTCTGTCTCACTTTCTACTGCTGCAGTCTTCATCAATCTTTGTGCATACACAATAGAACTTGAAACTATGAATCCTGCAATAAATTATAACTTAATATCATGGGAAACACTATAGAAATGAATTCTTAATTATGCAGTATATGTGAAATAATACGCATAATATAAAATATAATTATATTAATTATACAGTGAGTGAGGCTGTTTTCAACACTGCCTCCACCTCAAATATCATTGATTCTAAGGAAAGAACTGCGTATAGCTTAAGACAGGCAAGGTAGAAAGAGAGGAGAAAAGGAGATGACAGTAAAGATAAGGCGTAGAAGAAGCAGTACAAAAATGAAATAAAGACATTGGAAAAAAAGTGTCTGTAGCAGAATCAGGTTTGGAAGTGGCTGGCTTTAGAGTTTCTCATTAATGCCTTTTCACCTTTTTGTTCAGGACTCGGAGATTAAAAAGAAAAAAAATAATTTAAGAAATAAAATTCTACAGAACTTGTCATTGCTGAGCAATCATATATCCTTACAAAATAAGAAAGAGTAGTACTTGCAGTAAAATAAAATTTTAAACATTCTTAAAATGAAAAGAAAATTAGATAGACAAAAATGATAATTTAAGTGGTAATCATCAGTTTCTTCCATGGAAGACTGTCTAGGATTAACTATATCTTAAAATAATGTTTGAAATAGTTGAAGTAGAAGCAAATTAACTAAATGAGATAAGATCAAAACCCAGTGACCTTTCAGGGCTATCACATATGCTAAACTGCTGACTATCTGCATACTCGTTGTCAGGCCAGTGTTTGATATCTGCATTCAGATTTATTCCAATATGTATTAAATATTAATTTATGATAATGATCACCTAACAGAATTAAAGTTATTTATTTGATTATTTAATAGAGGAAATCTCATTGACACATTAACTGTTCCATCTTCAGTTTAACTCTGCCATCAATTTTGTATCAATATTTTCCAGAAATAAATTATTTAAATCCAAATATAGAATCAACTATTGTAAACTTCCCTGCAGACAAAAACTTTTAAGACTCTTGAAGTGTCATTCATAAGCAAAAATTTAATAAATTCCTGGTATAAACATTGTTTTGAAAAAAAGCTCAATTGAAGAGGGCATGTTTCAAACATGAGTTACTATTAGTCTGAAAGAGCAAACAGTCATTTTTCTAAAATGTAACACCAGACTGTACACAGTATTAAAAGAGATCTAATCAAACTTTCCTGTAATTACTTTTCTCTAATTTGTTAGCATAGACTTTAACCTGGCTTAGAGTTCAATGTGATGACAAACCATGGATTTTCTTTCTTCCCTAAGGTAACTTTTTAATAACTGGATAGCACAAAACATTAAACAAAATGGCAAATACCAGTTTTGTACACATTACTAGTATTACACCTGACATCAAACGTTACATTATTGACATTGATTTAAGTGAATTTTATGCTTGAAAGAAGAGTGTTGTGGTGAATTTTGTATTATCGACTCTGTGAAGGACATGTTATTCCAGTATTTAATGTAGAAGTTGTTATTACAGTATTTCTTTTATATAAAAGTAGAATAAATAAGTGTAGAAGCTCTCAACTCAAAGGAAATATGCATGATTTTAAAATAACTAAGTGGAGTGAAACTAGATTATTTCCTGAACTCAGAGGTAAAAGTACAGTAAAATACAGACACGGTTTATATTTTTAAGTAAATAAGTAAATCAAAAGTGTTAAAAAAGTTTCAAGTCAGAAGAATATTCCCCATCCATCCTTAAAACTTTGTAGCTTCAAAGGGTTTAAAAATATTAATGACTACAGCTTTATATTGTGGATGAGTACATACACTCTGCAGTTTAAGAAATTATTAAAACACTGAAAATGTCATTTCAGTCTCCCAGTGAGGTCTGTTTAGCAAATATTTAAATCAATTAGGCTATTCCTAATATGTACTATGGGTGTAATTGTGAGCTGATGGATTTCTTAGAAGTAATGAGATTATGTGAAGACCTGGTGAAACCGCAATCCCTGCTTTGAATACTAGAAGTCCACCTCTATAGTGTAATTCCAATTACAAGAAAAAAAAGGAGCAGTAGTTTTGGTATGCCTTGAGACATTATTACACCTTGGTTTAATGGCTCAGCCATTAAAATCTTTTACCAAAGATCAGCAGAAAGAAGTGCCTGTAACAACTTCGGGTCTTTCAGAGCTAATGTACTGTAGCATTGTGAATTAATGGATTTTGATAACATGAACTTCATAAAATCAAAAACCAGGAGCACCAGAAGTGCTATTTCACTATGTTATGATAATATTAATAAATGCTTGCAGCTGGAATTGATAAACACAAGAGATCTGTGACAAGGGTTTTGAAATCTAAAATGGATTTCCCATGTATACCAGTCAGTGGCCTTTCTAAAGCATTAAAACAAGAACATTATTTTAACTTTTTTTAATGCTTTTCAATGACTAAGTAATTGAAAATTTGCTACTTTTTCACATAAAAACTTCACAATTCAGTGTTAAGATCATTATTACTGTGACTGGTTGTAGAGCTCATCCATAATTCAAATTTATCACCATTTCATTAACATTTAAGCACCACTGTACTGTTCATAGTGATTATTTAAATTATTTCCTAGCATTGAAGACATACTTTTCCCACTAACAGTTATATTTTTAATTTCTCTCAAAACTGTAGCACTCAAAAGCTGTGTATCTGTGTGTGTGTCTCTATGTGTGTGTGTGTGTGTGTGTGTCTGTTATTGAATGCAAATGGTGACTGAGACGGTATAGATTTTGTTTTAGCTGAACTGGGTCCACTGGGGTCAGCTGTCCCAGGTATGTAACCTCCCAGCTTCCTGATCAATACCAACTTCTTGCTGCCTCACTATGGCAGCAGCATGAGAAATGGAGAAAGCTTTGATATTTATCACAATTGAGTTCTTTTGGTCTCAAAACATCATCATGAAAGGTATCAACAAAAACAGGTTTCATATGAATTTGTGAAAGCATGAGCTATACCTTGTGTTTAGCTACAAGGTCCCTTCAATTACTTACCACATTAATGAAGCATACAAAGAAAAATGAGATTAGAATAAATTTTAAATTATTTTTGGAGAGTGGGGATGCAAAATGAAGTTCCAGAAGTTTGTGGTGTGAGCAGTGTTCCTGATCTTGAGATTATAGTGTGTCCTAAAGAGGAAAGAGGGGGGATGAACCACCACCATGCTGTGCAAGAACCATTAGCAGTAACAAAAAACTAGTGTATCATTGACACTGTTTATATTACTGTTTATACCCATAATGTAGTGCCACACATTCTATTATGAAGTCAAAACCCCTGATGCAGCTCTATGACAAAGCATATTTGATATCCAAGCTAACTGCCTTGCATTAAGTAAATATTTTAAAGTAATATGAACAGGAAAAAGAACAAGTAACCCATGATCACCTTTTAAATTTATGTTTTCACTGCTATGTAAAATGTACATCACTTTTATGATAAATAGGATTATTACAAGTACACCACTGTATTTGCATATGTTTTCCAGAATAGGTCAGTTATCATCCACTTTTGTAATGCATCTGCAATAATTGATAGCTCTTGCTCTGTGGAGCAAGTGAGGCACAGCTGAGGAATTTTGCCTTTGTCTACTTTCTACATCCCCATACATGGCATCTTCACAAGATGTCTGAGATAGCCATCCTATAAGTACAAATACAAAGATAAGTAAAGAATATTTTAACAGGCAGATTCAGTGGTGAGAAATTTCACTTCTTCTTGTTTTGTTTTTTTTTCCTGTTTTTGATGTGAATCCCAGTTTTATCTGGATCTGTGGTTATTTCTCCCATATTTGCACAACTACAGTATCTGAATTACCCATCCTGCTACAAGAAGGTCAGATTAATAGCTTCTCATGTACTACTAAAATGACAGGTTAACAACTACTTGCATAGTCAACATCAATTCTGCACCAGGCAGTACAGAACAACACAGAAGTGGAACATTTTCTGGATATTAAGCTCAATTCTTCACTGCATCAACCTCAATTTTCTTTGCTTCACTGACAAAATAGGGTCTTCCAGCTGGTAGCATAATGAGCTGGACTAGACTAACTTCACATCAAAATTGACTGTAAAACAAGATTTGAATTCTAAAGGTGCAAAGAATCGATTCTATACCTTTTCCTTTTCCTTTCCCTTTCCCTTTCCCTTTCCCTTTCCCTTTCCCTTTCCCTTTCCCTTTCCCTTTCCCTTTCCCTTTCCCTTTCCCTTTCCCTTTCCTTTCCTTCTTTCTGACAGTTTGGATAATTCATGCCATTGGAGGATTCACACATCAGATAACATAGATGAAAATAAAAAGTGCTAAATTTGTTAGAACAGATGCAAAGCTTGACCTACCTCTACCAAAGTCCTAATTATTTTTTTAAATTATGTTGTCCCTTTAAGACACTATATTAAACTGAAGATGCTCCTGCTAAATTTGGACAGACAGTCACTATACATACATTATGGTAGAATCATAGATGGACACCGTCTTACAAAACAGCTACTGAAAAATTTAAAAAAATCCAAGGAACAAACAGCTTTTATTTTTCTTCCCACACCTCATGCCATTGCAACCTCTCCCAAATTTATTCTGTAAAATACAACAAAATAGGTCAGGTACTGAATGCTTTGCTTCTAAAAGTATTGTCACATGCACCATTATAATCTGTACAGTATCAAGAGTAGGAATTGCAAAATGCAACATTCATTGAACATTATACAGAATAAATTACAGTGGTAACTGATTCTCACGAGTTATGAAGGTAACCTTTCTTTTTAAATGTTTGACTCTGCTGATGTTATTTTTCACTAGTGACTTTTGCTGAATAATTCAGATCTAAAGGGATTATTAAAAGCATAAGACAGTTAAATTTTGATCAGTAAAAGAAACTCCTATCTCCTTCTCTTGAATTGCATAGAATCTATTACACTGGCAAATTAAGAGCCCTGTCTTCAGATAGTAGTCAAAGCAAAGCAACAAGTATGTGGACACTCTAAATTGAACAGTTATGTATGTCACAAAAATGATCAAAATTCTTAGATGTCAGTTTCAGTGTGTAGAGTTGCACTTCAGAGTTAAGAAATATGAGATGCTAACAGCAAAATATTAAAAAGGATTGTAGAGAATATCATTCATTGTTAGACTGAAATACTCTAGAACCGCAGTTACAAAATCCTGGTGCACACCCACATCTATTCAATAGAATAAAAACACCCCAAGAGATCAATATTATAAGATTATTATAACAATTCTAGAAACTATAGATTTATCTATATTATTTAGAAAGGCTTTTCCCTTTTTCTTATTATTTTTTTCTTCTTTTTTCTTTGCTTTTATGTGTATTACTGATGAATTTTTAGTAAAAATCCTCAAAGTGGTCAGTGGACAACAGTTGAAGAAGTAACACTGCTGCAACTTGTATTCATTCTTGCAAATAACAGTCAGCTTTCATTTTAATTTATAGGCTGGCACCAAATAGCTTTAAGGAAAGCTTAAGAACAACATTGTGACTCATTTAGAATCTGTTTCTTTTTTCTCTTCTCCTTTATTTATGGAACAAACCATAGTCTTGTTCATATGATTTATTTATCCAGCCTATCTTAGTTGAGCAGAATATTATTAGAAGATCTACACCTTTTTAATCCTGACGTCTTACTCCTGGTAACCCAGCTACAAAATCTGTCTAAATGAGCAGAAGGAATGCCAAAAAGTTGTCACTTGACTGCTTTGGCTAACGTAGGTCTAAGCATGAGGTGACATACAGACTTCCTCATCACTCAGAAAATGTCAGCATAAACTGTTACAGTCTTATTTTGCTGGTAATTTCAGATATAGTTAATATTTTCCTGCCCAGGATTTTTAGGGAGTATGTGAGATATTAGCTCACTGAAGGGAAACTGCTGCAGATCTGAAAAGCTTGGTTCAAGAATAGGATGAGGTGAAGGATGACTTCACTTTCTTGCCAAATATACATATTCTGATAAAATCTGTAATGCATTTTCCATATATAAATGGAAGGTAGTGTAGTTTGACTCCTAGGCCTGTTCCATTCACGCTCTGCTAGACAGCAGCTTCCCTTGATAGAGAGTAAGAACTGCCACCAAGGTTCCATCTCCCACTAAAGGAAAGGACATCAAACTGGCTAATTCTTCATTACCAATGATGCAGTGGGTGTGTTATATACCAAAAGTAATCATCAGGTATCAAACAACTCATAGGCTATTGTGTTTTAACACATTAGCCTACACGTTTGTTAGAAAAGTGTCCTCGCCTCTGTCTTCTATGCTTCTGATGCCATAAAGCAGTAACTCTTACAGTGACCTTGCCTTCTGGCATCTGTGGAGTCACTGCTTCAGGAAAAAGAGCATATCTTGTTCAACACCATTCTTCCACACAGACTGCTAGCAAAATCCATAACAATTTGTTCATCTCTTTGGGCTTTTACCTACACATATTCTAGTGTTAGTTTATTACCACTGTGAAGTAGTTTTACTACATCTGTTAAAGTTTCAGGTTGGACATCAGGAAGAATTTTGTCGCTGGAGGAGTAGTTAAGCATTGTAAGGTACTGCCCAGGGAGGTGGTGGAGTTACCATCCCTGAAAGTGTTCAAGAAATGACTGGACGTGGCCCGTAGTGCTATGGCTCAGTTGACATGGTGGTGTTCAAAGGTTGGACTGGATGATCTCAGAGGTCTTTACCAACCTTGATTCTATGTTGCTATACTGTTACAGGAGGTACTGCACCCTTTATTCATTCTAGTAAAGTATCACAAGGAAACTTGGCAAGGACTTTGAACCTTTGGAGTTGCATAAATTGAGTGTGATAAAAACAAAACGAAACAGAAGGACTATTTGAAGAGGAAATTGTTTATTTTATCTTCAGCTATAACTATTTGGTCAGTTCGAAAAATACCCCATTCTAAACCTTACACAAAGTATTACAAATTTAGTTATTTTGATATTTATTTTGTGGCATCTTTAATAGAATAATAGAAAAATAGAAAACTATCACCTCCTGAAATCTGATCTAAAATAGAAAAAAATCATAATTAAAATATTAGTACAATAACACAAATGTATCTGCTAGTGAGTTACAATATCAACGAGAACAACCATGCCATAGATATGTTTGTCCTTGTTCATTCCTATTAAACAAATCAGATCAAACACATTTAAAAACTAACCCAGACACAAAAACGTTGAGAGTGCTTTTTAATCTCATTTTGGAAAAACATGATGCAGCTTCAGAAATACTTCTGTTGCATTATTCTCAGACAAAAAATAGAGCCCTGGGCAAAACTTCAGTTTTCCCCTGAAAATACGTAAGGTTTGCAATAGGTCAGTGCCTGCTTCTTTATACAATTAATGATAGCAGAGCAGCAGTAATTGGGCCAAATATTCTGATTTCATGCCACATCTGCTCTTGACTCAGCCTCCAAATAATCTCTTCTTCTTGCAAGTCAAACTACTTCCACTGTTTCTCAGTTAAAGACTTAAGCAATCACAAAGCAGCTTTCTTAAGAGAAAGATATGAAGGGCCAGATTCCCAGCTATTACATATTGTCAAAGCTCTATTATTACTTGTCAAGGCCTGTAAACTGTACTGACAATGACCCTTGTCAATACTTATACTTAGTATTCTGTTTCAATGAGTTATACCTGAATTTTCACATAAAGTTTGTCAAGGGGGGGGCGGGGGGAAATCATGAAGTCACATTCCCTCTACTAGGTTTCTCAGAAAGTGTGACTAAGTTTTGTGAGGTGACCACAACCAATATTCCAATACCCACACAGCTGTTCTGCCAGTCCCTCTCCTGTGGATGAGGAGAAAACCAAAGAAAGGCAATAGGACTTGTAGAGCAAAATAAAGGCAATTTAACAGGTAAAATAAGAACTGTGAGCTTCCATAGTGTAATGAAAGGTTTTATTCCCTACTTCCTATCATTTCTGTACTAGAATCACACCCTACTTTCCCTGTAGCAGGTCCAATAAACAAGATGCATACCACAAAGTATTCCCATCCTCTCACTACCTGGATAAGTATAGTGAGTCAAGGCATAGGAGGCAATGGCAACAAACTCTTTCCTGGTGCAACAGACGCATCTCTGTGGCTGCCCAACCTTCCCAGATGCCTTGGCATAACAGATACAAGGTTCTGCAAGTGAAACCAGACAATGATGAGTACAGTTGTTCTTGGAGCTTGGAACTATCTCCAAGGTTAAGTCAGCCTATGCCCTGCATCAAAAATCCTTTCATAAAGCAAAAAGTTTTGTCACTCTCATAGGAGATTGTCTCCTGAGGGGGAACAGAAGGTCCAGTATGTAGCCTGGACCCACTTCTTAGTGCAGTTTGCTGGCTGCCCAGGGCTTCTTGAAGAAGTGAAGAGGAAACTTCCTACTTGCGTAGAGCCCGCAGAGCATTGTCCATTATTTTGGGTAGGCATCAATGAAGTTACAAGAAACCTGAGGACAATCAAGAGAAGCTTTGAGATGGCCGGCTAAGGGATCAGAAGCACAATAGTGTTTTCCTCCATCCTTCCAGTTTCAGGAAATGATGAGAGATACATCATGAAGAGTCAGCAGATAGACACTTGGCTCAGATTCTGGTGTCAATGACAGAATTTGGGGGGATGGTTGATCACGGGTGAGTTTACACAACACCAGGCCAGATGGTGAGAGATAGGCTGTCTCAAAGTGGGAAAACAGTCTTTGCACAGGAGTTAACAGAGCTAATTGAAAGAGTTTTGAACTAGATTTGAAGGGAAATGGAATAAAACACCTCTGGCTAGAGATAAACCTGGGGGAAGCACAATAATGTTTGAGGGATGATGTGCTAGTGAGGAGCTTTGTTCTGGTGTTTCAGTGGAGATAGGGGATAGAGGTCCATACTGTAGCAGAGAGACCAGGGTTATTGATATCTTAGACACCAAAGAAGAGCCTGAATATGGACACGTTAAGTATTGGGGTTTCTCCCCCCCCAAACAGTATCAGTAGCCCAAGTGAAGTGCATCTGCACCAATTTTTAAGATCTTATGATTAAATTTATTATACCTATAAGTACTTATTCTCTTTTCTCTTCATCTACTAAAAGGACATAGTATTCTACTATCTCAGGCTTAGATTTAAATCTTTAAAACTTTAAATTTGTGCAGTTTAATCATAATATAAGTTTCTCTTTGTAAGCCACTTTTACTTCTTTTTTCCTATGTCTTAATACATCAGAAATATCAGAAATATCAACAGAATTATCAACGTCAGAAATATTAACTTCTGATAATCCAGATAGTTCAGATAAATAACCATTTATTCAGTTAAGTTACTTCAAACATCTCCAGTGCCCATTTAAAATCTAACTTTTTTATCTATATTTATGGCAATTTTTATTTCCTACTTGAGTTACTGTGAGACTTAATAGGTACTCCACAACATCACCTGGAATGCATTTTTCAAGCTCTGTATAGCACTTGTGATGTAGAGAAGAATCAAGAGACTTTCACTACTACATGAGAAGATTCCAAGGATACTGTCACACAGAAATCTCTTTAGATGTTTTATTTCTTTCATCTGCAAGTATATCCCTGTAATATGGCTGCATTTGTGGCAGCAACCTATAATTTATCAACACATCTCGCAGCTTCCTCACTATCATACAGGAACCTTTTTCCATTGTACCAAGTGGAGAACTACTGCCTGGATATATTGCTTTTTCTCCAGCAATAAAAAAAATCAAGCAGTTACCAGAACATGTCCTTGTTGCTGAAGTCTGAAAGGCAGTAAGAGTTTTTTGGTTTTTTTTCCCTCATGCTGATAAGGACAGGTGATAGTAATAAGGGACAAGTTTTTGGCTTTGTTCTAGTATCCCAGAGAACACATAGTACAATCTGTTGTCTGTTTTTAGTGACCTGTTTCTTAAGCATCCTATGTGGAAGTTAGCAGAAAGATTAGCTGTGCTGCTAAAGCTTTAAAATGAGTTGTTAGGGTGATTATAAAGAGGGAGTGTTATGCGCAAGTGAGAGAAAGAAGTTTGTGTTGGTGTAGTGGTTCAGTGGGAGGGGGAATATGACATCTGATTATCCAAAGGCTTCTTACCATAATATGCAAATACGAACTTCAAATGTGTGAATTGTCCTCCAGAAATAACAAGAAAAGTGAGTCTTTTTCCTTACTAGCTTTGCCGAATTGAGGTCTTAATTACCATGCAATTGCTACAACGGTGTATATATAAAGTATGCATTGCAAAGCATTTTTTCTATGACTTTTAACTTAGAAATAGTACAATGACTTAAATATTTTAAATGCAATTGAAATGCAGAAGTTTAAATATGATAATGCGGTAACTTCTTGCAGTTGTCAAAACCTCTGGAGAATCTTGGAAAATAGAATTGCAAATGTATGTGTATTAAGAAGCCAGAGCTTATAATTTTATATCCATTTAGTACATGGTTAATCAACATTACCTAATTTGGTGCTATGTAATTTTATTCCCCTTAGGTTGTAGCTGTGCCACTACTGTCCAATTTAAAGACTGCTAGTCACTATCATTACAGTGTATCACAGTTACCTAGGAGATAACGCAATAAAACAATCTTCCTGATGAAGCTTCTCCAGTCAAACAACGTACACTGTAATAATGCCCTACATTTATAATACACTTTGGATCCCAAAACACTTCACAAATTACATACAGTGAACATCACAAATCTGCAGAAGTTTCTAGGTAGTGAAGCACATAAGGCAACCAGCATACAGAATACTCTCTGAGACTAAAATGGAGGAGGAAATTTAAGTGACACTTTTCCTGTTAAATTGTTCCTACATTTCTTGTATCTGCACATACAGCAAAAGAACCCCTCTATTTAACATATTTGCTATGTTGTACATGGAGGTGAAAATAGAAGGGGAAACAATATGAAGGGAAATAACACAATAAATTGGTCAATCTTGCTTGCTTTGAACCTAGGCCTCAGAGCATGAGCATGTTACTCTCATGTGCAAGGTAACAAGGTATGTCATTCCACTGACATGCAAGCATGACCTCGCAAAGAAACCTGTAGTTGTTACACGTTTCTCAGAAATATAGATTCAAATAGCTGTCATTTTACATCCTGAATTCCTTCTAAATGGCATGATCTTGTACATTTCACAGAACAGGTTTGCACATGTCTGGGACAGAGAGGTGAGACAAGACAAGGAGATTGTTAGCTAACACTGTTAACTTTGCCATCCTGCCTGCCACCCTGTCCCACCAATCATACTAAATAGATATCATATAAAATTCACTTTCACAGAAGAAAAAAATTAACTTCCTTACATCTGAAGTCACTCAAAATATGTTTGATGGCAGTCATCACAAGTATTAAAAAGTAAAATTTGAGTATCTGCAACTTCATCCTGTGTAAGAAGCTCAAATACACCTCTGGGTGTTAAGGCTTTCTTTTCTTTTTTTGGGGGGTGGGGTAAGTGATACATTTCCTCCTTATCCCATGTTATATACGTGACCTGACCTTTATTAGTGATACAGATGTTATTATCACTAACAGTTTTTAAAAGTCTAGATTTTCTAAAAAGCTATTTTTACCCTTAAGAAGAATATTAAGAACAAGGTTAGATTTACAAATGGTTATTCTTAAATTTTTTAAGTTCTTACTTATATTTACTGGCACTGGTTTTAGAGAACCCTTCCCTTCCCCAAAAAAATACATTTGTACGGTTTTGAGCAAACTGCCAAATGCTTTAAAAAGTACACAGTCTTTTTCAGACTGCAGCAGCCTTGGAAAAGTTTACATTTGCTTCACAGCTATTTGAAAACATAGTCTGATTACCTGCAAATAAGATGCAAGATACAAAGGAGGTGAAATTAGATCTCATGAAACCTAACATCCAAACAGGAGAGATTGTTTTGCCGCATACAGAATATCTGGGTTCATATTAATCTGACATAGGAAAGCCCTGTCACCCTCTCAGATATCATCAACAAACACAGGTTGACCATTCCACCTAATTTGTTAGAAACTTACAAATGAGATCCAAAATTACTAATTCAGCACACAGATTGAAATCATTGAGTCATTGATTCCAAGCAAATTAATAATAATTTGTCCTGGTTCTGAATAAACATGAAAGGATAATATTTTATGTATGAAGCACAAATTTTCCTTAGATGGGGTATATTTTGTTTAAATATTTACTTCTCTTATTTTTCTTCCTAATTCTTCCCGAATAGTACAAAAACTTTTAAATTCAGTCAAATGCTGTGACTGGAAGGCTATAAATA
Organism: Illadopsis cleaveri; assembly: GCA_013399915.1. Taxonomy (NCBI): domain Eukaryota; kingdom Metazoa; phylum Chordata; class Aves; order Passeriformes; family Timaliidae; genus Illadopsis; species Illadopsis cleaveri. The sequence goes on from VXBB01002430.1 coordinate 25,379, forward strand.
AATAGGTGTGAGACTTCGTGCAATAAAATAATGAGTGATACAGTAACACACAAGGGACAAGGTGCTGGTGATGATCTTGGAAAGGTAAAAAGTAGACAGAAATCAATTTAACTTGGATTGATCCATAAAGAGGGGAGGGTCTAAATAATGCAGTCTGGAAGTTACCAATTTTTTAAATTTAGGAGTAAAAATACAATTTAAAGTATGTACCTGGAATATTAAAATAAAATGGAAATTGCTAAGTTGACTGAGCTGAAACTTTGATAGTGAAGATGCAATGTAAGTTTCCTCTGAGGTGATTCTGAAGGAACACTTCCCTCTAAACTGCCCTGAGAACTTACAAAATAAGCAGAATAAAGATAATTTTATTAGATTCTTGTTGCAAATTTTTGTCACATATAAGGTTACAATAGAAACCTTTAAGTAAATTATGAGTTTAAATGAGGGTAGTGATAAACTTATCATGGCAGATAGCTTCTAAGTTTTAATACAATTGTTCTTTTAAAGATACAGGCTAAAAATTTATCGTAATTACTGGCTAAGAACTCTGGAAGAAGAAATGGTTGCTTCCTCTCTGATGGTTTTCTATTATATGCAGTTAATAAGCTCTATAAAATTTTGATTTAAAATTTTGATTAATCTCTTTTTTAAATATAGATACTCCTGTGCATTTTTTATATTCTAAAAGAACTAGCTGAAGACATATACTGGAGTATAAAATATGTTAAATTGAAGGTATGAAAATGAAGGTATGAAATGAAATGAAGGTATCTTGATAGTTTGTCCTTGAACACGAAAGTCATGAAGGTTAAATTAATCACCTTGCTAAGGTTAAAACAGCCTGTACTGTCTGATCTCTTGTGTTAATGATTTTGTATTTTGTGATCAATGTGAGTTCCCAGAAGCTGAGGATCCACCAAGATGTTTTGGGTCAATGTGGTGCCCTTCCTCATCTCTGAAAGCCTGAGCCTTCTGACCTGGAACTTAGCAGCACATGAAGCAAGTCCATCTCTTACATACCTTGGCACATCCATATTTTCTCATATCCGGCAGATGCTCAGAAGGGGAGCAGAGTTAGTGTTTCTCTTATATCACCTTGATTATATCCCTTAAAATGGCACAAAAATAATTCCTCTGTCTATTTCGTTTTGTCTGTTTTGAGATAAAGTGTTTAAGACAAGCATTTGTCAGTTAACTTCAGAGCAACGTGATTCATCCTTCAGTTTCAAGAACTTGGTGTGCACACCTGCCTCCTACAAACCGCAGATTTGAATGTAATTTGAGCATCCTATAATATAATAAATAAGTCTATATTTAAATTACATGTGTATTTTATAACTGCATAAACAAATATATATTTAGATGCTTCAACATAACTAATTGAAGAAAAAGATTACTCTCTTTTAAAAACAAATATTTTCAGCTTTGACATTTGATACCACAGTACCTGCATAACACTTCAGTTTGTCAAAAGGTTCAGCATGTAACCAATATGAAAATATGGACTGTTAATGATATGAAAACATGGACTGTTAATGATACTTCAAAAATGAAGATACCTCTCCCCTTTCTTTTAAAAATATTACAAATGCACTTACTCATTGAAACTTTGGCTAGTATAAATTTGTTTTTTATAAACCACACAATATTAATCACCTGTGAATGTGTAAAAGGGGATGTTTGTTTCACATTTGACAAGAGTGGGGGCAAGTACATTTAATTTAAATGATTTTCAGGTTATTGTAGGGAGGTGAACTATATCCTTCTCTTGCCTTTCACTACTGGGGCCAACCAGTCAGCTTCTGTATTTCTAAGAGAAAAATAATGCACCAGTTCTAAATCGATCTGTTTTTATTCCTTTTCCTTCCAGCTCAACTTTCTTAGTTGAAATCACATCCATAGTTAATCACTTGCATTATCTTATTTGTAGCCAAAAATGCCTTCTGAAAATGGAAAATCTGAAAGTTGTGAGGGCTTTTCAATGGATTATAATGAATTTACTTTGGCTAATGAAATCTCCTTTCAAATTTTCAGATTTTGATGGAGCAGATCTAGCCCCTGTCCTAAACGGTCTGTTCAGTTTCAGGCCAGAGCATGAAGAGATGAAAATCAATAAGAAAAAATTTTAAGAGAATACAAGGATAAGGGTCAGAAAGATGGAGAGCAAATCCAGTTAGTAAATACAATATTAGCAATAACAATCAGCTACCTGTTCAAAGAAAAAAAAAAAAGTGATGCAGAAAATTTCTTTTTTAAATGATATATCTTGAAATTACCAAGAAGGAGAGCACAGAAATGGAAGAAAATAAAGCAAAACAAAACAAAACAAATAAGGGCATGAGAACTGTCCATATTATGGACTGTATGTCGCAATATGGACCACAATATGTCTATTGTGTTTTTACATCTCTAATTTCAGTTTCAGTCAGCTCAGTGACTAACTGGGAGCTAACTGTGCAATTCTTGTTCATAGGAGGATTTCCTCCATTTCGTCTGATCCTTTACTTTCTGTTTCCTGATCTTTTCAGCATTGTTTTCAGCTGCAGTGTTGCATTTTCTTGCAGGGGCTCCTCATTGTTGCTGCCATATTGTGCAATCCGTGGTGCTTTCTCTTACTCACAGGCATAGTTACTCCCCAGAAGGGATGCAGTCTCTTTCCTTCCAGAAAATGCACATTACCCACTTACACTCAAAGAAGAATACAGTAACACAGAGAACACATACATAAATCATTTACCAGCTGTCAAATCATTTAAGGGAAGCTTTCATGAAACAGAAAAAAATATCTTCCTCCAGATTTTAAAAGTAGCAGCAACAAAAGAGTTCTCTATTTCATGTTATGGTTTTTTATTATTATTTATACATTAAAAAATAAACACTTTTGTGAAACAGCTATCCCATTTGATTGAGACATTTTAGAGGTTAAATTGCCTTCATGTATATACAAGATGTTTTTTTACCAACTGCGTAGTTTTCTCCAGCTTCATATGTGGAAGGCATTTACATAAATCCTTTAAAACACTGGCAAGATATCAACCTTACAAGGTCGTTCCCAAGTTGAATAATTAGAATACAAATTGGTTTGCAAGTGCTGTTCAGCATTTTGACACAGAGCTAAGGAAATAATGCCAAAAGGTCCTCTCTATTTCAGCAGTGTTTCAAGACCCAGTAAAATTAGTAACAATTATAAATAAAGCAGTCTTATTGTTGCCTAAGGCAAGAGGAGATGAGTGAAAGCCAGTTTCATCATAATTATCCTTAAAGCAAATGGACTCTTGATCAAATAACATTATTGACAAGGAAGACCAAACAAATTTCCTAAATGTAGAAATTAATCATGTTCATGACAACCTATGTAAAAAATTTGTACAGTCTTATAGCAAGTTCCACTACAGTTATGAATTCACATTCTTTAAAGGCAGAAAGAAATATGTTGATAAGAACTACAGCAGTTTGCATGGATATAATTTTTTATTTGCATGTGTGTTCATTGTCTGTATGATTACATTGGCAGAGCTGCAGTTCTGAAGTTCTGACAAAAAAGAACGTGACTTGGTTGTCATTTTAGATTCTCTGCAAATTATCACACGGAATCATTTGCCAGAGAACCTGCCAATGCACAGAATTTAATTATTATAGCAATGAATTTGTGCATCTCAAACATGTGAAGGGAGGAATTTTCTGTGAGAGTGAAGATAAGGGATGATGAAATTAATATCATGATACTAGATACATTTTAAAAAACTTCACAGCAAAACATCTGTTTTCTTAAAAAAAATAGACATGGGAGTTTCTCCAAATCTTTTATCATTTGGAAAATATTCCAACAAATAAAAGCCATTTCAGATTTTATTTAGTTACTTATTTTTACATTCTAATGTCAGAACAAATTAGATAATTAATATAAAATATTTTTCTGTCCATATATTAATTGATAGCTCCCATTTTACCAAAGAATGGAAATATTTGGCATACTTGATAATTTTTCTCAAATTAATTACAGCACAATGTTATCCCTTATTCTCAGCTATATAGAGTTTTACCACATATCTCAGCTCTGATACAGAAAGTTGTGTAGTCCTGCTAGGAAAAACACATGGGGAAATTTTGAAGTAGTTCTGAGCGGGCTTTGTCCTGTTAGCAGAACTGATTGCCTGAGCTTGCAAGGCACGTTCCTTCCACCTCCCTTCCTCTTAAAAATTCAGTATCTATTATTGACATCCCAGAACTGAAGCAGGAGCATCTCTTTGGTAGATAGTGCTGCTGTGTGAACATGGCTAAGAGAAGAATTTCCATCAGGGCTCAAGTCTCCTCCCTTGGGGTTTGGGTAAAAATACACAACCATCTGACCTGATACTGGCATGAAGTTTTGTCCATAAAGGTATGGAAAAAGTATTTCCAGAAGCTCTCTCCCTTTACCTGACACATCTTCCCTGCCTTTGCTTGTCTATGGTACTGCTAATATGGATCTAAAGCTTCACTCATGGACTGACATACCCCCCATCACCAGGTGTTGAACTGACCTGCCCCTGTCCCCATTTCCATGGCCCTGCCAGGCCATCCTGTGTGCATGGGCCATGGGTCTCTGCTCCAGGTCTGATCCTGACCCCAATTCACAGGCCCACATCCCAGCCTGGCCCTCAGCTGGTCCACATCCCAGAGAGGTGACTTATTCCCAGAGCTGGAGTGGGGACTGTGCCTGTTCTCAGCTGCTCTGCACCCAGCTGCCAAGTCCTGTCCTGAGAGACCCTGACTGCTTTGTTGTTCCTTGCCCAACAACATAGACACACAGCCTATCTTGTGCTACATCATAACTCTGCAATCAAAAGTTACTCTTCTGAAAAGCACAGTGCAGCTGAAATAATGATAAGAAAAACACCAGTAAGTGGATTTTCGAAGTAGTTTTACAAAGGATCCTATGAATACAATTATGAGTCAGGGTAACCAATGCTGCCAGATGACTATGTTTTGCTTAATGAGGAAGGACTGAGAAAACAACTTGAATTTGTTAGCTGAGACCCTTTGATTTGTCTGACAGAGTTTAAAAATATGAGTGTAACTACTACCAGTCAGTTTAGGTTTCAAGCCAAAAAAATCCACAAAAATGTCTAATTTTCCTCATTGATGAGATTACAGATTTGGTTAGCAAAGAAATTATGCAGATACATTGTAGATCAATACTATTTTTTGTAAGCAGGTGGCTGACATATACCGATCTGATTGATTAATAACACTGTTCAGGGAAAAAAAATGATTAAGTTAAAATTATTTAGAACAGTTAACGGGGATAAAACGTTTTATCTAAATAACTATTTATCCAAAAAGGATCATCACCAGGTGGGGATTTTTCAGTTGTGTTCTGGCTACCTGCACTGCTGTTAATTAAAAAATTGGACAGAATCATAAATCACTACTGATAACACTTGTACATGTAAAAGGGGCTGATACAGAGAAGAGTAATAACCAGAAAAAATCAAAGAGAGATAATCAGATCATTTGGTAAGCTAATTCCATTCAAAGAAAATGCAATTTAATATACCTAAAATAAAAGACAAAGCAAGAACAGGTTCATGCCTACATAATAGAGACTTCTGAAAATCAGTGATGGATGGATGGTCTTTTCTGATGAACATATATTTGTGCCAGAGGACAAATTGGTGGGTTTTTTAGAATTAGATGCAAAGCAAAAAACTCATCACTATCTCACACTTCCAGTAACCCTCTGCCCTACTCAATGTGAGTCAAATTTAGGCAAGATAGATGGTCCCTCTTCCTAATTACAAATATAAAAATGATCTTCATAGCACTTGGACAGGTTTCCTGGCTTCTTGCATTTGTATTTCTCTTCTTGTATTTTCTTTCTTTCCCTTTTCTCTTTCCAGTTGCTTGAGAAACAGAAGACTGAGGTAATCTACTTCTGCAACTTAAATCAAAACATCGTACAGGAAGATGAGAGAAACATTTACAAATAGTAGAAAGGGTTTTAGTAGGCCCTGTGAGAAGGACTGGTCTGTATCATCTATGTCTGTCATGATCTGGTTACTAAAGTTCTTAGAAATGCCTCTGCCTGAATTAAGGTGCAAACAAGACCATATGCCAGTGACAATAGTGTGGGTTTTATTTGATAGTAAATATGAGACAGAGAGAGAAAAAAAGAAATAGAAAATAGGTGGGGGGAAGAGAAGGGGATTGACAGAATAAGGAAAATATCACCACTCTGTGGATCCCAGTGATGTTCTGTTGATCCTCTCTAGCTGGTCTTCTTGGTGGTGAATATCTCCCCAAAAAGCATAGACTCTGATGGGTTAATATACGGCTCAGGCCAGGTAGGAAACTCCAGGTGCTTCCCTGGGAGTGGGGACTTTTGCCATTGTGTCTTAGACTCCAGATTTGTAGCATCACATGCAGTCCTGTGGTGCAAGGCCTCAGGAATGAATTTGGAGGGCTCTTTTGGAGGGCCTTTGATGGATTAAGGCATCCCCTCAGCTACTTGAGGGCATGCCCCTCACGTGAATGTCCCGTGGACGTGGCTTTCCCAGGGCTGGGGGTTCCACAGCCAGTTTGTATAAGGGAGGATGGGTTCACTGCCCCTGAGTAGAGGTTACAACACACCCAAACTTCCTCTCTCCACCTCAGTTCGGGGGGAAATTCATGCAAACCTACTCCCTGCAAATGGGTCTGTGGGCTACGGCCTCCCCCACCCCAAAGGAAGCCAAAGATGATTCTTAGAATGGCTGTGGTGTTTGGCTCACATTCTTTTCCTTGTTTACTTGTTTGTTTCAGGTGATTGAAGAATGGATTTTCCCTTTATTTAATCTCAGCAACTTGACTTTCAGTCTAAAAGTCCCAGTCAGGTATCTTCAGGGTGGCTTCTTTGGTTGTAGCTTCTTTATACATTTTTTTAAAATAACAAGCAAAATTTCATATCAATGTTTGAGGCACTATTTCTGTCTCTGGCAATGTTTAACAGTAAAAACCTAAAGGTAAATGAACTAGACAAAGGAAGTGAGGCCCTCACTCCCATCCATGATTTCTAAACCTTTCCTCAGACTTTCAAAAGCGTTGGGTTTTAAACAAAAACAAAACCCATCAGTTTTTTCTATACAGATGAGAAATCTTAAGACAATGTTGGCTAACACTACTCTAGAATCTAAAATAGGAAATAAGTAAGCAGAATAAGTGCAGAGATTTTACCTTTGTACTATGGTGTAGGTGTTAGATTCCAAATTCTGAATATAATTTTGTTACTTTTGTCATTAAAAATTTATGTTAAAAAACTGAGAGGAACTGAGAAGAACAAAATGATTTGTGCAGTAGACCAAACTTCTTAAAGTGAGGATTTTCTTCTCTTAGAATCTTAGTAGGTCCTATGAAATGAACAAAAAAAACCCAAAACAACCTCTGGCAGAAGTTATCTTTTCTTCTCTGAAAGGGGAGAAAATATTGTGACTTAAGCATTTTTTTTTTCCCTAGTTAAAAAGAGTTATATGAAGAAATAGTAGTTATAAATCAATGCTACAAAATTCAACCCTTTTTATTTTCCTGAATTAATTTTGAACAAATTTTAATGGCTACTTTCTAAAGAGGACACTGAGAACACTTTTTGTCATCCATGGAAATATAAACTGACTAGACATGGTCCTGAGCATCCTGGTTTACCTGGCCTTGCTCCAAGCAGGGGACTTGTTCCTATTTGAGAACATCTTCCAGTCCACGTAGCAATTCTGTGGTTCTGTAGTTTTTTATCATGTGTTATTCTTTATGCTACAAACCCTTGGGATTTTAAAGTCAACACCTTAACTTGAATCATCATCAAAAAATACCCAAACAACAAAAACCCAGTAACAAAACAATTTCACTTAAAAGAAACACAGCATTAAGGGAGTGATGAAGGAAGCTTAATTCAAGAAAGAGTATAATATCAGGAAGGGACTTACTTTCCAACAGGCCACTCCATATAAGTCTTTCCATACCATAAGATAGTATTTAGGATCAACTGTTAACAGTGCTAAGCAGTTTATGACCAGTTAGCCAGATAACTAAACCGCTAGTACAAAGTTACTGAGAAATAACTCACACATCTGCAATGTTGGATCAAGGAAGTGAGCTACTGCCTCTAAACCAATTTTATATTATTTTAAAATAAATGCCATCTCAATTGAACATATAAATATTAGAAATTATTATAGAAGATTAGGTTAGTGTCAAATATTTAAGTCCTTTATCCCTCTCTAAAATTAATTATTAAATTGTCACGTCCAAAAAAAGGACACAAAATTAATGGAAGAATTATTTTTTTAAAAAAATCAATTGGCTAAATTTAATTTAACAAACACTTTTTACTTTGATTAATGTATTTTTTAGAATATAATAATAAAAAATACAAATGCAAAAGTCTCAGCTCTGACATGGGCAGTAACATCAACTTAAATCTTGCTTATTAAATCTTCGCAAATACAAATAATTTAGTACTTACAAAAGACAACATAATTACAGAGGTATGGTTCAGAAATAATCTCTGGAATAATTCAGGAATAATCTCTTATTAATTATATGGACTCATAAATCATCAAGTTTAAGGATTTTTTTCCTAAAACCTGTAATCACTATGACTACCACAAGACACAGTGAGCAACAATACTGCTTGAGGTTTGCTCACATATCTGGGATCTTCCCAGACTTCCTGTTCATGTTTTGTAGTTTCCATATTCTAAATCTTCATACACATCTTATTAAAGAATGTGACAAGGACACATGGACACACTTTCTGAGGAAAAAAGAAACTTGTAAGTGCCTTTCTATGTGCTCTTTCTGCTAATCCTTCACAATTAAGCAAAAGTGGGGGAATATAATATTTTTGCATCCTTAACTTGCTGATCGAAGTTGCTGCTGACAAATGCTTCATTTGAATTTGTGTTCATGTTGATCCAAGTTTATGGAAGGGGTTCTCTTTTTTAAGCCAGTTCATGTCTTAATTTCAAGATGTAATTTCAAAACTACTTTATCTTTTGATTATTGAAGCAACAACATAATATAAAAAAAGGCTAACCAAAGCAAATCATGCCAAAACAGAAACAATAGCATATTAGTCACTGCCAAGGACAGTTTTATGTAATTTCCCTCTGACATCCCTTAGCAAATGCATTCATAATTTAAAATATCTACAGCAGTAAAAATGCTTAGTCTGAGGATGCTGATGGTAGATTTGGAATTAGATCTAATGTGGCTTCATGCCCAGAATGAAACAAGTCTGTCGCATGGTATTTTGGTTATGCGCTCATGTTGTAAGGAGAAACGTATACATGTGTCAGTTCAATCTCTTTTGTCCATTTCTGTTGCCACCATTCACATCCTGATGCACAGGATTACTAAATATTCCAATTTTTTGAGCCAACATTTTTCCTTATTTTATCCCTTGTCTTACGCAATCAATGTACACCTACTACTCAGTTAATTCAGTTATTGCAGTAAAATCTCTACATGGTCAAAAAGGTCATGTCATTTTTCTTTTCCTCCCTCCAATAATAAACAATTTTTAAAAATGTTCATTCTACCTTCTGGCTGCTCATATGTCTCCCATGGAGAGATTTAAATTCTCATATACCTTAATGTCAATTCTTCCCACCTATTTGGAGTCGTTCTGGGTAGCCAGTACTATAAAGGAAGCAAATGTGGCAATATCTGTTATTCTTGCATAGATAGTGATAGCTACATGGCTAAGAAATACATTATGTCCAGTCATGAACTATTAATCCTAAGATTTCTACTGAACTACTACTTGAAAATCAGAACTTCTGTTATGCAAGTAGGATGCAGTCAAAATAGTTGAAGTTGGAACAGAAATTTTGAAGGTCATCTAGACAGACTCCTTGCTCAAGAAGAGCTGTGTCACAAGTATGGAAGGTTGCTTATGGTCTCGACCATTTGAGTCTTAAATATCTCCAAAGATGGAGATTCTTCAGACTTTCTGTTTGCTTGTTCCCCTGTTTGATAACTCACATGGTTTAAAAAAAAAAAAAAAAAAAAAAAAAAAAAAAAAAAAAATAAAAATGTCAAAAAAATTTTTTTTTTTTCCACTTT